>CM029607.1:69914786-70453133 GCA_017311375.1 Mytilus coruscus
CCCTTATTGAATTTCCCTTAGGAGTTATTTTTGTTAATACTTTTCTATTCTGGAAGAACACAATCTATTGATTAGTTATTATTGGTTTTCAATTAGCTTTCAGTAACTATAGGTTCTTTTTAGATCGGCACTTTGTGTCTTTTGTCTTTATGATAGTTCATTTTGTGACTTGTGTCGATCTGATGATTCAACCCATTTCCGACTGATTTTTACAGTTTGTTCTTATGCTGTGCTGTTACACCACTTTCCCATGTTATGGAAGGGTTGAGCGCTTACAGACATGTTTAACCCGCCATATTTGATATCGGCCTGTCTCAAGTCAAGGGCTTGTAATTCAGTGAGTGTCGTTTGTTGCTGTCTGTCATATTTGGGTTTGGTTTTTTTTTCATAAATCAGACCGTTATTTCTTTTTTTTTTTTTTTTTCATTTGGACTTTCATTTTGATGGTTGGCTCATTAGCAATCTTACCATATCTCCTTAACTTCAGACGCAGATTTATGGGAGATTGAGAGGGTTGCTAAAATTCGGATTAAGACGTGAGTAATCTACAGGTTAATGCATAGATATCTTATCTTTTTACGTGCTACTTTTTGTAAAATAAACTATTTTATCCAAAACCCCTAAATGCGTTACTAATTATAATAGCTTTAACATTTTAAAGCTATATTCTTCAACAAGGACTATTATCTACTAATGTGCATATATTATTCCTTTTACAAATCTTACTTTGTGTTGATTTTTTTTGTACCGTTAGCTCCATTTTGATCCTGTCTATTTTGTCTTGCAGATCTTCGCTTCTCATTGTAGTAAATTGATCTTTATCTTTACTAGTTGATACTGTAGACTGTGATTGATCGTCAAGTGGAATTGTGTCTGTTGAAGATGTCTGTACAGAGTTAGTTATGCATGGCGAATTCTCATGAACACAGTTCATGGCAAGTGGGTTTAAACATGTCGCTTTAATTGGAACTATAAAAGATATCAAAATAAGTTTATCATTGTAAAAGCCTCAATGTTGTCGTTCATTGAGTCATTTTACTTCATCCATAAAATATTTAGCAAGAAATTCGTATTATTTGATTTTTTCTAAAAATTAAAATGATTGAAAATTTATGCATGCAACACATTTAATGTATTTAAAGTCCATAGTGAAAGTTGACCTACCGAATTAGACTTATCACCGGGTTTGTACTTACTTGAGCAACGCATCGGGTTCCACATCCGAAAAAGAATATGCTTATCCTTCCGAAGGAGCACCTGATATCACCCCCGATTTTCGGTGAGGTTTGTGTTGCTCAGTCTTTAGTTTTCTATGTTGTGTTTTGAGTACTTTTGTTTGTCTTTTCGTCGTTTTTTTTTTTTAATTTTTTTTCCATATTATTATCCATTTCTTTTCGACTTCTTTGTTAAATATTTGTTTGTTTTGAGATTGTAACACAGTGATGACTGCTATACCCATATTTTGACAATTTTACCTATTATGTCTGTTTTGTTCACGCATCGTTATAAATATAATGGAATTTGATGCGACTGTCATACAAGTGAGAGGTTTAGCGCTATAAAAACAGGTTCAATCCACCATTTTCTACATTTGAAAATGCCTGTACCAAGTCAGGAATATGACAGTTGTTGTCCATTCGTTTGATGTGTTTTATCATTTGATTTTGCCATTTTATTATGGACTGACCATTTTGAATTTTCCTCGGAGTTCAGTATTTTTGTGATTTTACTTTTTTTGGCATTGTACAAGGTCATGTTTTTTCTCTGATTGTTAATGACGTTCTTACACTAAATCCATTGGATGTTGGATTTTTGCTGATTGATATTTTAGTCTTAGATGCATGATTTTTCTATTAGTTGTCATTAGCTTTTAACTAGTGTCAGTAACTGTGAGTACTCTCAGATCTGTACCTAGTGTCTTTTTTGTTGTGGGGATATTTAAATACCCTGCCACGTCCGGTTTGTGTTTTTGTTAGATGTTTTCCTGCTTTGTTTCGATCTGAAGTGTTAAGCCCTTTTCAACTGATTTTTTTAGCTTGTTCTTATGTTCTACTGTAACACCACTGTCCCAGGTTAGGGGGAGGATTTGGCGCCAACAAACTCCGCCACATTTTGTATGTGCCTGTCCCAAGTCAGGAGCATGTAATTCGGTGGTTGTCGTTTGTTGCTTTATATCATATTTGTTTTTCGTTTATTATTTTGTACATAAATCAGGCAGTAAGTTTTCTCGTTTGAATAGTATTTTGTCATTTTGGGGCCTTTTACAGCTGACTCTGTGGAATGGGTTTTGCTCATTGTCGAAAGCCGTACGATGACCTATAGTTGTTATCTTCTATGTCATTTTGTCTTTGGTGGAGAGTTGTGTCATTGGCAAACATACCTCATCTTCTTATTTTAATTTATATTTTAAAGCTAAAGTTATTTTTATGAAACAAAAATTCCAGCAGCACTTGCATAGCGAGCATTTATTTCAAATTTGATAAGTTATTTTCATGAAACAAAATTCTAGCAGAATTTGCATATGGAGCGTTTATTTCAAATTTAATAAGTTATTAGAGGAATTTTGCTACATTGAGCGTTATAAAAAAGTAATCAAAACAAGAATTAATCTAGAACTAGATATTAGAGTAATGTATTTGAAAGATGAATGACAACATCATGATTAGGTTGTCCGATATAGAATTTATGTGTTACTCATGACCATGGAAATGTTTCATTTCTCATAGCCACAAAATCGTCCTTTTTTCCCTAGTTTATGATATTATGTTATCGAATTGTCATCGGATTTGTACTTCATTCACCAGCAACACGACGGATGCAACTGGTGAAGCATGTACGACTGATCCTACTTGAACACATGAGTTCATCACCGGTTTGTTCGTTGTGTCAAAGTTAAACGTACATGTCTTGGTACTTCATTCGATGCTTATTTCATGATTTTCGTTTATCAGAATTAAGGTTGTAGTCATGTCGGGTTTAGGAAATTTTGTCAGATGTTCGGACTCCTTAGGTTTTTTCCTATAGTACAGGGTAAAATATTTTGCCCGGTATCGCCCACTCTTCTTTTCATATAAGACTGCAATAGCTCATAAAAGGTCATTTATCAAAATTTAAGCAGAATCTATATTTATTTTCTTGCGATTTCAAACCCAAATAATTCCAATGCTAAATATAAGGAAAAAGTCCGAGTCAGCCTTTTCCCGCCATATCTAAAAAAAAAAATATCTCGAAAAGTAGTTCCATCACCTATCAATATTGTTAGTTTATTTTGTTCCTTAACTAATGCTCTTCTGATTTAAAGTATCAATTTTAAATTCTATTTTTTTTTTTTTTTTTTGAATTTCACCTGACTACATCCTTAAGCGTCAACATTCTAGACAGACATAGAATGATTAGCAAAATAATGAGTTAAGCATTATATGTAGGCAACCACAGACAAAAATATGACAAGAGAAATTTCCGTAAGGGAATTTCATCATTCTTTTTCTGAAATATGTTTGAAAAAACACGTATGATACTTTCATATTCGATATAGTGGGAGTAATTCGGGCATCTTGTTTTAGTTGATATTCCAAAAGAACACAATACAGATTTATGATGATCTGAAAAGTCTTCTTTAAAAAGTGGCGTAGAAGTATAAATCTTAGTAATACAGTGAACTATGAATACCTTAGTTAGTACCAAGGAGTTTGAATAGCTGCTTTGTATTTTTGATGAAGACATCTTTTTTTAAACTTTTGAAATTTAGTTGGAATGACTGTAAGATAAATGTCTAGCCATATTTGGTTATTTGAAGATACATGAAGAGTGAAAAAAGTCCCATTGACGTTTTATATATTATACTTTGTATCAAAGAAAAACAACTTCAAAAAAAGAAAAAGTGCTTAAATTTTTGTTTTTTACGTGTTTCCTAATTTCTGGCGTACTAATTAATTGATAGAATCCATAAAAAAATGTTAAATTTGTGTGACCAGTATTTGATTTTGGTCACACGTTACACCGACCCTTTAGTCGTGATCAGCCGGATATTAAATGGTTGGGGAATTTGCACATGTGCAATTGGACGTCAATGTTTAGATCCTGCAACACATAAAGCACAATTACCTCTTTAATCATCATATCAAGCATTTGTCTCATTCTAATCATATTAATATAATAAATAGCTCCTAGTTTTCAAACTACACGTGTTGAATCCAACAACATGCTTTTTGTCAAATTTACATTAGACAATTTTTTCACCTGTAAAAACAAATATGCACAAATGTACCAACAAATGATATACAAAATGCCTTTAAATTTGAAACAACTTACACTTTACAAATATTGCCATACTGTCAGCCACTGCATGGTGTATAGCTGAAAATAAAGATGATAATCTTGAGCTTTTTCTAATTTAACTATTTGTCTTAAATATATGCACCCATAGCATAGCTTAAATTTTCATGTGATCTTGTCGTAATAGTTTCTGCAACTAGATACTAGTCATTTCTTATACTTTCTGTCCTCAATTTATCAAAATATTGCGATAATTGTTTATGTATTATAACTTAAGAAACAGAAATCGGAAACAATTTTATTTTAACTCTACTTGCAAAATTGTTCCTTTCATTTTGGACTAAGTAGGTTGTTTTATATGAAATCGTATTTCTTTTATACTAATAGTAAAGGCGTATACCAGCTGTTTGCCTTACATACGATAAATACCTTTTTAGTATACTAGTAACCCCAATTCATGTAAAAAAAATCACAACGTGTAACTTGTACCCTTTGGCACGTACATGATGTCGCATGCACCATGGAAATCATACCACTTCTCCTTATGACAGTACTAAGCCTATCGTTGCATCTGATCTCTGTTTTAGATTCCGATTGTAATTACTCCAATATGCATAGACTTATGATACTAAACTATGGACATCGGCATACATGTACTACTTTCATTTAAACTGTTTGGACTTGTTCAAAAAGTGGTCTCTAGTCCTCTTCAAATCAAGTAAAAAAATATTTTACTTAGTCTTTGTACGTTTAAAGATTTTTTTTAAAGCAATTAAGAACAGACATGACTTTGGTTTATACTCCATGACTATGCTAGAAAATTTAGATAACATTACCTTTCGACACATTGGAACTTGCACTAAAAAGAATAAAAGGCTGTTCTGTGATATTTCCCTCATACAGACAGTTGCCTTTAGCATCTCCAACAAGTAACAAACCCTCATCTGTCTCACATTGATCTGATTTATCATTTCTTATGTAAAATCGTCTACTATAGTTGCCGGCATGACGATCAGATTTCCCATGTATACTACAAGTGTATAAAAAGCTATCATATTATATAAAATAAATGAATCTTCAATAACATTTCATAGAAAAATATTTAATAGGCATTAGTTACGAATTAGAAAAATAATATTATTTTATGTTTTGTTTCAATCATATATAAAAGCGAAATAATAATATTTTGCTATTAGCTATCAGTTTAATTCCATTTCGTCGAAATAAGCTAAAAACATCGATAATGTATTATTCGGCTTGCAAGTCAATAATTCAACCTCATTTGAAATATATTCATCCATCCGTCAATTAAACCTTTGGTGAAGATTGGGCTGCGCATGTGTTCAACGTGTGGTTCAATTATTAAAAAGCCCACAAAAATCATTTTTATATAGGTGAAAAGATGATGATTGGACGTGGTTTTCTGTCTATTTATATGTATTTTTTATGTTTATTTCGGGTTATATGAACGTCGGTATTATTCGGAGGTCATTTCTATAGATAATTATATGGTGTCTAATCTAAAATACACACGAAATACTGATACATTATAAAAACTTCATGCATTGTAAATTGTTTCTTTTGGCCTTTTTATAATTTTAATATAAATTTTAGTATATTATAAATCAAATATGAGAATTTGGGTCAAATCGGTGAACGTAAATTTGACAGTTAATGCCGTTGTAAGCCAACAGAATGTGTATTAATTATGTTTAATCAGTACTCTACTATTTGATACAATTATTCCTAGATCGTGCACTATATTAAATAAACTTTAAAAACGGTAAAGATATTTCGCTGAAAAAATTAGCATAAGTTTTTTTTTTTCTGTAACCACCGCTCGTCAGTTTAGAATAGAATTGCCATGAATATCGAGATCAAAGTACCTGTATTACTGTCATTTTTGCCGTTTGTTTATTTTTGTTTATTATTTGTAGTCGACAATAATAAAGAATTGATATTTTATTTTCATGTTTTCGTCAAATATTTTTTTCAGTTTAGTCATACCTAATGTCGAGGAATAGGAGAAACATTTTTAGTTTCTGAGTGACCGGCATACAGTAGGAGTGTAATAACAAATGGTAATATTAATTCACAATGCAGTTACTCTTGTATGAAGAAAAAGAGACGTTGGATACACGGATGAGAGTCGGTAGCAAATGATGCATGAAAACATAAATCGTCAAGTTGAGTTCTAAAATACGGTTCCAAACAAAACTTTGGTCCACAAACAAAATGTTGAAATAGTTTTGATTTCTCTTTATTAAAGGAGCATTAGCTGTCAAAATCATGTTAATCGATTTGACTTAAATTTTTATGTATGATAAATAACTGACCCTTAGCTGTAAAAGGGTGATACGCATATCTAAAACGTATATCTAAATTTCAAAAAGTCCTAAAGAAACAGTCAGGAATGCATTGACTCGTTAAAATATATTAGCATGTATTGTGTATTTTTATACTAGAAGCCATCTAATTAACCACCGAGATGACCTCCGAAGAATGTCAGTAGTCATCTGACCCGATAAAAACATAACTATTATATAAATAGACAAGCCAGTACGTGTAATCGTATAAAGACGATTTATCTCAAGGTCTGTTTAATTTCGTGTCAAAGATTAAAAAAATATCTTTCATGTTTTTATGTTGATATTATGTCTATTTAATAGCTGATAATGCGTATCACCCTTTTACAGCTAAGGGTCAAATTGAAGGTCGCATGAATATGGATTCAAATGAGGTTGGGTTATTGACTTGCAAGCCAATAATAAATCAGTTATGTTAGATTATTTTGACAAATTGGATCACACTGATTGCTAATAGCGTAATATTATTTAAAAAATTTCTCTTTTTTACATTTTTTAAACAAACAAAAATCATATTTTAATGGGTTCATTTTCTAAATCGTAGGACGCAGTTATAAGAGGAGAAATCACAGAAAAATATTAAAACGTTGGGCGACATCGGATAATGGATAATGGAAAAGTTATATACGGAATAGATTCTGCAACAATATTTTTATTGAACAAATTAGTGTAACTTTTAAGTACTACATCGTATGATATCATTAGTAAATTACTAAACCAGACGGCTACTTGCATCGGTTTAAACGGAATTATTTGTTAGATGTCGATCACGGTTCATCTGTTCATTGAAGAACACAGCTGTGGGGTAGTATCAACAAACAATATACATTATATCTGACAAAGAAATCGCAAGAATATTGTCATATATAGTACTGTTGCCTCTTATGTATGCATTTGTGTGGTTTAATGTCTTCAACATTACAATTGCAACTAGTTAGCACAAATTGAAATGAATTAAACGGTGAAAGCTTACCCATCAACAGAAAAGTGTGTAAAATTTATGTCTTCATTCAGGTCACTGTAACTGCTATTGATGAGTCGACTCTTATTAAACCAGCTCGTCTTGTTTGTCTCACTTCCATTAAACAAAAGAAATGCCATTTCAATACCATTCACATAAAGTGATATTCTTACCTGAAACAAGTTAAAAAGATATAAAGATTTAACGATATTCTGCAACCACTTTGATTCACTGACCGGTTACAGCAAATTTGTTGTCGTAATAAATATCGATTATCAGGTTGTCTGCAGATTGATATTGTAAAATATCAGCCATGAGTCACAATATGAAGCTTTTTGTCGAGTGAGCGCAGCGAACGAGTTCAAAAAGGCTTCATATTGTGACGAGCAGCTGACATGTTACAATATTAATATGCAGACAACCAGATAATCGTTTTATCGGGTTGTTTTTGCGTATTTTGCATTAGAAGAAAAGATTGAAAGAAAGTGTTTTCTTTGTTTCACCAGCATACCGGAAGATCACTTGATAAGTTCGGGTCAAACTTATCAACGTCGGTTCGTCTATTATGACGTCGATGATATGTCCGGGTCAAAGTTATTAAGGCTGGTTCAACGTATTTGTCGTCACAAAGCCGTGATATGCAATTTCATGGAGATCTGAGGAAAGTGATACAGACAGTGGGACGACCGATAAATAGATTTCCATATACTAGTATAGCAATAAGTAATATTTGAAATATAGAAGATGGTGACAATGTTGAACACGAATATTTTCTTCGAATTTAAAATCATTGTAGAAAAAAAGTAGAAAAAGAGCATATACAGCAAATCATTAACACAGAACTTGAAAAAGGAAAATGCCATGGTTTCTTTTCAAAAAAGATATTCGGTTTTGATTAAGTAATTTAATATTGCAATCTATTATATATTGTACACATGTTAGAAAAAAATTTAAAATAAATACCAGATCTATTTCTACATTCGACCAGTTGTGGACGATATCTGACTTAAAATGTTTCTTCACTTGGTATTTCGAACATTGTAATGACATGGCTTCTTTGTCATTCACATTCAATGATTCCTTAGACATGAACAAATCGTAAGCGCTCCCATTTCCTTAAAGATATATAACAACAGTTTAAATGATGACAGAAAGACCACATTTTGAGGAAGAACATCTTTGTGGTTCTTTTATGTTGAAATTTTGTGAAGAAATGAGGGAAACATCACTTCTATATTTCTAACGACATGTGCACATAATTTGATGTTATTCTGTACGTAGATGTCGATAATTTGTTATGTACATTTGTATTTGGATTCCCAAGTTTTTGTTGAGTTTATCTGCTGGAATATTGCATAGATATACGTGTGGTGCGCAAGCAGCTAGTGCGTCGGTACATTTTGACTGAACATTTTCGACTACACGCTAATTAATTGTGGAAGAGGTAAGGGGTGTAACCTCCTATGACATTCCTTTTTCTGTACTGTTTGTTTATCATATCATGCTTTTCAACATAGTTTGTAAATTTAGCTTACCCATCTTTTGATCGTGAGCTTATCTTATGAAGATTATTCCATGTATATAAAGCTTTGAGGTCATACGTTGAATTTCTACGTCTATGTCGGTCGACCTGCTAGTTGATTGTCCTTCCATCAAGTAAATACGGTGTATGTACTTAAAGAAAACGTTTACAAATTATTCCAAAATGAAGTTTTAAATTTATAGTTGTGTTGATACTAGATTTGTAACTTAACAACAGTAGGGTTGCATCACTTCTCAAGCAAAAGGGAGGCGAAAGATACCAAAGGGACATTCAAACGTATAAGTCTACAAATAAACTGACAACGCCATGGCAAAAAACGAAAAAAAGACCAAAAGACAGTGTACAAAACACAACATAAAAAACTAAAGACTGAGCAACACAAATCCCGTCAAAAATCGGGGGTAATCTCAGGGTAAGTAGATAAAATTTCACATGTGGCACCCTTCATGTTGCTCATATGAGTACTACAAACCCGGTGATGTATCTAATTCGGTGGGTCACATTCAAGGATATGAGGACGGGATTGGAGTTACAACAATTCGAACATTTCGGTTCTTCATTGATATCTGTGAAACAGATATTCCATAACGATCAACCAACTCGTGATGGCGTTCGTAAAATTTTTGAATGAATGATTGCAACTTCGGTACTTGGAACTCTTGATTTAATAGCTCTCTTACGAGGAGCAACCTCTATCAAGGAAATCATGATATGAAATGCAGGCTCTGGAATATCGTACACAACTGGGAGATATATACTCCATATGCTGGCGTTGTTGGAGTGTTACTATATAGTAATTGAAAGTTCACAATTAAGAAGCTACAACCATCTCTTCTGTCGTAAAGTTTTGTGGTCAACCGACCCTCATTGTCACTTTCTAGATTTAAGTTGACCTTAACATTTTGGGGGGGAAAAATGTTTTTTCTTTAACTTGCATAAAACGAAATGTTTGGCGAAACTTCATAAAATACCTGAAAAGAGAGAAACATCATTTGATATATCTTTCTGTAAGGAATTGTCCTTTTCTGGTATCACAGAAATAAATGTATAAATAAGCTTCACCTCCAGTTGCTATTTTGTAGACAAGAGCCCAGCATCCCTCTTCACCAAGAGACATACGAATATGTAGGTTCACAGCTGCATAAATCATCAAAACTGTAATTTAGTATCAATTGCATTAATTAATTAATTAACTTCATGCAAACTTCTAAATTCTGATTACAAAATTACAAACCCCATCGAGAACTTTTGTAATGTTTCTAAAACCTAAGAAGAAATAATGTTACAATATACTTAAGTGATAATGTAGAAAGCATGATCACGAGGTACAATTTTTCTGTAAGAATGAATAGAAATAGATTTGTTTCGTATATTTCAACACTATGCAACACTGTGCAATTCATAGACGATTATAATTATGCATGTATGTTTAGTCATCTACTTCAGCTTCTTAGTATCCGTGTATATAATGCCATCAATATCAAGTTTTAATGATTTCAATATGATGTTTAGACATCTGCATCTTGTCTTTGGTTATTCTCGTGTCCATGAAGCTGATAATACCAAGCTAATTAGAATATCAATTGTACTATTATGAAAATAAAATTTACCATAATACCGAAATTGAAAACGGTAAACGTTCCCTATTTTTCGACAATGATAAGTGTATCTCGAAAGATTTCTGAGTATACAAATGCAGTGGATGAGAAGTAGAAAAAGCTGAAGCATAGAAGGATACAATATATTTCTTTCATTCGTGCATATAGAATCATTTAGCTTTAGATTGAATTTTTATTTTAAGGAAAATATATGTTCAATAAATTAAAAACAGATTGGGAATGTTTGGTATGATTATAACATTAGTAGTATTGCGCTAGATGCGCATTTCGACAATAAATATCTATATACCTTTAAACGGAGTTAAAATATTTCAAAATCCAGATCCTATAACAGATGATGATGATGGATGTTTAACATCCAGTGGCAATTTTATTGCATATTCAGGACAAGATAATGTTAATGCGATATAAATCTGAACCCTTGTTTGTACTAGACCGACACACTGAGACAGGTTTTAAACGTGCTAGTTCACAAAATAACAGTCCACAGAAAAAACATTTCACCCTACTTGGATTCAATATTCTGGCTCAGCGCCGACCAGTCTTTGCTCTTACTCCTTAACGATGTTAACGATGTGTGCTTAGCGGAAAATCAGCAAATAACAATTCTAATGTCATTGGTTTTACCCGGTCGGGAATCAAGCCCATGACCTCCCTGAATCAAGGCGAACACGCTACCACGATTCCCCCGAAGCGATCAAACCCTAATACAAACTTTGACGAAGCTATCAAATCTTAAAGTATCAAAAAGATAGCCGAACTCGGAAAAATTCATTAGTTTATATTTTTTTAGCAAATTTAAAAAATAATGGCATGGTCAAAAAATTTGACAAGCCCTGCTTTTTATCTTTCCACGGGAGAGAAGTATGGTTTTAACAACCATAGAAAATAAGAGCTATTCTGATGTATGCAGTTTGTTGATTTTTATTTGACAATTTGTAGCGTAAATGACGACGGTGTATATACATGCATCTCATGTACATCAAACGTGAAAAGACTTTGTTTCAGTCCGGCCATGTTGGCAAATAAGAACAATTACTTGGCGATACAATTTTGCAAAAAGAAATATTAAAATTTTAATGCAATTAATTTATGAGTATAACCATAAAGTTGATGCATTAAAAGTTAAAAAGAATAACAAAACTAAACTAATTACTATCCGGATATTTGTATTGTACTCTTTGTATCATATTCCCATGTTAAAATTTGACATGGTTTCTATTATCCGATAAATTAATTGACAATTGGATGATGTGTAATTGAGTTCAATAAATCACCTGTAAATCAATAATGTAAACGTTTTTATTATTTCCGTTTTCAGTATTTCCTTGCAGTCATAATGTTTAACAACAACAGTTGTTTGCTACTTTGTCAACAGGTGCAAACTAAAAAATTTGTACAAAGTTACGTTCGAAATGTTTACGCTTATCAACAAGATTCATGCATTTTAACCAAAAAAATCGCAAAACAATTCCACAGATTTTGTTTATCTCTTCTGCTTCAAACTTTCGGTAAGAGGAAGAGAAGTCGCTAAGGACTTTTCGACGCTCCTTCCTGTTAGTTAGATTCTTTAAAATATTCATAACATCTCGGTCTTCGACTTGTTAAGGTATTTTCCTACAACATGGCCACGTGGATCATAACTTTACATCGAATTACCACAGTCTCAAGAACTAGGAGTGCTGTTTTTTAATACCAATGTCGGCAGCAATAGATTAAATACATTTAAATTCACGATTATATCTATTTAGATGTTGATATAGTAAACATTTATCTGCTCTTTGGTCGGGTTGTTGTCTCTATGAAAGAGGGACGAAAGATACCAGAGGGACAGTCAAACTCATAGATCGAAAACAAACTGACAACGCCATGGCCAAAAATAAAAATGACATATTCCCCATTTCCATTCTCAATTTTATTTTATACTTTGATGTCTATGGAAGCGGCACAGATATTCCTTAGTGCGTTTATATAAGGCATACACAGTTTCTTCCACGACTGAACACCACATCTCGGCCCAGTTCATCTTTTCAAATAAACTAACTATAGACATGAAGTTTTTCATTTAAAGTCGTTTGAAAGAGAAAAGTGAGAAAGTTCTGCCATAAACAGTAGACAAAACAGAACTGTATGTGTTTATTACCAAGCCTGATCGTGTTTGTCAATTTCGGGCATTGCACGGATAACTTTGGGATATCCGCGTACTTTTGTTTTAGAATAAGGGCGACAGAAACGTTATGATTATAATGCATTTCATAAAGGTCGGAATCTTTGACGGTGTTATATTCCCACTACTCATCGTTTAAACAGGTATTTGAAGTTCGGATATTACAGATTTTATAAGTGGAAATGTATATCCGTAAAGGTAAAGCTAGTATTGCATTTTCCGTTTTGTAAAATCGTTATAGTAAGGTAAAGGTGGTCTGAGGGAGGAAAAATGGTGTAAACAGAAGAAAGATAATATCCGTCAAATAATCAGAAGAAATACGGGAGGCTAAATCCTTTCAAAAATAGGACAAAGAAAATTTTAAAAACTGTCGTCAATGGCCCGACAGAAACAAGAAATATACAATGTAACATACATATAACTACAGTATAGAATCAAGTAACTGTAAGAAAACTCGCTATAAAACCACAGATACGGGACAAAAAAATCTTTAAACTCATTTTACTGTCAATAAAAACAAATATTAAGAGCAAGCAGGGAAATTATCTCGTGAACTTAAACTCTAAAATTGAAAAAATAGCAATATGCTCACCAAGCACGGGGAACATTCTGTCGTATCCACACTGTACGATGGGCAAGCTCCGTAATAAACATCAGACAAAAAATTTAAATGCAACGAACAATCAAATTTGATAGCTTCTTCCTTAAATGTGCATAACATTAATATGCCAGTTGCTTCAATTTTAACTGTAAACATTTTGCTTAATTCTAAAATGAAAATAAAAAAACTTAAAAGGCACAGTTTGCAAAATGGCACAAAGCTTTCGAAATAACAAAAATGTTTGCAAAATAACGCAAAAGATTGAAAATAATGTTCAAGTGGCGCTAATATGACTCCATATACGTACAATTTACAAAAAAATATAACAAAAATACAAAACTCTAAGGCAAATTCAAAAAGAAAAAGGCCATAAAAACTGACAAAATCAAACGCCATCAATCAACGGAACAAGTGAAAAACAACTGCCATGTTCCTGACTTGGTACAGGCATTTCACGAATTTGAATTAACTGTTTTTATTTCTGTAATATATATACCGTGTACCAAAAAAAAAAGCAATAATGCTCAATAAAATTAAAATCATTACGAATTTCTATACACACTAGAGCATTAAGCTATATTGTGTAAGACATATATATATAGCGCAATGTTACATAAAAAAAATTGGTTCATTTTAAGACAATTAGTTCAACATTAATTACATTTTTATTTTTTAATGAAAACAATTAGGTAAGCGATATATTATGTTCTCACCTGTCTGTATTAGCTGCATTTTCAGATAAACATATAATTACTTGCTATGAAGTCATGCTTTTAAACTAATGTACAACTATTTCCTCGATTAAATAATTAATGAAGCATCATTTCATTTGATTGTAATATCATTTTACTGGGCATTTCAGAACAATGACAGATGTTGAGCGTAGAAACATTAGATGAAGGAATTTTCGAAAAATGCAGCGATAAAATGAAATGATGCTTCATTACTCATTTAATCGAGGGAAATATGTGTACATTAGTTTAAAAAGCATGACTTCGTAGAAAGTATTTTTTTTTTTATTTTATCTGAAATGCAGCTAATACAAACAGGTGAGAACGTAATATATCGTTTACTTAAAAGTTTAATTAATTTTGAACTTATTGTCTTAAAATTAACCAAATTATTGTTGATGTAACATTGCGCTATATGTATGTCTTACACAATATAGCTTAATGCTCTGTGTGTATAAAAATTCGTAATGATTTTAATTTTACCATTTTAGCAATATTGCTTTTTTTAGCTACATGGTATATATATTACAGAAATAAAAACAGTTTGATTTTTTGTCAGTTTTTATGGACTTCCCCTATTTGAATTTGCCTTGGAGTTCAGTATTTTTTGTTATACTTTTTTGTGAATTGTACGTATACGGAAGCGTATTAGCGATTTCTTTCAATCTTTCGCGTTATTGTGTAACATTTTTGTTATTTCAAAAGCTTTGTGCTATTTCGCTAACTGTGCCTTTTCAGTTTTTTATTTTCATTTGAAATTAAACATTCGGTTGATAGTTAAAATAGAAGCCACTGGCATATTTTTGTTAGGTGCATGTTAAGGAAGTAAGTATCAAATTTTATTGTTTGTTGTATTATTAAAATTTCAAAGGGATATCTGGAGTCTTGAGCGCATAATCATGGTAAAAAATAAGTAGGATTGACACCTAAGCTTTTTATACAGTAATCCTGTTGATTAAATCAGATATATTTACAGTATCAGATATAAGTTGGTGCATTTAAACTGTACGATATCTATAATGCTAAAAGAGGAGACCAGATTTAACGTGTCACTATTCCGTTTTCAAAATCAAGTCAACAAATATTGCTCAAACTGTAGTTATCCTGTTATCCTCCCTAATGATTATTTGTTTGGGATTAGCTGGAGAATTAAAATGAAAACAAAACTATTTCCGTATGTCATTTCCGTCATGATCATCGGTTTCGTGTTTTGTGCCTACTTCTTCCGCTAGACTCCTTAATGATTGATTGGTTTTCGCTTAATGGACGTTTTTCCTATATTTATTACGGAGGTTGTCCCTTGTACGGTGTGGATATTACAGAATGTTCCCCCGTGCTTAGTGTGCATATTGCTATATTTTCAGTTTTAGAGTTTGAAATCATGAGATAACTTTCCCTCATTGCTCTTTATATTATAGTGTTACTAACTTGCTGAGTCTGTATTGGCCGATGTATTGATTCAAGGTCTGTTGTATTGGTCCAAAAGGCCGTAGGACCGAGAGCCAATACAGCTGACCGAGAATCTATATAGGGCCAATACAGAATCAGCAAGTTCGTAACACTTTTATCAAATAATCAAAACAGTCCATATGGCTGGTCCGTATGGCCAGTCTGTATGACATGAAGTAGCTGTGTAAAGCAAAATTTTGTCCTATGAAATATTGTCCCTTAAGACAATATTTCATGACGATGTATCATGAAATATTGTCCTCATCTATGAAAAAATGTCCAGAGAAGGACAAATTTCCATTGTGAAATTTTGTCTGTATATAGACAATATTTCACAGATAAATACTATGAAATTTTGTCCTGTTAAAGGGAGGTTATATTTTGTGTGTATTGAGACACTATTTCATAGACAGATTATCATGAAATTTTGTCACATGAAGGGGAGGTTATCGACATATATCATGTTGGATAATGATATCATTAAAGTGTTTTTTTGATAATAACAAATAAACACATTAATATTTGAGTTACTCCTGTACCTCCAAAACGCTGTTGCAAAAAGATTTGTCAGTCTAGTATTTGAACATAAATTAGTGATTGTCAGTACATTACTTAATATATTCATACAGTATGCAGTACACTGGAACATACATTATACAATTCTTTAATCTATTAACCATTTATAAAGTATCCATGCAAAAATGAAACTAGCTTATGTTGAAATAAATATTAGTTTGAAATATAAAATACTTACTTTACAAAATAATTTCAGCTATAAATCTAAAAATGTGCATGCTGCATGCTCAAGTGTACTGTTTTTAATTTTGTAACAATTTAATTAAGAAATATTTTCATAAACAGTATTTCACAGTGAAAAATTGTCATGGACAGAATTTCACAGTGAAATAATGTCATAGACAGTATTTCATAGTGAAAATATTGTCATGGACACTATTTCATAGTGAAATATTGTCCAAAATGAGGTGACAAAATTTAATTGACAAGGACACTATTTCATAATGAAATATTGTCCTGGACAGTATTTCATTATGAAATAGTGTTCGCCGACAATATTTTTTATGAAATTTTGTCCAACGGACAATATTTCATGGAGGATAATATTTTATGTTACAAGCTGCAGCTGGTCCGTCTGACAGGAAGTAGATACAGCTAGTACGATGTTAGATCTGTAAATTTGCTTTCGCAATGATGTTTTTGTTCTTCCCTCGCCGGGATTCGAACTCATGCTACTGAGATATCGTGACACCAAATCGCCTGCACTGTATCCGACACGCTAGACCACACGACCACCTAGGCTTCACAAAATAAAGCTTTCGGTGGCCGGGTGTTACCTTTCCTCGTCAGTTTTAATCTAGCGGCGTAATACAGTACATGATATAGAAGGCATGAAGATGGAATTGTTACAGATCAGCTTAAATATCTATTGTAAAGGGTCCTACAAATTAATGCAAGATACAGTCACAGAAATAATTATATTTATAAGTACGTCTGAACCAGTGACAACTCTGCAACAGATTTATCCATCGGATCACCAGCAGTGATGGTGATACATGGCTGTGTACATTCAGTATATACAACTCGTCTAACCATCAGCCCAACAATGTTAGATCTGTAAATTTGCTTTCGCAAAGTTTTTTTCTTTACTCGCCGGGATTCGAACTCATGCTACTGAGATATCGTGACACCAAATCGCCTGCACTGTATCCGACGGGCTAGACCACACAACCACCTAGACTTCACAAAATAAAGCTTTCGGATGTTCTTAAACCCTGCTTTTGTTACATCTTCTGATCCGTTAATTTGGCAATCGCCAATGGCAGTCAGCAGGGTTTAAGAACATTTGTTGTTCGACCTGTTAGTCAAATGCATTTTGTTCAAATATATTTTTTCACTTTTTTGGTCTTTTGGAAAATGTTGTTTGTGCTGTATTTAGACCCCTCTAACGAGAAATTTGTTTTGCATGCACACGTATAAAAATTGCGGTTTTTATCCAACGCAATCATAGGTTTGAACGTTGTTTTCAATTTAGACTTCTTTATATTTTTTCGTTTGGGCTTGTATTATATTTGTCTTCGGGTTTATATGATCCGTTCATCCTATTTTGACTCCTCAAAATTCAAGAGTCTATCCTAAATTGAGGTAAATTATGTGGCCTTCCAATAACCGTTTCGATTCCTAACATCTCTGAAGAGACATTAATTGTCGAAATCCGGATATGGTGTACAAAAAATCTTTGCACCTTTGTTTGCGGTATATTATCTTTGCCGCAAGTTTATTGTTTTCTGTTTGGTATTAAATTTATAGTTAAGATCCTTTTATTACACCTTGTGATCCGTTTATTTGGCAATCGCCAATGGCAGTCAGCAGGATTTAAGAACATTTGTTGTTCGACCTGTTAGTCAAATGCGTTTTGTTAAAATATACTTTTTCCCTTTTTTGGTCTTTTGGAAAATGTTGTTTGTGCTGTATTTAGACCCCTCTAACAAGAAATTTGTTTTGCATGCACACGTATACAAATTGCGGTTTTTATCCAACGCAATCATAGGTTTGAACGTTGTTTTCAATTTAGACTTGATTATATTTTTTTTTCGTTTGGGCTTGTATTATATTTGCCTTCGGGTTTATATGATCCGTTCATCCTATTTTGACTCCTCAAAATTCAAGAGTCTATCCTAAATTGAGGTAAATTATGTGGCCTTCCAATAACCGTTTCGATTCCTAACATCACTGAAGAGACATTAATTGTCGAAATCCGGATTTGGTGTACAAAAAACTTTTCACCTTTGTTTGCGGTATACCATTTTTGCCGCAAGTTTATTGTTTTCTGTTTGGTATTAAATTTATAGTTAAGATCTATTTATTACACCTTGTGATCCGTTTATTTGGCAATCGCCAATGGCAGTCAGCAGGATTTAAGAACATTTCTGGTTCGACCTGTTAGTCAAATACGTTTTGTTAAAATATACTTTTTCACTTTTTTGGTCTTTTGGAAAATGTTGTTTGTGCTGTATTTAGACCCCTCTAAAAAGAAATATGTTTTGCATGCACACGTATAAAAATTGCAGTTTTAATCCAACGCAATCATAGGTTTGAACGTTGTTTTCAATTTAGACTTGTTTATATTTTTTCGTTTGGGCTTGTATTACATTTGCCTTCGGGTTTATATGATCCGTTCATCCTATTTTGACTCCTCAAAATTCAAGAGTCTATCCTAAATTGAGGTAAATTATGTGGCCTTCCAATAACCGTTTCGATTCCTAACATCACTGAAGAGACATTAATTGTCGAAATCCGGATATGGTGTACAAAAAATCTTTGCACCTTTGTTTGCGGTATACCATCTTTGCCGCAAGTTTATTGTTTTCTGTTTGGTATTAAATTTATAGTTAAGATCCATTTATTACACCTTGTGATCCGTTTATTTGGCAATCGCCAATGGCAGTCAGCAGGATTTAAGAACATTTGTTGTTCGACCTGTTAGTTGAATTGTTTTGTTAAAATAGACTTTTTCACTTTTTTGGTCTTTTGGAAAATGTTGTTTGTGCTGTATTTAGACCCCTTTAACAAGAAATTTGTTTTGCATGCACTCGTATAAAACTTGCAGCTTTTATCCAACGCAATCATAGGTTTGAACGTTGTTTTCAATTTAGACTTGTTTATATTTTTTTGTTTGGACTTGTATTATATTTGCCTTCGGGTTTATATGATCCGTTCATCCTATTTTGACTCCTCAAAATTCAAGAGTCTGTCCTAAATTGCGGTAAATTATGTGGCCTTCCAATAACCGTTTTGATTCCTAACATCACTGAAGAGACATTAATTGTCGAAATCCGGATATGGTGTACAAAAAATCTTTTCACCTTTGTTTGCGGTATACCATCTTTGCCGCAAGTTTATTGTTTTCTGTTTGGTATTAAATTTATAGTTTATTGTTTTCTGTTTGGTATTAAATTGATAGTTAAGATCTATTTATTACACCTTGTGATCCGTTTATTTGGCAATCACCAATGGCAGTCAGCAGGATTTAAGAACATTTCTGGTTCGACCTGTTAGTCAAATACGTTTTGTTAAAATATACTTTTTCACTTTTTTGGTCTTTTGGAAATTGTTGTTTGTGCTGTATTTAGTCCCCTCTAACAAGAAATTTGTTTTGCATGCACACGTATAAAAATTGTAGTTTTTATCCAACGCAATCATAGGTTTGAACGTTGTTTTCAATTTAGACTTGTTTATATTTTTTCGTTTGGGCTTGTATTATATTTGCCTTCGGGTTTATATGATCCGTTCATCCTATTTTGACTCCTCAAAATTCAAGAGTCTATCCTAAATTGAGGTAAATTATGTGGCCTTCCAATAACCGTTTCGATTCCTAACATCACTGAAGAGACATTAATTGTCGAAATCCGGATATGGTGTACAAAAAAATCTTTGCACCTTTGTTTGCGGTATATTATCTTTGCCGCAAGTTTATTGTTTTCTGTTTGGTATTAAATTGATAGTTAAGATCCATTTATTACACCTTGTGATCCGTTTATTTGGCAATCGCCAATGGCAGTCAGCAGGATTTAAGGACATTTGTTGTTCGACCTTTTAGTCAAATGCGTTTTGTTAAGATATACTTTTTCACTTTTTTTGGTCTTTTGGAAAATGTTGTTTGTGCTGTATTTAGACCCCTCTAACAAGAAATTTGTTTTGCATGCACATGTATAAAAATTGCGGTTTTTATCCAACGCAATAATAGGTTTGAACCTTGTTTTCAATTTAGACTTGTATATATACATATATATAGTGTTGGGCTAAATTTGAGACGAATTATATATATATTGTGGTGATAGCATTGTATAACCACGTGTTATCCGATGAAGAATATCTGTCATAAAGTTGTCACATGTTTAGACGTGTATAATGAAATTAAAAATTTGATGTGGCGGCATGGTAATTATTATTATCATCCTTAACGACAGACAAAATAGCTGATCTGAAAGGTACACCATCTACTTGCCACTATACATCATGTGCTGTGTTACAACCCTACAAAAAGCCGACAAGGAAAGGCATTACATCGACCACCGAAAGCTTTATTTTTATGTAGCCTAGGTGGTCGAGTTGTCTAGGGCGCTGGACATGATGTCACAGAAGCAAGGGTTTGAATCCCGCTGAGGGAGGAACAAAAATTTGCTAACGCAAATTTGAAGATCTAACATTGTTGGGCTAAATTTGAGACGAATTATATATATATATTCTCCGCAACTATGTTATTTGTAGTTTATGAGAAATAAAATCATTCATACATATCCGCAGTGTTTCATTATATAGATAATAACTTTTAATGTATTTAATCAATGATTAAAGGAGTTTTGTTACTCTTTAAACTTGTAATGCAACTGCTTTATGGTTATACTCTTAAATTGATTGCATTTAAATATGATATTTCTATTGGCACAATTGTATCGTCATCGTTCTTAATGATCAACGTTCGATGGCGAGACTGAAAAAACACGTATACACACCGTCGTCATTGGCATTACAAATGGTCAAATGAAGCCATAAACTTCATATATCAGAATAGGTTTTATGTTCTTTATAAAAATAAATGAAGTGGATGTAAGCAATTATAGGCAACCGTACGGCCTTCAACAATGAGAAAAACCCATACCGTATAGTATATAAAAGGCCCCGACATGAAAAATATAAAACAATTTAATTGAGAAAACTAACGGCCTAATTTATAAACAAACACTTTACTAAAAACAAAAATGACAGACATGAACCAACGACAACCACCGAACTGCATGTTCCTGACTTGGGACAGGCATATATATAAGTGGCGGGTTTAAACATGTTTGAAAGCGACAATCCTCCCCTAACCTTGGTCAGTGGTGTAACAGTACAATATAAGAACAAACTATAAAAATCAGTTGAAAAGGGCTAAACTCATCAGATCGATACAAAGCAGAAAAACATCTAACAAAAACACAGACCGAACTTGCTAGTTATTAATACATCCCCCAAAACAAAAGCAAAATACACAAAGTACAGATCTAAGAGTACTCGCAGTTACTGACAGCTAGTTCAATGCCAATAACAACTAATAAAAAGATCATGTATCTAAGACTAAATAATCATTCAGTACATATCCAACATCTAAAGGATTTAGTGTTAAGAAGTCATAAAAAGTCAGAGAAAAACATGACCTTGTGCTATTTTGACTCCGAACATCAGTATATAGACAGTATTATCGAAATGCGCATCTACCGCAGTACAATATGTACTATTGGTGTTATAATCTAACCAAAAATTCCTAATCTGACCTCGGCTGTTCGAGTTATATTCTTATTTTTGATTTCACTTGTTAGTTGAGTACTTTTAATTTATTGCATATACATTCCTCCTTATAATAAAACCTAGCTATAGCTAAATGATTCTAAATAAACTAACCAAATAAATATATTTTAACCTTCTATGCTTCAGCTCTCATTTTCCTACTTCTCACTCACTGTCGAATGAAGCCTATGTATATTCGGAAACCTTCAGGTTCGAAATTCACATTCCACATGGGAATATTTCCGTTCCGTGTCCAATTTCATATAATAGTTAATATTAATAATAAAAAGTTTTATAGTGTTGTATTGTCCAAAAATACTCGAGACAAAAATATATCTATTCATTTTATGGGAAAATTATTAATTATACCTTGTGATCACATTTTTTAAATTATCACTATAGTGTAACATACATACAACTTTTGGATAAGACGAATTAAAAAGTTTCCCGTAGGACTATGTAATTATATGATCCTGTAGAATTCTAAAATTTTCAGGAAGTTAATTGATTAATTAATGTAAATAGTGAACGCATCTTTCCCATCGAACTTGAAATAAAGGATACAACAGATACAGTTAAGTCTGCCTCATATCTTGACTTAAATCTAGAAATTGACAATGAGGGTCGGTTCAGAACAAATATTTACGACAAAAGAGATGATTTCAGCTTCCCAATTGTGAACTTTCCATTTCTATGTAGTAACATTCCAGCCGTTCCAAGTGATAAAGTTGAAAATCATCCCTTCGGAAATTTTACGAATGCCATCACAATTTCTTGACCGTTACGGAATATCTGTTTCACCGATGACGACGGATATGTTCCAATCGTCGAAACCATAATTCCGACTTCTTTTTCCCCAAATGTGACTTGCATAGTTAGATTTACCACCTGTTACATGAACAACACGACGGGTGCCACATTTTGGGCAGAAGATGCTTACCTTCTGGAGCACCTGAGATCACCCCAGTTTTTGGTGGGATTCGTGTTGCTCAGTCATTAGTTTTCTATGTTGTGCTTTTTTTTCTGTTTGTCTTTTTGTCTTTTTTTTTTTTTTTTTTTTTGCCATGGCGATGTCAGTTTATTTTCGACTTATGAGTCTGACTATCCCTTTGGTATCTTATACCTCTCTTTTACAGTTTTGCTGATTTATACAGCAGTTAACCTGCATATTCGTATGTCTCGTAGTGACGAGGAATGCCGGGCTCTTGTCTTCAAAATAGTAACTAGAGGTAACATTTTTTTATACATTGATATATTTTCTTATCATACTGGTTACTTAAAATGATAATAGAATGGGTTAATGCCTTATAGCAACAAAAAAAACGATGGATATCGTTTTTTATAAAGTATGATTATAAGTATGTCCTGGTTTATATGCCTGTCAATAAATGAACGTAATATTGTGAAGCATTTCACGTCTTTGTGAATTCTTTACATTATGTCTTCACTTGAATCGTTTAAACACGATGATTTCAAGCATATTTCTCAATAAAACAAATTTGTTTAATCAGCTTTTTTTCGAAATTGTTACACATATTTTTCTCATAAGGGACAGCTTCATTGGACATTTTGATTTTGAAGATTATTCTTAAGACTTGTTAAATGTTAAATGTTTAAACTTTAATTCAAGTTTTCTTTATAATAGAATCATAACGACATTTTTTCCTAATAGAGGTTGTATTGAGACGAGATATTTTTTGTTGTTGTTTTTGAGGAATTTCAAAATTGTTGTTTCAGATTTATATTACTCTGTTTGTGGTCTTTAACAATAAACAAGTGTCCAAGTGATACAAGCTCTCGGGTCGAGACAAGTTGCAAAGAAATTGAACGGAAACCGTCAAAGATATATCATTAACCTAAAATTTCTTAACACCCCCCCTCCCCCCCTCACCCTCCAACTTTGACACACAACACTAAGATACAAAACAACTACGAATGTGGTTCCTGTCTACGGACAGGCACTTAATCGTTTTCCAGGGTTTGATAACTTGTTTGGGACTACAGGCCCGCCCTTTACATTTTTATGTTTGTCGGTAGAATTATGAACGATTTAAAACTAACAACCAGTTGAGTCAAATAAAAATTAACTACGTTTATCTAACTGAAGTCATTATTACAGACGATATAGATACAGGTAAAGGTAAAACAATTATTATCCTAGATATTGAAGAACAAATGAATACTTAGAGATATTAAAAGTAAAATAATTTTAGACATTGCGATTTCAAGCAAATACTGAAGATACAAAAAGTAAAACAAATCTAGACATATCGATGTTATAGAAAGCTTGGAAAAATAATCCGGATCGAATTTTTCGTTTTCATTTTTTGCTAGTACGACATTTTTTTTCATTCATTCTTATTTCCTGCATTGTATTGCATTTTGTTGAACAACTTATTCATTTTCACTCCGTCTTGGACAAAGTTATTACAATGCCAGAATATTCATTTCCAAAATCCTATTGCCCTAATCCTTCACCCCAAAATATCAAATGATCCTCCACTAAGAACTTTAAAAAATTGACCGCAACCTTCGCTGGTGCATAACTGTACAAATGAATGATATACCTAAGAAAATATGTTCAAAACGTCATTTTCAATACTGCGGAACTCGAAGATTGAATAAGACAAGAAAATTATATTCTTTTCAATTATAATTGATTAATATGCATATTTTAATTTCTTTAGATGCAGTAACATTTTATTTCGAAAAAGGGATAAAAATGAAAATAATACTTGATGAATCTTATGTGTCCGCAGCGCTTTTCTGGATTAACCTTCATGAGGAATGCTCAAAACCGAATATGTAAAAGCCAATACAATGATGTAAACGAAGCCAAACATGTGGAGACCTCTATGACTAAAAGATAAAAGATAAAAGATAAAAGGCAAACCCATCTACGGTCAACTTAATTTGTCTAATTGAACTGATCAACAATACAAAAATAAGAAGATATTGTAGAATTGCCAATTAGAAAATTATCCACCAGAGATCCAATGACCGAAGATGTAAGAAACTTGGACCATTAAACAGCATTCAACAATGAGCAAAACTCATTACGTACAGTAAGTTATAAAGGGTCCCGAAATAAGATGCATGATTTTTTTTTATTAGTTGTTATTGGCTTTGAACTAGCTGTCAGTAACTGCGAGTACTCTCAGATCTGTACTTAATGTCTATTAATTGTTGGGATGTACAAGTACCCGTTCACGTCCACCCTCTATTTTTGTTATATGTATTTCTATTTGTATCCATCTGATGAGTTAAGCCTTTTTCAACCGATGTTTATAGTTCGTTCTTATGATGTACTGTTACACCACTGTCCCAGGTTAGGGGGGTTGGGATCCCGCTTACACGTTTAACCCCGCCACATTCTGTATGTATGTGCCTGTCCCAAGTCAGGAACCTGTAATTCAGTGGTTGTCGTTTGTTGCTGTGTTACTTATTTGTTTTTCGTTGATTTTTTTGTACATTAATTAGGCCGTTAGTTTTCTCGTTTGAATATTTTACATTTGTGATTTCGGGGCCTTTTATATCTGACTATGCGGTATGGGCTTTGCTCTTTGTTGAAGGCCGTACGGTGACCTATAGCTGTTAATTTCTGTGTCATTTGGTCTCTTGTGGAGAGTTGTCTAATTGGCAATCACACCACATCTTCTTTTTTATATATATGAAGCATTTCAACCAAAACAAACCAACAGCCTTATTTACGTAAACATGATAGACATGTGGAAGCCATTGCGTTAGTGTAAATAACATCATCTTTACGTCATAGAAATGGCTAAATAACGTCATGAAAAAGGAAGAATGAAAAGAGAATGAAAGAACTTTGGCAGAACGTCATTGTAGCATGCTTTCATAGCTGAAATAAATGTTTATTTTATTATCCTTAACCATCGGTCATATCGGTCCATTTGCGGTTAAAGAACACCTAAATCGGTCAAATCAGCCTTTTGACAGTTGAAAGCAAAGTCAATCGGCCCGATCGGCCCATTGGCAGTTAAAGGTAACTTCGATCGGCCCTGATCGACCCTTTGTGATATATTCGATTTCAAGGTTTTGTGCAAATGTCGATAGACTAAACAAGAATATCAATAATAAAAAAATAATAATAGTATTGGCCTTTTCCAAATATTTTTTTAATGAACTGTATAAGAATAAATTTACCAAAATAATAGTTTTGAAGGTGCAAAAAATTATCAGATATATAAATCATTTTTCAGATAGCCTCGAAAATATTGCAAATTAAATTCTGCAGCCATATTAAAACTTTTGAATTGTCCATACTTTACTCTAATATCAATGATGCTCGAATAAAAGATCGACAACATATTGTTGTTCAATAGTCCTGGTTCTACGTAAACTTTAGGCATTCAAAGACAATATTCAATCTTACTTTTGCATCGAAATGCATGTGATTGGGGTTAATTTTGATAATTTCCCTACGTCGCTCGCAAAAGGACCAATACTTTTGATAAATTGTTCATTATGTTCTTACACTGTTGTGTAACTAAATATTTAGGCAGCTCGAGGCTACGAAATTTCAGTGATTGTCGGGGTTCATGTTGCATTTTGCTCAGTTTTTAGAATGGAGCCTTTTGTTTTTAGGGAGATTTTTTGCTTTGATGTTGTTGGTTTTTCTTCCACTTATGAATTGTGATTACAAAATAGACCGATTTGAAACTAAAATGAAAAAGTGAATGTATTCATTATGGTGTTTAAAATATCTGTGAAGGACGAATTTCAAATAAGACGTTTTAAATAGTCCCTTGTACTATTAATGCAGATGTATATTTATAAATTAATTTTGGAATTCCGTTTTGAACTATGCAAAATCTATTCAAGTCCCAAAAAAATTACATTGTGAAGAAGTTTGCTTGTACCAAATATGAATACCATAACTTCCATACTAAGTAATTGAATATCCAATACGACAAGCTTACCCCCAAAGACATCCATGACACGGTTATATGTTCTTTCGAGGTAACAATTGAATACTGATAACAAATGGTTACTTAGAGATTTTTTTCTAAATTAAACTTCGTTGTTGAATTAACTCTTTTGTACTATTGTTGCCATGCGAATATACACTCAGTCAAAATTTAATAATTCAGAATAAGACACAAACGGTGAAAGAACTGATTAGACGACTATTCTCGTATCTAAAGATCTAAAACTGCCAGAACATGTCACCAGGGACATATCGTATCGGTCAACCACACATAACATTGAACAAATACAGTAATTAATGATGCAGACAAGGTTTTGTCTATCTGGTCACAGCGATTCAGAAAGGGACGATCTTCAAAAGACTTTCCGACAGACAACGGACATTAGATGATCGATGACAAGTCTTGAATGAGGATGTACAACAATAAATTTATTATCTAACATAATGCTACGTGTCAAAGATACTGTGTCTATGGCTATTTCTATAATATGTTAATTCAAAAGCAATTACCTCACCTTTTGGGATAATCACATATATATGACTTAATCTATCAGATAACTAATATATTCTATGATTGATATTGGCAAGTATTCAAATTTAAGGTTTCAGAAAATGTTATCTTTTTCCTACATTTATCACAGTAGGGTAAATTAGACAAGAAAACAAAACGCATGACTTTCTGGAAACCATGTTTTTTTTCAATACCAAGCAATAATAAACATGACGTTATAGGTTTATCACATTATAGTAGATTTAAAAAAGGAAAATAACTTTTATTATGTCTATTTAATTAAAAGCATTGATCCAAATAAAATATATATTTCTACTGTAAAAAGTAAAATGTCAAATCTTCATTCATTTTAACCACAATTTGTTAAATGTTACTTTTTTATTGTTCATTTGCATTACTAATTGTACTGTTACCCGTAGTAGCGGAAACACGATGTTAACGTTCGAAAATTCAGTTAAAAGTTTTGTAAATATTTCTAAATATTGGAATTGTAGTTACAACTGCTTCATATTTTTAAATTTACAGTATATGGAGAACAAAATAAAGCTTATATCATGTATGCAAATGGATGCGTATTCAAGAAATAAATGAATACCTTAGTATATATCAATTGTACTTTTCAGTAACTAGAAGAGAAGAAACTAAAACTTTGTAGATGAAAAAATTTATAATTCATATTACCAACAAAACAATTAATTGAAACAATCGAATGTTCCTTTGGTTTCCTTGGCCTCACTTTTACTATTGAAGTTGAAATAGACGATAGAGAATATAAAATCATTTTTATTATTTGTCGATTTTTAGACAACCTCTCGATGAGTAATTATGAGTTAAGAAAAAAATCACAAATTTCGATTTTAGCATATCGTTGAAGCAATTATCATGGTTACAAAACTTGTGACCAAAAACGTCTCAATTGGCTTTAAAACAGTTTTAGGATGGAGAAAATAATTTTCTTTGTGTATCATGAATATCCTAAACAGGATTTTTCTATTTTTATTTTTTGAAATAAAAAAATACGGACATGTTATTTTTACAACTTTTGGTTCACCGACCATGTTAACTTAATTAACTTGAAAATAGGCTATTCCTAAAATAATTTGCATTGCAAAGAGCTTACTCCTGCTGGAACTCCTGACTCCAACTAACAGAATGATTATACAAGTAAATTTTTAAGTAATAAAAATATCCCCCAAATCCAGACTGCCTAGATTTTTAACAATTACTATTCATTTATAGGTTTGTCAAATGATTCAAAGAACAAACTATATGTATTTGTCTTGATTTTGCAGATGTACTATATAATGTATAAAGACTAATAACAATAATTATACCATATATTATTTATATATGCATTTTTGCCAATAAACACATTACAACAAAAAATAGTTTGAATAACCCTATGGAAGATGCTGCAATTTCTAGATATTATTCTGCTCTCAAATATTTTTGCAAATCTTTATAATTTCTGCTAGGGGGAAATCCGATTTGACATTCTATCATAATAGGGTACAGAACATTTCTGGAACAGCCTTATATTCAGTGAATGACGTTGCAAACCAATTTTTCGTGTCGATCTAAAAGGAAAACTTTCAGCGGACGACGAACGCCAAGCATGCGCGATATTTCACTCTCAATAAGAACAAACATACAATATTTCGAATTTAAATATAAATTTAAAATATAACATGCTTATACATGTCACAAATACTGTGTGTAGTGTAATTTTTATAATATATAAACTCAAAATCATTTACCTAGACTCTTTTGGATATTCACAAAACAAGACTTAATTCGTTAAGATAACAAAATGGTCAATAATCAATATTGGCAAGTTTTCAATTCTCAAGTTTAGAAACTGTGATATATACCTCGTCATCCAATTATTAATGTATAGTAAATTTTAAAAATAAAAAATTTTACTTTCTGGAAACCATTTTGTTTTAAATCGTAGCATTTATCCGCATACCTGAAATATATCTCTAGTCCGGTATAAAGACATTCTGTAAAATATCATGTTTCTTATACGTTTTATGTCGCACATATTATGGCGTCAACCGTTTAAAGAAAAACGATATATTTTCTTACTATATACATGTATCAAATTGATGGCCAAGTCTAAACCGAGTTATATTTTTGATTGCTGAATGTTTCTGTCATTCCAAATTATAACGAAAGATGTGTTCAAGCAAATATACAGTTTGACGACAGAATCATTTATTTCTTTATTTATACATCTGTACTACCTATGCACATAATGCTATTTTTCTTACATTTTTATAATCAAAAGCATAAAAATAACTTTTTTCCTAGATTTCAAGTAACACGGAACAGTTGTATATTTACTGAGTCCTATATTTATAAGGAAAGAAAACATTAACATTACTTTTCTTTGAGCGAGGTAAGTTCTTTTTATAACCTTTCGACAGATAGAAATCATCGGCATTGTTCAAGGTAATTCTTATTAACATTTGATCTGTTAAAACGTCTTATTCTTCTTCTGGTTCTTGTAATACAACCTTGTCTTTGTCAATACAATTTTATCTTTTGACACTGACCAACGATATTTGACATCAATTTGTATTGATGTAAGACGGTTTGTCGCGTATCATCACAACCTTTTTTATTATAAAGTTTTCAACTGTTTCGTTTTATACATCCTTGGCTTTCAAATAGTTGGTTTTGAGCGTTCCTGATGAAGGTAAATCCAGAAAAGCGCTTCGGACGCATTAAAATTTTTAACGTGTTATTTTCATTTTTTGTGATATTGACCTTTGACTTAATTTTTCTTGGATATATTCGTTCACATAACTTAACGTTTTTATCATTTGACATAGGTTTTTGAAACTCAAAACGATGTGTTGCGTACCATGGAAGATGATTTTAACCAATATCTTTGATCTTCAAGGTAAAACAAATTGATTTGTATATGTTCAACACAAAACCATATATATATTTGTTTGAAATAGAAATACATTTTCAATGCAAACAAAGGGTTTGCACCTGGAGGTCATTCCCTTTCCCTTAAATAATAAATCATAAAATTTCTCCCAAATGGTTCAGATTCCCATCACTAAACCATGCCTGGTCTTCGTTGCCTCATCGTCTCTGCATATTATTATATATCTGTTAAACATTTTTAGAACTGTTCATATTGATTTCTAACACCAAACCTATATATTCTTATTGCCATGGAAAGACCTTAACAATATACTTTGTATTTCTTCGTTGGAATCAGGCCCGCCCTCTTATATCGTTAATAAGAAAAACAAATATCTACCCACCCCTTAACGATTCATATTCTGAAAAGCCATGACCAGACGGTTAAAGTGTACCATAAAAATTTTTCGTGGTTGGTTTTGGGGATCAATACAGTTGTATAGATTTAGAAACGCAGATAAGTGTTTAATGTGATTTTTCCTGAAATGATTGCCTTGAGAATAATCACGAATTACGATTGAGTGACAATGGAATATTGAACCACAAACCTGATTTTACTCTTTTTCGTTTCTTTTTGTACGCATATAACCGTGTACAAGATTAAGAGATACTAAAACATATATGTTTGAGTTGTTTAGTTTGGTAAATAAGGGGAAAGGGGTTATATCCACTAAATAACATGTCAATATTTTATGATCACATATATACCATCAAGTGTCACCAGATTATATAAGTCAAAGCGGCAACAAATACATCTGTTAAGACTCTTAATATCTGAAATAATCTGATAATGAATCGATACTATGCTGGATGTTCATATATTAAAGGAACAGTCATATAGTCCATACTAGAAGAAACAGCGGTACACTATACACTAATTCTTTTTTATAGAATACATCATTCTCCTCTCCCCATTGACCCATACTGCAATCCATTTACAGAATCAGCTTGCGATTCAAAATTTCAATATTTTCTTTAAAATATGCGATCTAATAACGATGGTTTACACCCAATACATCCATTCCCCAATTGCACCATACACCATTTCTAATTGTGTGGACAACATTCTTCACAATGTACACAAAACAACATTCCGCTTTACATGGTACCCTGTATTTATTTTTTTTTTCAGAAGTTTTCACAATTCCAAGTCTGTACTGGTGTCATGTGAAATGTTGGAGGTTTTATCAGAACATTTTATTTAGTAATTGCTCTGGAACGACTTTATGAGGACAAAAAAGATAAACATATTTGTACTTTACTGCGGAAGAATGGTTGATTGATTGATTTTGGTCACTTCACGTCCAGTAGCTAATCTTTTGTTCATATTCTAGATCAAATTAACAATCAATAAAGTAAGTAGTTTTGGACAATTTGGTTGAGCGGGATAAAAAATGTGAACTTAGACTACCACTGTAAAATTACGGCATGTTGGATAAGGAGCAGAATTTATGCCTTGAAACTACAACCTACGGACTCCTCAAAGAGTAGTTTTTAACGATCAGACAACTTGACACTCTTTTTCCTCTGTGCACGTTCCAACCTGACGTGACTGTGTATGTATACCCGCTTAAGCAATAGTTTACTGCCGGAAGGGAGAGGTCCATAGGGTGATCATATGTCTATACTTCAGTCAACCCTTATGATCTGGATGAATGACTTATTTTGTATAACCGTTTAATAGCTGTTTTTATTTAAATTTAGCGGCTAAATCAACTAAACATTTGTTTACGTTGCCAATAAGCATTTTGACAAAAATAGCAATGTTAACTAGCTATTTTGGTGTATGTGCATGCTTTCGAGCGGTAAACAGTGGGTACCTATTTTGTCGAATCAACTCCTCCTACATATTTAAACCCAGATTCCTGAAACTTCACAAACGGGATGTTATACAAATTAAAGTAGTGTGCCTACTGTTATAGTGTTGTTTATGCCCTTTTAAAAAATTGTAAAGTAAGTTATTTTTCTGCAAAATTTCAAAAGACGGTATCGATTTTGTGTAATACACTTTGCTTACAGTTTTCAATCATATAACTCCACACAAAGATTGTAAAGATATTGAAGTTTTGCATCGGTAATGAAATTGTTTATGGCTTTTTTTTTAATCTTTGATTTATTTCTTTTTGCGAGATTTGCATTTTTGATTTTTGACTCCTGTTTGCTTAACGTCCAATGTCAAATATTTAATGCATATCTAGCAATTATTACAATATGTCGGTTTGACCCTCTGCAAAACATGTTTTGTAATGATGAAATAAATTTTAGGAATATTCAGGAAAAGACGTAAAAGAGAGGCGAAGGATACCAAATGGATATTCAAACTCATAAGTCGAAAAATAAACTGACAACGCCATGGCTAAAAAATAAAAAGACAAAGAGACAAACAACAGTACACAAAACATAGAAAACCAAAGACTGAGCAACACGAACTTATGAACACCATATCCACATCAAATCTAGTAAGAACTGTCATAAAATGACCAACATTGTCACTGCAAAAGACTGGAACGACATAAACATTTCATCAACCGCTTGCCACATCGAAACAGTGCATAATGATTAGTTTACCAGAACTCTTGATTGTTTTATATGTTGTTAGTAAGCGTCTCGTATCTCCTTTAACAATGTTAACCTGTACGACTTTCATAAAAAAAATCACTGAAAAATATTGAGTCATTATTCATACATATGTGATATAAGCTATTTTTTATTATTAAATATTGATACATTTTAGGCATGTGTGTGGACATAATGTATACTCCACAAATGAGTACAGAAGACTACGAGCAACATTCCATCATTTTAATGTTAGAATTGTGTATATTTATGTTATTTCACTTTCTTGCATGAAATTATCCTTCTTCAATAACATGTAGAACCATTTGTTGTTTTAATAGCACTTATTGTTGCCTTTCTTTGCTTTACCTTTTCTTTCCCTATTGCAGGTGGTAACGTCCATTAGCACTATAAATCCAATCACAGAGATTATAACAGTTACACCAATTATTCCCATTATTTTGGATGACTTTCTCTCATCTGGGGCACTCGTCAGAGACCTCCTGTACTCTAACAAAAAATGTATAAATGTAATTATAAGTTAAGAAATCTTGAGTGCTTCTCATTTTCGTTATTCATTACTATTTGTGTCTTCTTTTTTTTACATGTACTGTAATGTTCAAGTGATATGTATACTTTGATTTTCGATTCAGTTTTAAAAACTTGCATAAATTTGTATAACTAAAAATGGATTTGCTAAGAAAAAACTTTCAAAAAATATGTTATCTTTTTTAAAAGTTATCAACACAAAACCTGACACCCGATTGTCTAAATCTCGATTATCTAAGAGAGGGACGAAACATACCAGAGGGACAGTCAAACTCATAGATCGAAAACAAACTGACAACGCCATGGCCAAAAATAAAAAGACAAACAGACAAATAATAGTAGATGACACAACATAGAAAACTAAAGACTACAACACGAACCCCACCAAAAACTGGGGTGATCTCAGGTGCTCCGGAAGGGTAAGCAGATCCTGCTCCACATGTGGCACCCGTCGTGTTGCTTATGTTATTACAAATCCGGTAAATAGTCTAATTCGGTAAGTCACATTCGTGAAAAGGGAAGGGTATTGTAGTTACGACATAAGGAACATATCCGATATCATCTGTGAAACGGTTATTCCATAACGGTCAACCAACTCGTGATGGCGTCCGTAAAATTTACGAAGGATGATTTCAACCTCACCATTTGGAACTCTTGGTTTAATAGCTTCCTTGTGAGCAGCAATCCTCTATCAAGGAAATCATGATAGGAAACACAAGCCCGGGAATATCGTATCAATTGGGAGATATATACTCCGTATGCAGGCGCTGCTGGAATGTTGCTACATAGAAATGGAAAGTTCACAATTGGGAAGCTGAAATCATCTTTTTTGTCGTAAAGTTTTGTTCTAAATTGCCATAAACACATAAATACGGCATCTTAACGTCACCTTTAGCATTTAACTCGGCTATTAAAAAAATATCATTGATATTATTGACTTTAAAATGTTCGAAATGCTAAGGATGTTCTACCCCGGGAAAAGATTATCTTAAGTGTATTCAGCAAAACCTATCGAAATTTTGGGTTCTCAATGCTCTTCAACTTTGTATTGCATTTGGCCTTTTAACTTTCTTTTTTTTTGAACGTTCGCTAATGCTCGTGTCTGTAGTGGCGTTTTGATTCAAATAAATGTAAATCAATGAATAACTGGTAAATGACTAAGTCAGGGCTTTCCTTACTATAAATTGCTTGAAAATGTTCCTAAATTCTTTCACAGATACCAAGATTTGAGATTTTGAAGTTTGGCTTTACTTATTGAATTCTTATCAAAAACGGGATATCACATCCTAATTTTTACGGTAATATTGGTTTTAAAGACTGTGTATTTATATACGATCCATGTAAACGCATTGATCCTTTGAATTAACTTATTCTTAAAGGAAATCAACTTACACCGTAGTAAGATCTTTGAATATTGTTTTATATTATCGGTACTAATATTGATTTTGTTTTAATGGATTAGGGACCATTCTATATTTATCAGATGGATGGGCCGGTGCAAAATGGGGTGGGGCAAGCACTTTTTTGTGTAAATATTTGGATGGGAGAGATCTTTTTTTAATATGCATAGTGGATGGGCCAGAACTTATTTTATAGGAAAAAAATTTGCCATAAATTTTGTCGGTGTGTAGGAAATTTCTTTTGCAGGCACACAAAACATAATAAAAACAAAAAAAAACAATTTTAATGCGATTTTAATGTACTTTAGAAATAATTAAATCATGTAACATGAAAGCACAACATTTTAGAAGTAATTAAATCATGTAACATGAAAACACAACATTTTAAAACTTTGATCAACCAACAATTTTTACATGAATGGAGTTATCTCCCATGTATTAAAGCTTGTAAAATTATACTTGTTTAATATATCCAGTATATAGCTTCTGATCAATGCTTAAAAATATAAAATAACTATAGAAATAGATTTGCATACTGACTTATATTTACTCATTTCAAAATGACAGTATGACTTCAAGAGCACATGTATTTAAAAAAAAAAGTAAATTATTTGTTCTACTTTATATAATACCAGAGGCTGTCCTCTATTACATGTTTCAATGATAGATAATTTTATCATATGGATGATATTCTATATTAATCTTAAAGACAGATAAAGGATCAATATATTTAGCAATATTTTGTTCCAAAAACACCAGTCTTACAGTGTACAAGTATTTCTATTATATTTCAAGAACCAAGCAGGATATAATTAAGGTACAAGTATTAAAGGAAAATCCGAAAGGTGGAGGTTTTATTGAATGAGTTTTTGTGGTGCAATTACAAGATATGCAAATAATGTATACCTCCCATATTTTGAATGGACTTGGGTAAAAATGTAAAAAGGGATCTGAATTCAATGCAAAACTGTTGGAAAGGGGAGATAATTTATTGATTAGCAATATAATTTACTGTCATTTTAAGAAAAGATCATTGATGAGTTTCACATGCCAATAAATAAATATCAATTCTATTCTTGTCAATTGTTACCCAAGCAATTTCAGAAATGAGAATTCTGCTTTTAACATTAAAAACTACCACTTATGCAATTTTTTAATAGAACAAAGACTTATAAAGAGATACATTAAACTGTTTCAAATTATAAATGACCTCAGATTTCAGAATAAATATAAACTTAGTACAGTTAATAGTATGGTTAATATTTTTTCATATGTTTATGACTTGTATGAATATTGTTAGCACTTCTTAAGCCTCTATTAAAGGCTGGCTGATATAGTATACTATTACTTATGTATTGAGATGTAATTGTGATGTTTATATGTATATTGTTTCAGGCTGCCTTTCTAGTATATACATGCACACGTATAAAAATTGCGGTTTTTATCCAACGCAATCATAGGTTTGAACATTGTTTTCAATTTAGACTTTTTATATTTTTTCGTTTGGGCTTGTATTATATTTTCCTTCGGGTTTATGATCCGTTCATCCTATTTTGACTCTTTAAAATTCAAGAGTCTATCCTAAATTGAGGTAAATTATATGGCCTTCCAAATACCGTTTCGATCCCTAACATCGCTGAAGAGACATTTATTGTCGAAATCCGGATATGGTGTACAAATTTTTGCAACTCATGTTTGTGGTATACCATCTTTTCCAAAAGTTTATTGTTTTCTGTTTGGTATTAAATTAATATTAAGATCCATTTTGTTAGATCTGGTGATCAATTTATTTGGCAATCGCCAATGGCAGTCAGTAGAGTTTAAGAACATCAGTTGTTCGACCTGTTAGTCAAATGCGTTTTGTTAAAATAGACTTTTTCACTTTTTTTGGTCTTTTGGAAATTGTTGTTTGTGCTGTATTTAGACCCCTCTCCCAAGAAATTTGTTAAACAAGAAATTTGTTTTGCATGCACACGTATAAAAATTGCGGTTTTATCCAACGCAATCATAGGTTTGAACATTGTTTTCAATTTAGACTTATATATATTATATATATATATATATATATATATATACAACTCGTCTAATCATCAGCCCAACAATGTTAGATCTGTAAATTTGCTTTCGCAAATTTGTCTTCCCTCGCCGGGACTCGAACCCATGCTACTGAGATATCGTGACACCAAATCGCCTGCACTGTATATATATAGATAAATACTCTAAATATCAGCACAACAATGTTAAATCTGCAAATTTGCGAAAGAAAATTTTGTTCTTCCCTCACCGGGATTCGAACTCATGCTATTGGGATATCGAGACAACACCGCCTGCACTGTGTCCAGCTCTCTAGACCACACGGCCACCTAGACTGAACTAAAAATTCAGCTTTCGGTGGCCTAGTGTTACCTTTCCTCGTCAGTAGAATCTAGAGTTGTAACACAGTACATGATATATTAGGCATGAAGATGGAATTGATTGCAGATTAGCTAAATATCTATCGTAAAGGATCATAAGATAGTCACAGAAATAATTATTTTGATAAGTACGTCTAAACAAGTGACAACTCTACGACAGATCTATCCATTGGATCATCAGTGAAGGTGATACACGACTGAAAACATATATTATATCCATAATTACTCTAAATATCAGCACAACAATGTTAAATCTGCAAATTTGCGAAAGCAAATTTTTGTTCTTCCCTCGCCGGGATTCGAACTCATGCTATTGGGATATCGGGACAACACCGCCTGCACTGTGTCCAGCGCTCTAGACCACACGGCCACCTAGACTGAACCAAACATTCAGCTTTCGGTGGCCTAGTGTTACCTTTCCTCGTCAGTAGAATCTAGAGTTGTAACACAGTACATGATATATTAGGCATGAAGATGGAATTTATTGCAGATTAGCTAAATATCTATCGTAAAGGATCATAAGATAGTCACAGAAATAATTATTTTGATAAGTACGTCTAAACAAGTGACAACTCTACGACAGATCTATCCATTGGATCACCAGTGAAGGTGACACACGACTGAAAACATATATTATATTCATAATTACTCTAAATATCAGCACAACAATGTTAAATCTGCAAATTTGCGAAAGCAAATTTTTGTTCTTCCCTCGCCGGGATTCGAACTCATGCTATTGGGATATCGGGACAACACCGCCTGCACTGTGTCCAGCGCTCTAGACCACACGGCCACCTAGACTGAACTAAAAATTCAGCTTTCGGTGGCCTAGTGTTACCTTTCCTCGTCAGTAGAATCTAGAGTTGTAACACAGTACATGATATATTAGGCATGAAGATGGAATTGATTGCAGATTAGCTAAATATCTATCGTAAAGGATCATAAGATACAGTCACAGAAATAATTATTTTGATAAGTACGTCTAAACAAGTGACAACTCTACGACAGATCCATCGATTGGATCACCAGTGAAGGTGATACACGACTGAAAACATATATTATATATATAATTACTCTAAATATCAGCACAACAATATATATGTAGGACTCTAAAGTGCGATGGGGACGCTAAAGTACGATGGTCACGCTAAAGTGCGATGGTCTGCGCTAAAGTGCGATGCCTGCATACGCTAAAGTCCGATGGTCCGCGAAAGTATGACGTTAACAGTCGTTTATACAAACCAAAAATGAACATGCCGGAAGATAAATTTAGAATATTTGATTAACAACTTTTAAACCAAATGTCCATGACTTAATTAATTTAAACCTAACCGTGCTTTGTCGGCTGAAGCAAATGTGTTTTTTTTTTTTTCGGTTGCTGGAAGAAGGACTTGTATCCTGCAGTCGACCATTTTGCTATATAGATACAAAATAGTATATGCATAAGTATCCTGCATACTGCTTCTATTGGAATTGGAAGCGAACGGATACATTTAAATCATTGTTTATGTAACTTGCAGTTTACTTTGCGGTCTCCATGAAAATATTGTGGATTTTATTGAAAATCAACGTTGGTAAAATAAAGGTACATGTTTTCATGCGTAAATTATAAGTTGTCGGCTAAAACATTAGTTTGTACATTGTAGGAAAATATAACATGTATTTGTGCTCGCTACGAAAAAGGAGAAAGCTCGAAAAACATCGCATTTCTCTCTCATTTAAATTAAAGCTTAAACAAATAAATGTTACATATTCCGACAATGAACGAATTTTTTATTTGTAATTTACAATGACGACTGTAAGGGGAGGTGTTCACATTAGCGATAGACGGCGTGAACGGCAAGCTACGCCAACTATCCAAATATTAAATACGCCCGAATTGTAAAAAAATCATTTACAGGAAATATAGTATTTTGTGACACCTAAATTACATTTTTTGCAATTATTACGTGTCGGTCTTCTAAATTTAGAAACAATTGCTTAATCCTACCGGTAAATTATAAAGCCTATCACGTATGTTATACCTTAGTATACTAGTTTTGCAAAAAGACGGTTTTTTAACATCCATGTACTTTAACGTTTTAAGCCCTCTAACCTTACCCTTTTGGTCCATCGCACTTGAGCGTGATATACCATCGTACTTTAGCAAACAAACAACAATCGCACTTTAGCGTGAGACACCATCGTTCTTTAGCGTAGACCATCGCACTTTAGCGTGACCGTCGCACTTTAGAGTACCATCGCACTTTAGAGTCCTACATATATATGGAATAAACAAGCACATTTTGTATTTTGTATTACACCAAAGTCTATTCTTTGATTTCCAGACATAAACATGCAAACATTAAAATAGAAAAAGAACCTAAATCATTATTATTGATTGTCTTTAAGTTTTAGAGGGGCAAGCACTATTTTTATAGAATGTTTGAGATGGGCAAGCACTTTTTTGCAGAATTTGAAAGGATGGGCATCAACTTTTTTAATGAAACAATATTAAGAATGCACCGGCCCATCCCTCTGATAAATATTGAACGGTCCCTTAATATATAACATACTGTGGATTCATTTTTATTAGTGGTATACCAATTTTCGTGGGTTTCGTGGGTCACAGCGAACCACGAATTTAAGAATTCAACAAAGAATAATCCCGAGAAATGTGTATGGAGTCGGATGTTTATTTCCGGTTATGTTATGCAGTTCTAGTATAGTGTTGACTAGCGATAAACATTGTAACATAACACGTGTTTTTATTGAAAGATGATACAAGTATTTTGATTAAATCAATAATAAATATATCGAATATCAGTGATAATTTACTTTTTAAAATTGATTAAAACTGTTCATGGAAAATAACTGCAAGTTGTTAATTACCGTGTCATAGTTTGGTTTACTGGTGATTAAAAATCAATAGGATTAAGCACGGGGATATTGCCCGTAGGTAATATTGTTTATGACAGGAACATTTATTTTCACACCTTTTACTTATATGACTGTTTATTATATCGTGATTAGGGAAATGAGCTTTCAATCATAAGAGTTTTGAATGCCTTATAAAATTCCGACAAAAATTTATAAATTGTAAAACAAACAAATAATTAGTTGTCTCTGTCCATTATTGTAATAGAAGTTTTCAATGAACACTTTAACCTAGAATGACCAAGCGACGATTTTGACAATTCAAAACTTTTTCAATGAATTTTCTTTTTTGTTTGTTTTATTGTTGATCAAACCAAGGAGGTTATATGATCTCCTAAATCAAAAAGAAATCCACGAATTACGTATCTGAATTTTTTTTTTTTTTTTTTTGTAATCAGCGATCCACGAATTTACGTATACCACGAAACGTCTTTTTTTCTCTATCCACGAAAATTGATACCCACGAAAAATAAATGAATCCACAGTAATATGTATTGCTACGCATTAATGAAAACATTTGGTCGATATTATGTACTTATATTTTGGTATTGCATAATATCAATGATGTGATGGTCAGGGCTTTCCTAACTATAAATTGCTTGAAAATGTTGCTAAATTCTTTCATAGATACCAAGATTTGAGATTTTGAAGTGTGGCTTTACTTATTGAGTTCTTATCAAAAACGGGATATCACATCCTAATTTTTACGGTAATATTGTTTTTAAAGACTGTATATTTATATACGATCCATGTAAACGCATTGATCCTTTGAATTAACTTATTCTTAAAGGAAATCAGCTTACACCGTAGTAAGATCTTTGAATATTATTTTATATTATCGGTACTAATATTGATTTTGTTTTCATGGATTAATACATTACTTAATATGTATTTCTACGCATTAATGAAAACATTTGGTCGATATTATGTACTTATATTTTGGCATTGCATAATATCAATGATATGATTTCCTCAAACTGTTTATGACGGTTTTACACTAAATCCGTAAGATGTGTACTGATTGATACTTTAGTTCAGCCAAAGGAGTAAGTTCGATAAAGCCCTAAAATGGCCTATATTTCTATCTAAAATTTCACTTTAAGATTTATTAACCAATATCGCAATGAATCATAGCTAATACAATGACAAGATAGGAAATATGTCTTTTTGTTGAAAATTTACGTAGCTTCGTTCTATTCATGACGTCTCAAATAGCACTCATTTTGATTTTCCACGAAAATGCAATGATAATGGGTAAATTTCCATTGATTTTTTGGACATGAAACATAGGGCGCATGCGTCGACAAAAAAGAACTTTTAAAATAATGTTTGTTTTGACATTTTCCATATCTGACTTGAATATTTAGAGTTTGTCGAGGCCTGCGCTCTATGTTTCACAGGGCCTTAATTTGGTTGAAATTCGTACCTTTTTTGTCAAATTTCGCATTTGATATGTAAATTCAACGCTTTAAAATAAAACTTCGACAAAAACTAGTTCTATTTAACTTTCACACATGTCTTTTCATCAACTTAAGACATTTTTTTATTTTGAAACATTGATAATCAGGACCAACTATTGCCTTTAACGAACATACTTCTTTGTCAATAGAAGGGACCTATAAACAACTGCCAAACAAGCTGGAGGTTTGGCTTATAAACAAGGTTCAACCAACCATTTTCTTCTGAAAATGACTGTTTAAAGTCAGTTATATGAGAGTTGTTTTCCATTTTTTCCGTCTAATATTCGATTTTGTCAGTATTTATCAAGGCATTATTTTTTAATATGCCTTGGAATTCGGTATTTTTATTAATACTTTTTTAGTCTGGGAGAACACAATTTATTTACTATTCAGTTGTTATTGGTTTTGAACTAGCTTTTAGTAACTGCGGGTACTCTTAGATCGGCATTTTGTGTCTTTTGTCCTTATGTTAGTTGATTGTGTGCTCCGTGCACATTCAATGAGTTAATCCATTTCAAAATGATTTTTTCAGTTTGTTCTTATGTTGTACTGTTACACCATTTCCCTAGGTTAGAGAAGGGTTGATATCACAGACAGGTTTAAACCAAACTTATTCTATATGGGTCTCTCTTAAGTTGGAGCATGTAATTCAGTGATTGTCGTTGGTTGATGTCTGTCATGAGTGGGGTTCTTTTTTTTTTTTTTGGGAGGGGTTGCTTTGTCATAAATCAGGCTGTTGGTTTTTTTTTTTCATTTGGACTTTCAATCTAATAGTTGTCTCATTAGAAATCCTACCCCATCTTCTTATGTTATAATAAGTTATACATAGTTCAACTTAGTTTTTATTTTGATATAAATATTGAGATGCAGATTTAGAGGAGATTTAGAGGGGCACACAATCACGATTAAGACGCTAGTAATCAAAAGGTTGATGCATAGATATTTTTTCTTTTTGTGTATTATTTTTGGTAAAAATCGATCTCATCCAAAATCCTGAATGCGTAACTAAATCTGTTTTAAGTTATATTTTTCAACAAGGACTATTATCTTCTGATGTGCATAGACTTTTCCTTATACAGGGCTTACTTTGTGTTGATTTTCTCTGTACCGTCAGCTCCATTTTGATCCTGTCTATTTTGTTTTGCAGATCTTCACTTCTTATTGTACTAGATTCCTGTTCATCTTTAGTAATGGATACTGTAGACTGTTGGTTTGTTGATGATGTCTGTGCAGGGTTTGTTGATGATGTCTGTGCTGGGTTTGTTGATGATTTATGTGCAGGATTTGTTGATGATGTCTGTGCAAGCTTCGTTGATGATGTCTGTGCAGGGTTTGTTGATGATGTCTGTGCAAGGTTTGTTGATGATGTCTGTGCAGGGTTTGTTGGTGATGTCTCTGTAGGGTTTGTTGATGATGTCTGTGCAGGGTTTGTTGATGATGTCTCTTCAAGGCTTGTTGATGTCTGTGCTGGGTTAGTTGATGATGTCTCTACAAGGCTTGTTGATGTCTGTGCTGGGTTAGTTATACATTGCGAATTGACAAATGGGCTCAAACAATTTGCTTTACTTGAAACTGTAAAAGATATCTACCATAATTCTCACATTCTACAACCCTACATGTTTGACCGTATATTCGCCCGGTTGCAAGTGTCTCGGTACTGCATTATTTCAATGATACATTTTTTTTTAAATCTATGCTATTGTGCTATGACTTATGCAACACCTTCAAACATCTTTGACCTTGAACCATTCTGGCTATTACCTGTTTAGGTCCCATTGTGTTATGCTCCCAAATTTATTTTTTTTTCGAACTTACCCTTACTAATGAATGTTATTTTAAGCATGTTGTATGCATTTATTTAATATCATTCGGTTTTCTTAATATAATATATTGAAAGGTTACATTGAAGTAAAGTGACAATGTTTGTGATCTTCTGCTATATAAAGCCACTAATTTTAAAAAATGTATAACGGTCAAAATACGATATTCATAAAACACCGTGACTAGAGGAAAAATTAACAGAAAAACACCATCCCATAAGTAACTACACAGAAAATCAAGATTCAGTAATACCAATGTCAACAAAAACCGGCTTTCTTCGAGATGGTATGCAGTGAATGCTCCAATAGTTGCATCCTTTGTGTAAATGTTCGGTCAAAGCTGACTCGTACCACTATTGGGTGTCCGTTTACAATCTTTATTCAGTAGTAATTGTAGGAATGAACATACAAAACTTGTATGTTTGTTTTGAAAATAATTCTTACCATATAATATGATTCCTAAAACAAAATATTTGTATCTACGTAAAATATTCCTTTTATAAAACATTTAAACAATATAAAAGAGGAATAATGGTGGAGAAATAATGTTTTACCATATTACAAGAGAAGAGAATCTTAGAGTGTATGCACTCCAAATGTATTTTTAGTGCTGCTCGCATCTGGTGTAACTTATAAGATAGTTTTCCTGCCAAGTCCTGTCTGTGTTTTTGCTTGATGTTTTTCTTTGTACCGATCTGATGAGTTAAGCCTTTTTCAACTGATGTTTATAGTTTGTTCTTGTAATGTGCTGTAACACCACTGTCCCAGGTTAGGGGAGGGTTGAGCGCTCACAAATATGTTTAACCCCGCCACATTCTGTATGTGTCTGTCCCGAGTCAGGAGCCTGTAGTTCAGTGGTTGTCGTTGGTTCACGTCTGTCATATTTGTTTTTCGTATATTGTTTTGTTATAAATTAGGCCGTTAGTTTTCTCAATTGAATTATTTCATATTTTTCATGTCGGGGCCTTTAATAGCCGACTATACGGTATGGGGTTTTTTCATTGTTGAAGGCCGTACGGTTGCCTACAATTGCTAACATCCACTTTATTTGAACTTTGGTGGATAGTTGTCTCATTGGCAATCATACCACATCTCCTTATTTTTATATTCTATCCATGTGAGTATTTAGAGAAACAAAACTCATGAGTGAGTCTTTTGTCATGCTGGGACATTTTATAGCTTACTATATGGTATGTGTTTTGCTTATTGATGAAGACCATGCGCTGACATGTAGTTGTTTACATCCAACGTCTTTTGGTCTTTGCTGGCTAGTTCAGTCAGGATGATTCTACTTCGTCAAAAAAACGATAAGTGTATACACATTAAAAGACAAATGTATCTACTAGCTATTGAGCATCATTTAATGTACTTTTCTGCATTTAGTCAACTTAAAACTATTGTCTGATCGGTTGTTAGGAGGAATTTTCAAAAATCCAAAAGCATTTTTAAAAATTCTAATTAAATATTTCGTGGAAGGGCAGACTAAAAAAATTCAGAGGTTGAAGACTAATAACCCTAGATAACACAAATTAAAAATGAAGTTTTTTTTAAACTTATGCATTTTTAAGATCCACTTGTAAAGTCTGTCGTCAATTACTTTTGGTAAAAATCTCTTATTTGAACACACACCTACTCTGTTGTTATGACTCATTCGAAAGGTGTTTCACTTGACCCATATATTTCATTTTTTAGTACTGTGAATTTTTAATGTTATTAAATCAAGCTGTAGCCTAAATATATAAAAATAATAGAATCTGAAGCGAGATGATGTATCAAATATGTTTGCTTGATACGTTTTCAAGACAGAAAAGTCAACTCAAATACTCCCGAACATGAAAAAGTGCACTCGACTTTCTCTTTTCGATGAAATTATTGTCCATTTTTAGGATTTTTTCCCCCCCAAAAAAAAAACTGTCGCCGGGGGCAGAGATGCAAATTAATGCTGAAAAAAGATCCACTTGTATTTGCACCTACCACAATCGACTGTTTTATGAAAATTTGTCTAGAATTTAAAAGTTTACAAATATCTGGAAGCTCCATACTATAATTTAAGTAAAACCACTTATAGAAGATGCATAAAATCCTAAATGATGCACCTTTATTAAACTTTTAAAGCCCATAGAAACAGATGTAAACAATTCAGATATACCAATTTGGCTTTTTTACCTTCTCTAACAAAGAGTTCCATTTCTTTTGTTTAATTTCAACTTGGTATCCACCTGAGTTGACACATTGACAATCATACCACATCTTTTTCTTTTTAAATAGAACAATTGATGTTTTATTTTATAATTCGTAACAACGATCTTAAGCTAAAAATGCAAAAACCTAAGGGATATCATTCTTTTTTTTAAAGCTATCAAGGACTGGATCACGCTTCTCAGCTCTACAAAGACCATGGCGTTTTTAAAGCCGATTTTAAAATTAAATCTTAAAAATCGTTTTATTTGTGAATATCAAAATATGCTTTTACGGGCAAAAATTGGAAAAATATCAATTCATAAGTGTATTTTAGAGGCTTGTTATTCGCATAATTTTAGGTAATATTTTTAATTGTTTCATTTTTTACCACACCTGTAAATATTTGATATAATTCCTAAATGTTACAGTTTACCTTTCACCTTTTAAAGTAAGTTGTAACCAAATCTTAAAGAGTATCTACGTCTCCTCTTTTTTTTTTATTTTGTCCATTGTCATCGCATTTTCATACATAGTAATTGAAAAAAAAACTATGCGGTATAAGGATTTAGCCTAAGAGTTTTAACCAAATCTGTAAAAATATCTACGTATCTTATTCTTTTACGGTTTGCCCATTTTATGGCATACTCATTGACAGAACTATTAAATTCTAACGTTTTGTTTCCAGTATATGGATTAACGTACTGGATATTTCGATGTTTTGACAAACTCATTTCCTAGAGAAGTGTTGAGTGTTATTAACAACTTTAAAAAATAGATCAGCCAGATAATATTTGATTGGGGAACTTGCACAGGCGCAATCATATGTCAATGTTGAGATCCTGATACACTTTAATCAATTATTTGTATTATGCTAGTCATATCTTACAATACACAGTTTCACATTTCACAAACAAGTGAGAGGTTCAGCTAGCTAAAAACCAAGGTTTAATCCACCATTTTCTACATAAGGAAATGCCTATACCAGGTCAGGAATATGACAGTTGGTTTTCATTCGTTTGATGTGTTTGAGATTTTGATTTTGCCTTTTCATACAGGACTTCCCGTTTTGAATTTCCCGTGGAGTTCGGTATTTTTGTTATTTTATTTTTTTTCAAAATGCATTTTTTAATCTACCCTTTCGGAGCACCTGAGTTCATTTCCCGATTTTTTGGTAACGATCGTGTTACTCAGTCTCTAATTTTCTATGCAGTGTTTTGTGGATTTGTTCGTCTTTTTGTCGTTTTTTGCCACGGCGTGTCACTTGTTTCTGTGACATATGAGATTTGAATGTCCCCGCGGTATCTTCCGCTTCTTTATCGATATTTCATCCTTTAAACATGATATATGAAATTGCACATTCTAATTACATGCATGTTGCCTTAATCTTGCTAATTACTTACACTTTATAAATATTGCCAAACTGTCCGCCAATGTATGGTCCAATGCTGAAAATAAGGAGAATTTTGAAATGCTTTTTTAAGTTTATTTGCTGTTCTTGTATACATGCAAACACTAACATAATTTGAAGTCGAAATAAAAGTAATTGGATGGTATTTCAGATTTTTATGAAATTTAATCTGCCTGCGTTAAGAGCAAGTCAATCTGCATCTGAATATTGTAACATTAACTTATGTTTATCATTTATGATTTCATAGATACATACAAAACAAGTATAAACATTTATAAATAAACTCGTCATAGATACCAGGATTGAAATTTTGTACACCAGACAAGTGTTTCGTCTACAAAAGTCTCATCAGTGAAGCTTGAATAAAAAAAAGTTAAAACGGCCAAATAAAGTACGAAGTTTTGCCAAATACAGCTTATTAAATGTAATCTATTCCTGAGGTAGAAAAGCCTTAGTATTTCGAAAATTCAAAGTTTTGTAAACAGTTAATTTATAATTATGATCATATCAATGATAATTCATGTCAACACAGAAGTGCTGGCTACTGAGCTGGTGATACTATCGGGGAGGAAAAGTCCACCAGCAGTGGCATCGACCCAGTGGTTGTAAATAAACTCATTTATAAAATAGCTCTTCATCAAAGAAGACGAAATTGTAATTTCACGACATTTCGTCCACATATTTTGTTAATTAAATGATATCGTATTACTGTGGACATTTCCGTCTTGTTACAATTTAGACATCTGGGGGTCACTTGATGATTCGGACCTTGAATTTTTTAGATATTTTTATTTAAAGACAAAAACAACATTACGCCTCTTTTTACGCACATTCTATAAATTTATAGGTTTTTCGTTTTGATTCTATTTGATTGTATTTATTCCATGCTACATAAATCATGTTTTCCATATTTCAGTTCAACGAGTTTTAAATGCATACAAAAGTTTATAAAAATTCGAAATACATATATTTCGGCTTAAATCAACGATACAAAATACCATATACAATGTACCTATCTTAAAAGTTTCTGCAACTAGAAACTAATTTCATTTAATAACTATCATTGCATTACCAACTTGACATATTGCAATGAATCATTACAAACTTTTAAAAAAGGCAATCTATACTATTCTACTGGTTCCATATTGGTAACGTTATTCCTTACAATTTGGATAACATGGTCATATTATCGTCTCATTGAATTATGTGTTTTTGTTAAATAAGAACTGTAAACGGGAATAATAGTTTGATTCCAGTAAATAAATCATTGACTGAGAAAATATCCAATTCTAGACTCTTTGATGAACAACGTTTTTGATAATGTTGTGGGTTGATATTTTAACAGACGTTCCACAGTGCAAGAAGTAACATACCATTTGCTCTAGTCTATGGCGTTTACTACTGCAATATGCCAGATTTAGATATAAGTATTATGATTGAACTGTTAGAATTTTATTCCTAGCTAAAAACAAAAAAAAGTACCTGGCAAACATATGATGCAGAACGAGTATCACATTACAGATCATGTGATCACCAGTTTGAATAGATTAATCATTACAGGATCTCAGTTTCCCCGACTAACTACATATATGCTAACTTTGCCAATGACCCTACATAGCAACAATAGTTCAGATGACACTACTACTGGTTTGTCTTAATCCAAGACATTTGCTACTAGATATAATGGAATTATGGTAGGTCATACATTCATAGAATAAAGTTTTGGCTATTTCGCTGCAGTTGTTCTTTGCTAAAGATTCCGTTATGTAATATTTAATGAGATTTAAAACTATGGAATGTTTATGCAATTGTCCTATTCAAAACGACAATAATGGAAAAAAAACAATAATATATCGTTTTTGACCATGTATTTTTAACTGCATAAACGGTGTTTTAAGAATCCGCCCAATTTATTTATTATAATTCTAAACAGTTATTATCAAAATAAAGTTTTCTTTCATTTGTAAGAAATCTGAAATGTTTATTTATTTACCAATCATGAAATATTGCAGAGCATTTCCTTGTATATTTGAGTTTGTACTGTGTTAGTAAGAAACGTTAAAAATAAAATTTTATATACGTCAAGGAAGACAGCAACCAACGTAACCAACAGACAAGAACTTTTTCAAAATAGGCAAAATAGTCTTCAACAATAGACAGGTGTCCGTACAACATGCCAAGCTCTATATTGTCCCAATTCTATAATAATTTGAATAAATTAAAATCATTCAAGATCTGCCATCATCACCAAATTCTCCGAATAACAAAACAAACATAAATCTAAAACATAATCCAACCACTGACGAGGTTCCTATCTAAACTAACCATGTTATACAATTTTTGCTGCTGATCCCAATTATTGTCATGTTAAGCAACTATGTCTGTTTGTGTTGCTTAAACAATTTTGTAAATACGATTAGCCCCACAATTTTCCTCGGAAAATGTCTGTAACAATTCAGGTATATGACAGTTGTTTTCCAGTCGTCCTATTGGTTCATATGGTCGAGCGTCTGGTTTTGTCAGTTTTTTATGGATTTCCCCCTTTTGAATTTACCTCCGAGTTCAGTATTTTTTTACCTTAGAAGTAGCAATTTAATGTAAAGTCTTATTCGAAATTGTCAACATCGTAGAAAGTAGACAGGAATGTGGTTACAATTGGAACATATCGATGGCCATCTGTGACCCAGGTACTCCATAATGGTCAACAAACTCGTGATGGCGTCGGTAAAACTTTCGAAGTGATTACTTCAACTAAACCATTTGAAACCCTTGGTTTAATAGCTTTCTTGTAAATAGCAACCCTCTATCAAGAAACTCATGATTGGACACGCTTCTGTTTGAAGTCTGACTCGTATGAATTAAGGTTCAAGTCGAAAAGAAGAGGAAGACAGTTTGTTTTCATAGGAACACCGATTGTTTGTTAAAAAAAACACGTCCTTTAATCGTAACAAAAATGTTGTAAATTAAAACAATCAAGCGTTTTGATGATATCAGTTTCATTGATTTTTTTGTTTGAATCTGAGTGGGGATTTTGTGCAAAGTAAGGTTTATCCCTTCCTAAATCAAGATATTTGTATCTATGTTGGTCATTCTTTTTAATGAAAAAAGGTTGGACTTATTTGTTCAATCTATCTTTAAGTTAAGAATGAGGAATACGAGTGTAAATGTAAAAAAAATAACAATACCTTTAGAAATGTACGGAGGATTGCTGAAGAGAATGAAGGGCTTGTCTTCTATTTTTCTCTCATAGTCGCAGTTGCCTTGTTCATCTCCAACAAGTAACCATCCATCATCAGATGTGTTGCAATTACCAGTTGTTTCATTTCTTATGTAAAAACGTCTACTATAGTAGCCGACATCTTGATAGTTCGATGCATGTCCATTTATTCTGAAATTGTATTGAAAGCTACATGTATGTTATTTAATTGGTACCGTTACTGTTATATACACTTGATAAATAAGATTCCAGACAATTCACAGAAAAACGTCAAATCAAGAAAATGTGCGTTTATATTATGTTAAATCAGATCTCTATGATATGATACAAGTTCGAAAAGTAGCACTAAATTCAACTAACTTCGATATTTGAACATGCATGATATCCGTAATGACAACAATTGCTCCTCAGTTCATGGTAAAAAAAATCTTGAAAATCCAAACTAATTAAATGTCATGTAAATCTGTTGTGTTTTCGCTGAATTCTTTTAGTCGGTTAACTACAGAGACTGAAAACTTTGTCTGTTTATCTGGCTGTTTATCAGAAGAAAGTCCGTCGGACATACTAAATGTTCACAATATACATATATGGACGAGATGTAAACTGATTTATTACATACACTTTCAAAGAAATAGTTTGTTAAAGCTGTTTCCTAGATAGTTTTACAGAGTTGTACATCTAGTATATTTTAAAAATCTGATCCTTTTTATTCTGGTTTTTGTTTGTTCACATATATTCCGTTCGAATTTAAAAATTCCACATTTACTGAAATGGAAAGGAGGATTTTGTTTCTAATAATAATAAGATTAAAATGAAATTCTAATAACAAATCAATTCATTATTTCGACAGTTCACATCTTATTAACTCTGATATGAAACTAAATATCACGTATCGCTCACCTGAACCTATGTGCTTTTTTCAACAATGACCACTCTCCAACATTAAAGACTAGAAATTGATTCTTGACTGAGATCTATTTTTTATTGATCTGGTATGCCTTAATTTTATTTTAGTTTTTTGTGTTATAATTGTCATATACTTATGTAGATTAATGACGACAAAGTTTTTATTTGAATTGTATTGCTCCTAATTATTTTCTGTTTTCAGTTTCTCTCTATTTACTACAGTGACTGCCCAAAAAAAAAAAACACGGTACAAATCGTTAATCAAATGCAATAACTCCTATAAGGACTATTCGTTAATCAAATGCAATAACTCCTATAAGGACTATTCGTTAATCAAATGCAATAACTCCTATAAGGACTATTTTAGCAATGTGGAAATCTTCGTAAATCTTGTTTTGCTGATAATCTTTGTTGTTAAAATATATATATATTTATATATATATATATTATTGTGAAACTACCCCTTTACAACGGGGGCAAGCGCCAGCGGTGTACTGACATTATATACTTGCAAATATTTAAAAGTCAAATAAGTAAATTAACTCTAAAATAACATAATTTATTGGTTATTTCGTAAAAGTATATTACAGTAACAAGTTCATATTCATATATTATTTGAAATCTTTCTGTCGTCCATAAAAGATCAAAAAATTCCAACCTTAAAACTAAAAACGTTCCCTCACAGTTATGATATCAAACATTTGAGATTTTATCAAGTAAAAAAAGAACGTTCATTCATAACGTCTGTAAGATATTTTTTCTCGATCTTATCTGAACTACTTAGTATAACCTAAGTCTTGAGAATACAAGTAACCCAGATCACCTATCATGAACTGTATTTGTGCTATGGGCGGCAACTCTGAAAAGCAGGAGTCGGTTTCACAAAAAAACTTACGACTAAGATTGATCGTAAGTCATGAACAATTCAGTATACTTACGATCAATCTTAGTCGTAAGTTTTTTTGTGAAACCGACTCCAGATATCCATTTTTAAACTATCGAAACATGCTTACCAGTATGTCAGTACTTGTTCTTTTTCTGATAGACGAGAAAGAAGGACAATCTAACATAACGTGAAACATATTCTCAGTCGCATTTGAGGAACATAACTGACACTCATTGTTTGTTATAAGATTCATTCGTTGAAGCGTAGCATTTATAGGCAGACAATTCGTTCTTGTCACAAATTTTAGCTTTGTTCAGCGGAAGTCGTCAACGTTTGATAAATACAACTGCTTACGTTTAACAACCACAAACGATTAGTACAAGTTTAAACTACTCTTTCCTAAAATATTGGATAGTTGAGTATTGGTCGTATCGTTACCATAAAGTTTATTAAAGATATTAACGTTTATGTTTCCGTTTGCATAATGGTCAAGGCCCGCAGTCTGTAGAATATTTTCGATATTTTCTATATATTTCCATTCATTACATTTTACAAGTATAATTTCATTTAGGATAATTTTAGACGGTCGATTATCAGGCAGGTTTTTTAATCTAGTGTAGTATGCAATTCTTCGTCTATCCATCAATCTATTTATTGATTCCCAGCCGAATTCAGCTAGCAGCGCACATTTAGGGATATTCATTTTTGTGTTTAGGATAATTTTTCCAACTTTATATTGAAAATTTTCTAGTAATTCGGTGCATCTCTGGGATGACGAAACCATACCGAAGACCCGTTCGTAAGTGATGGATGAATAGCCAACATCCACAGAGAATGTCCAAAATTTATACGATTAAAAATCCCCATGTACACCTAAAATACGAATTGCATGATTTATTTTCCGTTGAAAATTTTCTTTCTGGTACTGCTCTTTATGGTATGTAGATTTAAGGGATCTTGAAAAATATATGCCTAAATATTTATATTCATTTTAAAACTTCTTCAATGAGATCATTCCCTAAGTATCATTTTTTATTTGAGTCTTTCTTTTTACTTGTAACCAGAACCTTCGACTTTGATGAATTAAACTTTAAGCTCCATTTTGAGACAAATTTATGAGCTATGTTTAAAAGAGTTTGTAGCTCATCTTCCGTGTTACCTAACAGGACAATATCATCAGCGAAAAGAAGACAGTTAATTCATTCAGAAGCGATGCTAATACCCAAATTTGCCGCCTTCGGCATATCGCATAGGTCAGTCAATAAAACGGAAAAAAGTGTAGGGGATAAATACATCCTTGTTAAGACCGAATTCTTGATCGAACCAATCAGACTCGTTACCAAAAAGGACTTTATTGCTAACATTCTTATATAGTGCCCGTAGAATCTTCCAGCATTTACCCTGGATACCCTTTTCCCTAGGAGATAGAACAGTCCATCTCGCCAAATTTTATCAAAGCCGATGAAAGATTAAGGGAGGCAAGAAAAGTCTTTTCCTTCCTGGACTTTATCATCGAACAAATTCCGTTAAGTGTAAAAATGTGATCCTCCACCCTCCTGTCTTTTCGGAATGCACATTGAGTTTCACCAAGTATCCCGTTATCTTCAATATACCTCATAAGATTACATTCAATTAGCTTGCAGTACACCTTATATACATTTGATGTGAGAATTATACCTCTATAAGTAGTTATAAACTGCCTGTTCCAGAACAAAAGAATTTTTTTACAGAACAAAAGAATCCACTTTGAATCCACCCTTATATTTTCCAGAACAAAAGAATCCACCCTAAATCCACCCTATTTTTCCAGAACAAAAGAATCCACCTTAAATCCACTTTGAAGGTTGAATGAACGTAATCCACCCTGAATGTTAATGTATAAAATCCACCCTCATTTAAAACATACACAAAATGCATACTTCTTTACGCGGCCACGTCCACTCTGTGTTTTTGTTAGATGTATTTCTATTTGTATCCCTCTGATGAGTTAAGCTTTTTTCAACTGATTTTGATAGTTTGTTCTTATGTTGTACTGTTACACCCACCACTGTCCCAGGTTAGGGGGAGGGTTGGGATCCCGCTAACATGTTTAACCCCGCCACATTCTGTATATATGTGCCTGTCCTAAGTCAGAAGCCTGCAATGCTGTGGTTGTCGTTTGTTGATAGTGTTACATATTTGTTTTTCGTTTATTTTTTTTTGTACATAAATTAGGCCGTTAGTTTTCTCGTTTGAATTGTTTTATATTTTGAGGCCTTTTAAAGTTGACTTTGCTGTATGGGCTTTGCTCATTGTTGAAGGCCGTTCGATGACTTATAGTTGTTAATTTCTGTGTCATTTGGTCTTTTGTGGGGAGTTATCTCATTGGCAATCATACCACATCTTCTTTTTAATATATTCTTTAATCCACTCATAAATTACTCATATATAATAGATTTCACTTGTAAAAGTAAATCATTTCAAAAATGTCTACCAATGCAACGTGTCACTTCCTCACATAAATTCTATTGAATATATACCTAAAAATGCAAGATTTTAAGACTAATCTTTATCTTCAAGTTATCTAACATCTATCAACACTACAACAACATTCATATAAATATCTTAAAATGGGTTAGTGACATATCTATATTAGTATTGATAGCATCTACTGTTACTGTTTCTAATTTATATAACTTCTCTACCTAATTCATCTAATAGCATAGATGCTCATAGTCTACCAAGTTTTAATGTCACCATATGTAGGTACATGCAATTGTTTAGAGATCTTTAGACTTTCTGGTGAATATTTTGTGACCGTCTGCAAATATGATAACAATATTCTTCTAGACATTAGACAGCTGTTCAATAACAAACCCAACAATCAAAGGACTCTAACAATGGATCAATTGAAATATTTACAATCTATAAGACAATATATAAATAGTGCCACTGAAGATTCAATACATCAATAGTTAAATCATTGAAATATTGCATTCATAGTTTGTGTAGGTAAATATATCATTTTTTTTTATCATATGTTAAAAGTTATGAAAGAGTGTCAATAACATCCACTTATCATAAGAAATATTACCTAACATTTAATGAATGCCAACATACATTTATCTATCATCATTGCAGGTACTTCTGTTACAACATCAAATACCTTTGTTCAAATTATAATATTCTAAGATATAATAGTAATACATTAGTATCTATTTACCAACTATTATAATATTAATCTCCTTTGCCTTATACTGGAAGCAATCACTCTTTTATTTATCAATAACTAACACTTTAGAATCCAAGTGTGAGGATTATAATAAACCAAAACCAACACTAACCAACTACATTACTTAACAGGAAACTCACAAAACAATTTAACACCTTTATGCATTGTCAAAAAAAAAGACTGATCAACCAAATTTTTTTTTCACTAACTATTTCTTCTTTTTATCAAAATAACAAACAACAAAAATCAAATTTTAATTTTAAAAACATAAAAATATATATATATAACAATTTATTGTAGCACCATATATTACATCACTCAAATTTTCTTCCTACATATTATTAAAATATATGAATTAAGTTAAGAAAAACTTCAACATTTGAGAAAGATAAATTTGTAAATAAAACTTTACTTGAAAGTACTACATACATGACATATAATATGTTAAATAAAACATAAACTGGATTGAGACAGTAAATCATCTCGTCTAATGACGAAACAATATTGAAGTAGTACTGTACACGTCTGAGATGATATGATATTACTATAATATAAAAGTATAAATGGAATGATTTGAAACATTATAACCTCATTCAAAAAATGCGCATATTAAAATTTATCACCTGAGATATATAGTTTTAACATTAAAATAAAACATTAAAAGATAATTTAAACATAATAAAAAAAAGGAATGAAATCATATAATCTTTCCATATGATAATAGAAAGAAAAACAACAACATATAAACATTATATACATATTATTGAATCATCTTTAATAAGTTTCTTTTACTTTCAGCTGTTTGGAGTTTCTATTCACTATCATAAATTATAGTGTAAAAAAATAATATCAGATATTTTCTTCTTTGAAATTCATCAAAATCAGACCTAAACATTAACAGGTTTTATCATCATAAAATTCAAAACTAATGACATAACTATGGAAATAATTCATACTATCATTATCAACTAAATATTGGATAAAAATAATCTTTATTGTTCTTCACTGTAATATATCCAACAACAAAAAAAAAAAAAATAATATCTATATACATTTATACAAAATTGTTTAATTTATACTTTTCTCTTCTCTCTAACTATATAAAATTTCTTATTTAACCATGTAAATTGATTATGATAAAACGGTTATACTTGAAAAAATTATCATTTTGCACACATATTTTAATCTTTTAGCCTTGAGCTGGGTTTTTTAACCATCCCTTTTCACACATTTAAATCTAAATAAACAAATCAAGATATGATTTTTACCATATAGAGAGCAAAATTTCATGTATGTACCCATTCACTTCAAAACAATATTTAACATGGAATTAGAAAATCTGTGATTGGAGAGTTGAATCACTATCCATACTTGTTGATAACAAATCAGGAAACTTATTCTTGTAGTATATCTAAAGCAGATCCAGAAATAAGAATGGAGAAGGAAATTCTTAACAAACTTCCAATGGAGGACAATTCCTTAAGTATAAATTTAAAAGAAATGTATCACCAAATGCTACATTTGACAATTGTAGAATTAAAAAAAACTTTTACAATGGAGAAACCATCAGAATGTGCAATGCGAAATATTTGGCCAGAAGAAGAACGGAGAGATATGAATATGGCTTCGGATTAGGAACATATGTTCATGACACAATTTCGGACATGTTATTTGAAAAGTAACTTTTACAAATTAAGTCTCACAACTGGAGTACGTCTACGCTGGGATCTTCTTAAGTTGGGTTGTTGTTCCATATTCTGTTGAGGTAATTGTTGAATTTCAGGACGTCGTTGAGGTAAAGCATGGTTGTTTTGTATTAAGTTGGATAAATTATTGTTATTTTGTAGGAGATTTTTCAGGTATTTAATGACTTGTAATATAGTTTCCAATTTTCTTCATCAATTTTTATTTGCTCTATAAAAAAAAACCGTTTCAAAAACAGCTATAACTTTTCAAAGAAAACAACGATTCATCTGAGCTAACACTTTCAGAACTATGAGAAGCATTACATATTAAATTTTGTTGTATGTCTTGTGATGAATTTTCAAGTCTTTGAAGATACAGTTCATAGGATTCTGGTGTGTGGGCAGTTCAAAATTTGGACTATTTGTAGGTTGTTGACGTTGTACTTTTTTTAGCATACTTCTGCGGATGCTATAAAACCCAAAACCAATAACAGAGCAAACTAAAGACACTGAAATCAAACAAATTATACCTCCCCATTTATTTTAGATAAGAATTAACTTACCTCGAGGTTATACAACTTTTGCAATCTTATCTATGAAAATAAATAATGGATGTACCTAAAGATTAAAACTACGATTATTATAAATTTTTTTTTTTATTTTATTTTTATTATTTTTTTATTTTTATTTATTTTTTCTTTATTTAATTTTTCTCTTTATTTAATTTCTTTTAATTATCTTATTTATTTAATTTATTTTTATTTAATTTATTTATTTAATTTATTTTATTTATTTTATTAATTTTTTATTAATTTTTTTTATCATTTTATTATTTTATTTATTTCATTTATTTTTATTTTATTTATTTTTATTATTTTTATTAATTTTTTTATTTTGATTAAGTTTATTTATTTATTTTATTTTGATTAAGTTTATTTATTTATTTTATTTATTTAATTTATTTAATTTATTTTCTTGTTATTTTGATTTTGAAGTATCATTTTCTACCCAAATTTTTTAACATAAGATATTTGAATTCACTTTAACATATTAAATAGTTAAATGAAATAAAATCTCACCTATTGTATAACTTATAACACATGAAACCCATGCAGGTAGTTAGGTGTCTAAAATAAAAGATCATTTATTAATTCTAGGAAATAAATGTTTATCAAAAAAGGAAACTTGGGGGGAAATAAGAAAGTTCCCATAAACGCAATTATTAACTTTTTGAGTAATATTACCAACATGTTTTAATTTAAATATGAAATGAAATAATAAAATGATTTCTTTTTGCATCGTTAAATCAAGGTAGCTTGTTTTAAAAGTTTTCTATGATGAATTATTCTTTCTCTCTGTTGAAAATTCATTTTTATGCAAAACAAAACCATAATCACATTGACAAGTAATCCGATTGTTTCTGTTTTACATTCCAAGTACTTCAGAAGGTGCTTTATGTACATATACATATGTATATATATAAGTATGTCTGAACCAGTGACGACTCTACAACAGATTTTATCCATCGGATCACCAGCAGTGATGGTGATACAAGGCTGAAAATAGATTCTGTATATATAATTCGTCTTAATAACAGCCCAACAATGTTAGATCTGTAAATTTGCGTTAGCAAATTTTTTGTTCTTCCCTCGCCGAGATTCGAACTCATGCTACTGAGATATCGAGGAACCAAATCGCCTTGCATTGTACCCGAAGCGCTAGACCACTCAGCCACCTAGGTTGAAAACATTAAACAAGAAATCCAAATGTTATTTTTTACATTCCAAGTATTCAAGAAGGTGCTTTATGGTGTATATACGTTTTATTTAAATGACTATGTTTATGATAAAATCAATCATACAAACAAATATAGTTCATATCAGAAAAGAAAGCAATAAGATCAAATCACAAATTGTATAGTTAAAGTCTTTTGTGCTGATTTGTTTTCTCTGTTAAAATACATTTTCGTTCAACAAAGCAAGATTTCATCTACAAGAAATTAAAATGTTTTGCTTTAATATACAATGCATGTATATATATTTTTTTTAAAATGTTTATGTTGAAATAAAGAATTATGGTAAAATAATTTCTAACAAAAAGTTCATCAGTTAACGTGGGGTGAGGGGTCGTGGGGATTGAAAAATTTAAAGTGATTGATAATTAATATTTTATTTTTCGAATAAGGTTTTACTTTAAGTATGAAAAAAAAAAATTAAGAAGATAATAGCTTTAAATGGAGTTAACTCATTTATGATTAAAGTACTTTGTGAAGAATTTTTATTTTCTATAAGAATCTTTGATGCTATTGTTCTTTTTCTAAACTTATTGATCTTAAGATGTCTTATGATGTATACATTATATATTTCATTTTATACATGTTTTTTTTTGTTGTTGTTGAAATAAAAGAACACCTTGATGGCGTGTCACTGTACTTATACATCCAATCATTGTGTTATTGTTCTATGGTAAATATTTTTATCCTTGTCTTTCATTTTTGATAATGTGCTTTGTCTATATGCTTTTTTTTGTGCTTCTTTGTTACATATTTGTTTGTTTTTATAGTGATTAAGATTATAACACAATGTTGACAGTTGTACCCCTATTTTTGCCATTTTTACCTATTATGTCTGTCTGTTTTGTTCGTACATCATTCTCAATATAATGGAATTTTATGGGACTGTCATACGAGTGAGAGGTTTAGCTAGCTAAAATCCAGTTTAAATCAACAATTTTTTACATAAGAACATGCCTGTACCATGTCAGGAATATTACAGTTGTTATCCATTCTTTTGATACGTTTGCGCTTTTGATTTTACTATCTGATTAGGAACTTTCTGTTTTGAATTTACATCGGAGTTCAGTACTTTTGTGATTTTCTTTTTTGTTTAAGTTTTTTTTTTTTTAGATTGAAGGTGTGTGAATATCCTGGGTATTGCCTTATCGATTGTCAAATCGAATACCGTACTATAATACCAAAGGTGTTATTAGACATTAGTTTGTCAATAATTTTCTGTTTAAAAGTTTTCTTTTTTTCTAACTTTAATCAGCCAAAACCTCATTTCTTTTTATAATGGCTACTGTTTACTTTGATCTTTTAGCTTGCCTGACCATACTAGAAATTTTATGTCTCATTTGGTCTCTTGTGGAGAGTTGTCTCATTGGCAATCATACCACATCTTCTATGTATATGGACACGTGAGATATTGCGACATGTATAACTTATTGTTTGTTGAAGTGGTCATAAACTTTTTTTAAATCATCTCTTCTAAATCTCCTGGTCATATCCAATTTCAACCAAAGTTGGACTAAAAGATTTTTAGAATATCTGAAGTTTAGAAAAGTATGTTATTTTATTTTGTTCCTTTCTATGGAAATAACAATAACAATTGCTCAAATTTCATAGTTAACATTTTCTGCGATGTGTTTTTTTCTCTGTTAAACATTTATTTTCGTTCAACAAAGCCAGATCTCATTTACAAAAACATCTAAAGGTTTTACATTTTACATTGTAAATATTTAAGAAGCTTCTTTAATTTTTGATGCATGTATGTATATATTTCTATAAATGTTTATGTTGAATTAAAATTATGGTAAAACATTCCTTACAAAATAGTTCATAAGTTAATGTAAAAGAAATGAGAGAAATTTGAAGTGACTGATATTTTATTTTTCGACTAATGTTTTACTTAAGTATGAAAAAAAGATTATAGCATTAAATGGGGTTAATTCGTTTATGATTAAAGTATTTTGTGATGAATTTTATTCTCTATTAATTATTAATTGTCATGTAAGAATCTTGGAGGCTTTTCTTTCTTTTTATATTACGGATTTTAAGAAGATGTCATACTATGTATATATATATATATACATATTATACTTTAGTTTATAAATGGGTTTTCTTGAAGAAAAACAGATAGCAGTTTTATAATTTTGGTTTAAAAGTTTTCTTTTTTCTAACTTTAATCAGCCAAAACCTCGTTTCTTTTATAATGGTTACTGTTAACTTTGATCTTTAATCTTGCCTGACCATACTAGACACGTGAGTTATTGTTAAACTTGTTGTTTGTTTAAGTGGTCATAAACGTTTTTAAATCATCTTTTCGAAATCCACTGGTTAGGCCCAATTACAACTAAAGTGGGACTAAAAGATCCTTGGCATTTCTGAAGGATAAGAAAATGTGTTACTTTTTTTTCTGTCTGTGAAAATAAACAATAACTGAACATTTTATTTTGCTCATATCTTGAGTAATATAGTTGAGAAACCAAGTTTAATATACTTTCTTCAAGATTTCTAATTAAAAGCATTGGAAGATATTGGCATTCTTTAAATATGCAGAAAAGATTAAGAACTTGACATATTATACAGATATCTAAAACATAACATACGAAATACAATTTATCCTAAGAAATGCTTATTTTCCAAATTCTGGTACAAAATTGCAATCAAAAGAATGAATATTGTCCTTTTTAAATAATGGAGTTAACAATGTTAATATATATTCAACTATGAGTAAAGACATTTATTCTTCATGTAAATAAGTTTTGAAATGTTAAGTTATTCCCAAGTCAATTAATCCATATAAGTTTGCGCCTGAAAATGAGTGTTTATCAAATAATGAAAATACAAACAAATAAATAAAATAAAAATGAAATAAAACTGAAAATATTTTGTACAAATGAAAATTTATGAAGTATTTGTTAAAAATAATCCTTCAATGTATATATAATGTACTTTCAAAAAGAAAAAGTACAAAAAGCACACTAAATAAGTATAAATAATCTTAAGACTTATAATGCTGGAAAAAACTGTGGATCAATTAAAGCGATAGTCCATATTTACTTATAAAAATGCACACAGATGTCATAGAAGTAGATTTTCTTTACACATTTCTATGCTTAGATGTCTTGATACTAGAAGCCCGAATGGAAAGATTTCTTAATTTATACTATTCTTCCAATCAGTATGGTCTGAGGCAAAGTTTTTCACTTTGCGATTGATTCTTGCTTAAAAGTTATCATACTATGAATATATTTGAACTGCTCGTTATCCTTCAGAAGTAAGCTGTGAAAGAAATGAGTCATGCAAAACAATCATTCTGAAGTTATTTTTATAAAGATTTTGTGAAAATTTTATGAAGGACTTCATCTTTTTATGTGCATTAAGCACCTCACATTTAAATTGCTTGAAACACACCAGTACTATACAATAAATACATTTTGTTCACTATTAATCTACTTTTCCCTGTATTTTTTTTTTTTTTTTTTTTAGAAACGATGAAAAAAAACTTGACGTCTGTCTAGCCACATGAAAATCAAACATCAAAACATTTCTGATAGAAAAACAGCATTCTAGTTGTGGATAAAAACTTGAAATAAAACATTTTTGAGCCTGTGTTTTGGGCAAATAATTCTACAATTATATACATTTCTACAATTTTCTATACAAAGGAGAAAAACCCTTATGTATTTGTCTTATTTTTATATTTACTGATAGCAACTCTTAAGTCTTGGAGAACGCAGTAAATTTAGTAGAAAATGCAATGAATTTCTATGTAAAGCGAATCAATTTAGAATAAACACTATTCTTTTTTTTATATCAACTATACACAGGACCAAGATTTATTTTAAAACTCAATTTGTATTTTTTATTGTTATCATAATTTTCTTGGGAAACTATTTTTTCACTTCCCTTTATAAATTAACTTATATTTCGGAAATTAGTAATCAAAAAAGAACTTAAAAGTGTGTGTAGTGACTCCTTTTATGATATAAGCGTTAAGAAACATCATCCATCTCAAACTCAAACATGGACAATTGTATGTCATACGAACAATGTATTCATTATACCGACCATATATCAAATGAATATGATTTCATCTTTAACACATATATGAATAAATTGGAAATGTGTAAGAAAAATAGGAACAAATCAGTGGATTAATAACATTGTTCTGACTATATGGAGATCAAAGCCTCTGGATGGACGTGTCCGGTGCCTACACAATGTCAATATGCAAATACAGTATAAATTGTGTTTTAGAAAATTGTATTCAAGTAAAATTTACACTGCTTGCATCTTACTTTAGAAAACGATCATTTGTATAAAATTAAAAAATTATTATATTTAGTATTTATAATGTATCATTGTGTCCATGTGTTCGGTTACAAAAACCTGTATGTGTTCCTTTAACAGCTTTTATGCATTTATAAATGTATTTCTGTTTAAAAAATATTCGGATGTGTTATGAGTTGATGGATTGTCATAGTAATACAGCGTACATTAAAACGACTTTTAACTTGGGCCTACTATTTATAATAAAATCGAATGGAATATCTACGCCAGGAAATGCAACAATTTCAAAGTAAGAATGCTATCCCTTTGTAAAGCTGTAATTGTCATATTTAGGCTTCTTAGACTTGTTTCTCCTCCGACCTTCCTCATTCAGGAGGAGCTTTGCTTAATGGCTTTGATTTTCATATATTCAGAATAATGTATTTAATCCACTGATTTGTTCCTATTTTTCTTACACATTTCTAATTTATTCATGTTATTGACATTGTGTAGGCACCAGACACGTCCATCCAGAGGCTCTGATCTCCATATAGTCAGAACAATGTTATTAATCCACTGATTTGTTCCTATTTTTCTTACACATTCCCAATTTATTCATATATGTGTTAAAGATGAAATCATATTCATTTGATATATGGTCGGTATACTGAATAAATTGTCCGTATGACATACAATTGTCCATGTTTGAGTTTGAGCTGGATGATGTTTCTTAACGCTTAGATCATAAAAGGAGTCACTACACACACTTTTAAGTTCTTTTTTGATTCCTAGTTTCCGAAATATAAGTTAATTTATAAAGGGAAGTGAAAAAATAGTTTCCCAAAAAAATTATGATAACAATAAATACAAATTGGGTTTTAAAATAAATCTTGGTCCTGTGTATAGTTGATATAAAAAAAAAGAATAGTGTTTATTCTAAATTGATTCGCTTTACATAGAAATTCATTGCATTTTCTACTAAATTTACTGCGTTCTCCAAGACTTAAGAGTTGCTATCAATAAATATAAAAATAAGACAAATACATAAGGGTTTTTCTCCTTTGTATAGAAAATTGTAGAAATGTATATAATTGTAGAATTATTTGCCCAAAATACAGGCTCAAAAATGTTTCATTTCAAGTTTTTATCCACAACTAGAATGCTGTTTTTTCTATCAGAAATGTTTTGATGTTTGATTTTCATGTGGCTAGACAGACGTCAAGTTTTTTTTCATCGTTTCTAAAAAAGAAAAAAGAAATACAGGGAAAAGTAGATTAACATTGAACAAAATGTATTTATTGTATAGTCCTGGTGTGTTTCAAGCAATTTAAATGTGAGGTGCTTAATGCACATAAAAAGATGAAGTCCTTCATAAAATTTTCACAAAATTTTTATAAAAATAACTTCAGAATGATTGTTTTGCATGACTCATTTCTTTCACAGCTTACTTCTGAAGGATAACGAGCAGTTAAAATATATTCATATTATGATAACTTTTAAGCAAAAATCAATCGAAAAGTGAAAAACTTTGCCTCAGACCATACTGATTGGAAGAATAGTATAAATTAAGAAATCTTTCCATTCGGGCTTCTAGTATCAAGACATCTAAGCATAGAAATGTGTAAAAAACAATCTACTTCTATGACATCTGTGTGCATTTTTATAACTAAATATGGGCTATCGCTTTAATTAATCCACAGTTTTTTCCAGCGTTATAAGTCTTAAGATTATTTATGCCTATTTAGTGTGCTTTTTGTACTTTTTTCTTTCTGAAAGTACATTTAATATACACAGAAGGATTATTTTTAACAAATACTTCATAAATTTTCATTTTTACAAATTTTTTCAGTTTTATTTCATTTTTATTTTATTTATTTGTTTGTATTTTTCATTATTTGATAAACACTCATTTTCAGGCGCAAACTTATATGGATTAATTGACTTGGGAATAACTTAACATTTCAAAACTTATTTACATGAAGAATAAATGTCTTTACTCATAGTTGAATATATATTAACATTGTTAACTCCATTATTTAAAAAGGACAATATTCATTCTTTTGATTGCAATTTTGTACCAGTATTAAAAACCAATGAATTTGGAAAATAAGCATTTCTTAGGATAAATTGTATTTCGTATGTTATGTTTTAGATATCTGTATAATATGTCAAGTTCTTAATCTTTTCTGCATATTTAAAGAATGCCAATATCTTCCAATGCTTTTAATTAGAAATCTTGAAGAAAGTATATTAAACTTGGTTTCTCAACTATATTACTCAAGATATGAGCAAAATAAAATGTTCAGTTATTGTTTATTTTCACAGACAGAAAAAAAAGTAACACATTTTCTTATCCTTCAGAAATGCCAAGGATCTTTTAGTCCCACTTTAGTTGTAATTGGGCCTAACCAGTGGATTTCGAAAAGATGATTTAAAAACATTTATGACCACTTAAACAAACAACAAGTTTAACAATAACTCACGTGTCTAGTATGGTCAGGCAAGATTAAAGATCAAAGTTAACAGTAACCATTATAAAAAGAAACGAGGTTTTGGCTGATTAAAGTTAGAAAAAAAGAAAACTTTTAAACCAAAAATTATAAAAACTGCTATCTGTTTTTTCTTCAAGAAAACCCATTTATAAACTAAAGTATAATATGTATATATATATATATACATAGTATGACATCTTCTTAAAATCCGTAATATAAAAAGAAAGAAAAAGCCTCCAAGATTCTTACATGACAATTAATAATTAATAGAGAATAAAATTCATCACAAAATACTTTAATCATAAACGAATTAACCCCATTTAATGCTATAATCTTTTTTTCATACTTAAGTAAAACATTAGTCGAAAAATAAAATATCAGTCACTTCAAATTTCTCTCATTTCTTTTACATTAACTTATGAACTATTTTGTAAGGAATGTTTTACCATAATTTTAATTCAACATAAACATTTATAGAAATATATACATACATGCATCAAAATTAAAGAAGCTTCTTAAATATTTACAATGTAAAATGTAAAACCTTTAGATGTTTTTGTAAATGAGATCTGGCTTTGTTGAACGAAAATAAATGTTTAACAGAGAAAAAAACACATCGCAGAAAATGTTAACTATGAAATTTGAGCAATTGTTATTGTTATTTCCATAGAAAGGAACAAAATAAAATAACATACTTTTCTAAACTTCAGATATTCTAAAAATCTTTTAGTCCAACTTTGGTTGAAATTGGATATGACCAGGAGATTTAGAAGAGATGATTTAAAAAAGTTTATGACCACTTCAACAAACAATTAGTTATACATGTCGCAATATCTCACGTGTCCATATACATAGAAGATGTGGTATGATTGCCAATGAGACAACTCTCCACAAGAGACCAAATGAGACATAAAATTTCTAGTATGGTCAGGCAAGCTAAAAGATCAAAGTAAACAGTAGCCATTATAAAAAGAAATGAGGTTTTGGCTGATTAAAGTTAGAAAAAAAGAAAACTTTTAAACAGAAAATTATTGACAAACTAATGTCTAATAACACCTTTGGTATTATAGTACGGTATTCGATTTGACAATCGATAAGGCAATACCCAGGATATTCACACACCTTCAATCTAAAAAAAAAAACTTAAACAAAAAAGAAAATCACAAAAGTAATGAACTCCGATGTAAATTCAAAACAGAAAATTCCTAATCAGATAGTAAAATCAAAAGCGCAAACGTATCAAAAGAATGGATAACAACTGTAATATTCCTGACATGGTACAGGCATGTTCTTATGTAAAAAATTGTTAATTTAAACTGGATTTTAGCTAGCTAAACCTCTCACTCGTATGACAGTCCCATAAAATTCCATTATATTGAGAATGATGTACGAACAAAACAGACAGACATAATAGGTAAAAATGGCAAAAATAGGGGTACAACTGTCAACATTGTGTTATAATCTTAATCACTATAAAAACAAACAAATATGTAACAAAGAAGCACAAAAAAGCATATAGACAAAGCACATTATCAAAAATGAAAGAAAAGGATAAAAATATTTACCATAGAACAATAACACAATGATTGGATGTATAAGTACAGTGACACGCCATCAATGTGTTCTTTTATTTCAACAACAACAAAAAAAAAACATGTATAAAATGAAATATATAATGTATACATCATAAGACATCTTAAGATCAATAAGTTTAGAAAAGAACAATAGCATCAAAGATTCTTATAGAAAATAAAATTCATCACAAAGTACTTTAACCATAAATGAGTTAACTCCATTTAAAGCTATTATCTTCTTTTTTTTTTTTCATACTTAAAGTAAAACCTTATTCGAAAAATAAAATATTAATTATCAATCACTTTAAATTTTCAATCCCCACGACCCCTCACCCCACGTTAACTGATGAACTTTTTGTTAGAAATTATTTTACCATAATTCTTTATTTCAACATAAACATTTTAAAAGAAAATATATATACATGCATTGTATATTAAAGCAAAACATTTTAATTTCTTGTAGATGAAATCTTGCTTTGTTGAACGAAAATGTATTTTAACAGAGAAAACAAATCAGCACAAAAGACTTTAACTATACAATTTGTGATTTGATCTTATTGCTTTCTTTTCTGATATGAACTATATTTGTTTGTATGATTGATTTTATCATAAACATAGTCATTTAAATAAAACGTATATACACCATAAAGCACCTTCTTGAATACTTGGAATGTAAAACATAACATTTGGATTTCTTGTTTAATGTTTTCAACCTAGGTGGCTGAGTGGTCTAGCGCTTCGGGTACAATGCAAGGCGATTTGGTTCCTCGATATCTCAGTAGCATGAGTTCGAATCTCGGCGAGGGAAGAACAAAAAATTTGCTAACGCAAATTTACAGATCTAACATTGTTGGGCTGTTATTAAGACGAATTATATATACAGAATCTATTTTCAGCCTTGTATCACCATCACTGCTGGTGATCCGATGGATAAAATCTGTTGTAGAGTCGTCACTGGTTCAGACATACTTATATATATACATATGTATATGTACATAAAGCACCTTCTGAAGTACTTGGAATGTAAAACAGAAACAATCGGATTACTTGTCAATGAGATTATGGTTTTGTTTTGCATAAAATGAATTTTCAACAGAGAGAAAGAATAATTCATCATAGAAAACTTTTAAAACAAGCTACCTTGATTTAACGATGCAAAAGAAATCATTTTATTATTTCATTTCATATTTAAATTAAAACATGTTGGTAATATTACTCAAAAGTTAATAATTGCGTTTACGGAACTTTCTTATTTCCCCAAGTTTCCTTTTTGATAAACATTTATTTCCTAGAATTAATAAATGATCTTTATTTTAGACACCTAACACAGAAGAACTACCTGCATGGGTTTCAAGTGTTATAAGTTATACAATAGGTGAGATTTTATTTCATTTAACTATTTAATATGTTAAAGTCAATTCAAATATCTTATGTTAAAAAATTTGGGTAGAAAATGATACTTCAAAATCAAAATAACAAGAAAATAAATAAATAAATAAATAAATAAATAAATAAAATAAATAAAATAAATAAACTTAATCAAAATAAAATAAATAAATAAACTTAATCAAAATAAAAAAAATTAATAAAAATAATAAAAATAAATAAAATAAAAATAAATGAAATAAATAAAATAATAAAATGATAAAAAAAATTAATAAAAAATTAATGGAATAAATAAAATAAATAAAATAAATAAATTAAATAAAAATAAATTAAATAAATAAGATAATTAAAAGAAATTAAATAAAGAGAAAAATTAAATAAAGAAAAAAAAATAAATAAAATAAAAATAATAATAAAAATAAAATGAAAAAAATTAATAATAATCGTAGTTTTAATCTTTAGGTACATCCATTATTTATATTTATAGATAAGATTGCAAAAATTGTATAACCTCGAGGGAAGTTAATTCTTATCTAAAATAAATGGGGAGATATAATTTGTTTGATTTCAGTGTCTTTAGTTTGCTCTGTTATTGGTTTTGGGTTTTATAGCATCCGCAGAAGTATGCTAAAAAAAGTACAACGTCAACAACCTACAAATAGTCCAAATTTTGAACTGCCCACACACCAGAATCCTATGAACTGTATCTTCAAAGACTTGGAAATTCATCACAAGACATACAACAAAATTTAATATGTAATGCTTCTCATAGTTCTGAAAGTGTTAGCTCAGATGAATCGTTGTTTTCTTTGAAAAGTTATAGCTGTTTTTGAAACGGTTTTTTTTTATAGAGCAAATAAAAATTGATGAAGAAAATTGGAAACTATATTACAAGTCATTAAATACCTGAAAATCTCCTACAAAATAACAATAATTTATCCAACTTAATACAAAACAACCATGCTTTACCTCAACGACGTCCTGAAATTCAACAATTACCTCAACAGAATATGGAACAACAACCCAACCTAAGAAGATCCCAGCGTAGACGTACTCCAGTTGTGAGACTTAATTTGTAAAGTTACTTTTCAAATAACATGTCCGAAATTGTGTCATGAACATATGTTCCTAATCCGAAGCCATATTCATATCTCTCCGTTCTTCTTCTGGCCAAATATTTCGCATTGCACATTCTGATGGTTTCTCCATTGTAAAAGTTTTTTTTAATTCTACAATTGTCAAATGTAGCATTTGGTGATACATTTCTTTTAAATTTAAACTTAAGGAATTGTCCTCCATTGGAAGTTTGTTAAGAATTTCCTTCTCCATTCTTATTTCTGGATCTGCTTTAGATATACTACAAGAATAAGTTTCCTGATTTGTTATCAACAAGTATGGATAGTGATTCAACTCTCCAATCACAGATTTTCTAATTCCATGTTAAATATTGTTTTGAAGTGAATGGGTACATACATGAAATTTTGCTCTATATGGTAAAAATCATATCTTGATTTGTTTACTTAGATTTAAATGTGTGAAAAGGGTTGGTTAAAAACCCAGCTCAAGGCTAAAAGATTAAAATAGGTGTGCAAAATGATAATTTTTTCAAGTATAACCGTTTTATCATAATCAATTTACATGGTTAAATAAGAAATTTTATATAGTTAGAGAGAAAGAAAAAGTATAAATTAAACAATTTTGTATAAATGTATATAGATATTATTTTTTTTTTTGTTGTTGTTGGATATATTACAGTGAAGAACAATAAAGATTATTTTATCCAATATTTAGTTGATAATGATAGTATGAATTATTTCCATAGTTATGTCATTAGTTTTGAATTTTATGATGATAAAACCTGTTAATGTTTAGGTCTGATTTTGATGAATTTCAAAGAAGAAAATATCTGATATTATTTTTTACACTATAATTTATGATTGTGAATAGAAACTCCAAACAGCTGAAAGTAAAAGAAACTTATTAAAGATGATTCAATAATATGTATATAATGTTTATATGTTGTTGTTTTTCTTTCTATTATCATATGGAAAGATTATATGATTTCATTCCTTTTTTTTATTATGTTTAAATTATCTTTTAATGTTTTATTTTAATGTTAAAACTATATATCTCAGGTGATAAATTTTAATATGCGCATTTTTTGAATGAGGTTATAATGTTTCAAATCATTCCATTTATACTTTTATATTATAGTAATATCATATCATCTCAGACGTGTACAGTACTACTTCAATATAGTTTCGTCATTAGACGAGATGTTTTACTGTCTCAATCCAGTTTATGTTTTATTTAACATATTATATGTCATGTATGTAGTACTTTCAAGTAAAGTTTTATTTACAAATTTATCTTTCTCAAATGTTGAAGTTTTTCTTAACTTAATTCATATATTTTAATAATATGTAGGAAGAAAATTTGAGTGATGTAATATATGGTGCTACAATAAATTGTTATATATATATATTTTATGTTTTTAAAATTAAAATTTGATTTTGTTGTTTGTTATTTTGATAAAAGAAGAAATAGTTAGTGAAAAAAAATTTGGTTGATCAGTGTTTTTTTGACAATGCATAAAGGTGTTAAATTGTTTTGTGAGTTTCCTGTTAAGTAATGTAGGTGGTTAGTGTTGGTTTTGGTTTATTATAATCCTCACACTTGGATTCTAAAGTGTTAGTTATTGATAAATAAAAGAGTGATTGCTTCAGTATAAGGCAAAGGAGATTAATATTATAATAGTTGGTAAATAGATACTAATGTATTACTATTATATCTTAGAAGAATATAATTTGAACAAAGGTATTTGATGTTGTAACAGAAGTACCTGCAATGATGATAGATAAATGTATGTTGGCATTCATTAAATGTTAGGTAATATTTCTTATGATAAGTGGATGTTATTGACACTCTTTCATAACTTTTAACATATGATAAAAAAATGATATATTTACCTACACAAACTATGAATGCAATATTTCAATGATTTAACTATTGATGTATTGAATCTTCAGTGGCTCTATTTATATATTGTCTTATAGATTGTAAATATTTTAATTGATCCATTGTTAGAGTCCTTTGATTGTTGGGTTTGTTATTGAGCAGCTGTCTAATGTCTAGAAGAATATTGTTATCATATTTGCAGACGGTCACAAAATATTCACCAGAAAGTCTAAAGATCTCTAAACAATTGCATGTACCTACATATGGTGACATTAAAACTTGGTAGACTATGAGCATCTATGCTATTAGATGAATTAGGTAGAGAAGTTATATAAATTAGAAACAGTAACAGTAGATGCTATCAATACTAATATAGATATGTCACTAACCCATTTTAAGATATTTATATGAATGTTGTTGTAGTGTTGATAGATGTTAGATAACTTGAAGATAAAGATTAGTCTTAAAATCTTGCATTTTTAGGTATATATTCAATAGAATTTATGTGAGGAAGTGACAAGTTGCATTGGTAGACATTTTTGAAATGATTTACTTTTGCAAGTGAAATCTATTATATATGAGTAATTTATGAGTGGATTAAAGAATATATTAAAAAGAAGATGTGGTATGATTGCCAATGAGATAACTCCCCACAAAAGACCAAATGACACAGAAATTAACAACTATAAGTCATCGAACGGCCTTCAACAATGAGCAAGGCCCATACCGCAAAGTCAACTTTAAAAGGCCTCAAAATATAAAACAATTCAAACGAGAAAACTAACGGCCTAATTTATGTACAAAAAAAAATAAACGAAAAACAAATATGTAACACTATCAACAAACGACAACTACAGCATTGCAGGCTTCTGACTTAGGACAGGCACATATATACAGAATGTGGCGGGGTTAAACATGTTAGCGGGATCCCAACCCTCCCCCTAACCTGGGACAGTGGTGGGTGTAACAGTACAACATAAGAACAAACTATCAAAATCAGTTGAAAAAAGCTTAACTCATCAGAGGGATACAAATAGAAATACATCTAACAAAAACACAGAGTGGACGTGGCCGCGTAAAGAAGTATGCATTTTGTGTATGTTTTAAATGAGGGTGGATTTTATACATTAACATTCAGGGTGGATTACGTTCATTCAACCTTCAAAGTGGATTTAAGGTGGATTCTTTTGTTCTGGAAAAATAGGGTGGATTTAGGGTGGATTCTTTTGTTCTGGAAAATATAAGGGTGGATTCAAAGTGGATTCTTTTGTTCTGTAAAAAAATTCTTTTGTTCTGGAACAGGCAGTTTATAACTACTTCTATAGTTACTCAGAGAGTATGTAGACCCACCTTTGTGTATGCATATAATGATTCCTTTATGCCATTCATCTCATATTGTTTCTAAATCTGTATTTTTTGTAAAAATATGAACCAGAGAGTTCAACAGAATGTCCCCACCATTCGTTATGAATGCCACAGTACCACAGGCTTTTCCGGATTTGAGGTTTTAAAAGTCTGTGAAATTTTATTTTCGTCGAAAGTAACCGAAAGGGGAGAATCTGATATTAATAAATTTTCGTCAATATTTGTAATTAGGTTTTTAACTTCTTTTTCAAGTTCGCCATTTTCATTTTGAAAGGAACCTATGGAGCTAAAATGCTGAGTAAGGGCATTATTTATCTCATCCGTAGCCGTTAATATTTTATCAGAATCATGTGGATCATTAAGCTCAATAGGTCCTGTATCAGTTCGTTTTATTTTAAGGAAATTCCAAAACCCTTTCATTTTATTTTTTGCATTTATACATTTTTCATTAAACTGTTGGATTTTAGCTAACCGTTCTTTTCTTTTGATGGCATCTTGTACTTGTGCTTTCCGATTAAAATTAATTTCTTTCAGTCTTTTGACAATTTCGACATCATGCGCATGAAATTTATTATGAGTGCGGTTTAATCTATTGGCATTGCAGCGTTGTTTTAAAAGATAATCAAGTTCTTTATCCCAGAAGTCTCTGTAATGTTTTACGGGTTTTGCTTTACAGATAGCTGACAGGGCAGACTTTTCTACCGCATATATCCATTAATTCCAGAATGGGTTTACATCGTTTATTTTGTCATTTTCTTTAGTAAATTCGCTCATATTTTCATTCAGTTTTTTTCTGAAAGAGGGTCCAGTCTGTTTTATCATTTATTTTCCAAACAGATTTATTATTTTGTGTCTTATTCTGTACAATAGGTTTACAAATTAGAGTTAATCTCATCAAAACATGGTCACTATGCAAGTCGAACCGACCTGAATCGTCAATAAAAACACTAGAGACATTTTCTGACAAGCTTTTTGTCAAAAATGCGTAATCTATTGCCGATCTCTGATTATTAAGAATGCGCGTGAAATGACCCGTACAGCAATTCATTGTATTTGCGACTGTCATTTGACTTGCGTCAATGAACTGTAGTAAGCGATTTCCGTTGTATGACGGTAAACTGCATAGTTTATTTTTACCTATATGTTCACAAACACCAACGCAACGTCCGTTGAAATCGCCTATGAGTAGTATTTCATACCCCATGGCATTTAAACCAGACGTTTCGTCTAGTAATTGAAACATTAATTCATCAGTGTAAGTTTTATTTGTTCCGTCGTTTTGAAAATAGACTACACCTATTGCCGTTTTCGCGTTATTTATTCTCGTTAAAGTCCATAGCAGTTCATATGAATGTGATTTGCTATCAAGCAAATTTTCATCAAGCAACGGTTAATGCGACTTTAGACAAATACCTATGCCTCCTTTTTCTTTACTACCTTGTTGCGTTTTCCCAATCCAACAATAAGATGTGTCATAGTTAGGTGGTCGGTTGTTATTTTTCAAAAATGTTTCAAACAAACCAAAAATACCAACGTTGTTATCTTTTAAATGTTCGTTAATTCATATATTTCTGACCTTATACTTCGAAATTCAATATTGAGATAGTCAATATTAAAAATGGTTTTACCGTAAGAGCGGCGGCTAGTTTTCTTTCCACGTTTATGTTTACGAGTTTTTATTGCATGCATTTTCTTACTTTTATTAATAGGACCTGTCTTTTCAGAGTTGCAAGACTTTTCGGCACTTTCTTCTTGGCCAGTAACCTAGAATTTACATACCTTGGCTGTAAGGCCGTGCTCATTACAATTCTATAGTTTTTGCCCAAATCAGAAAAAAGGGAAAACATCGTTATTTTTAGACAACAACGTCAAATAAGAAGTAAACTGGCAATTTTGGCAATGTTTGACTCATTTGTAGGTCTTTTCTTGTTCTAAATTTTTGCTGTTTACAGTTTTTCTTGATCTATTATAGTTTTTTAATATATGCAAAAATTGGATAAAAAACATTATTTATAATGACCTATAAGGAGTGGACTGACAATTCGGTTATGTTGAAATATTTGCAGATATTCTCTTGCTGATCACTGTTTCTCTTTATCTATTATAGTTTCAAAGATGAATAGCAAAAATGCAAATATTCGGAACAAAGTCTTTATTTAAGGGGCAATAAATCCTTTAAGTCGTGTTAATAAACTTGTAGACCTTTTCCTGCTGATTCAAAGTTTGTCTTTTAAAGTTTTGAAGATCATAAGCATAAACTCAAAAAATTGGATAATATAAAAAAAAAACATTGTATTTAGGGACAATAACTTGTGATGAGAAGACCTTTGACGAATCATCAGAGCATGAAAAGAAATAATAAAATCGCGGTATACCATATTGCCTTCAAGATTGGTTCAACTGCTCAGAAGGAAAGATGATATATATTTTTCCGAAATTTTTATTACAATCATCACGAGTTTGAAGACTACTACAGAATATCATAATAGACAGGAATTTGAATCTTACATAAACAGATATGACAATAATATTTTATAAAATGTGTTGTTAAATGACTAATGAAAGAAAAGCAGATAAATCCTAGTAACACAGTGTTAACAAAATGATCTCTTTTTTTTGGAGTTTGTGTAGTTAAATTTGTAAAGTGTTCATTTCATTTAAAGTCCTGTTTTTCAAATACCGTTTATTTATTGATTCGAATGTCACAAAGTATTCGATAGTTTAGTTAAATTATTTTTTTTATTTTTATCTTTAGCCTTATATCTTTTCATCTTAAGAGCCAGCTTTTGTAAGAATCAGGCAATGAAGAAGAATTAGAATCAGGCAATTAAGAAGAATTTCAAAACATGGCCGAAAAAAACCGCCGACCTAACCATTCTATTTTGAAATTACCTTCATCCTCAGTTAGAAATGGTAGGTCTAATGTTTCTGCGTGTCTAGTAATTCGAGATATTTCTAGATAACTTTTGGTGAGAATGATAGCAAATAACGAAGCTAGCTCCCCTTAATAGGTAATTTCTAGAGCATTTCAACCAAATTATATCATGAAATACCAGAAATTTGAAAAGAAAATAATGTAATATTCGTGAACCATTGTAGATTCTGAAATGAAATTAATGTAAACTTGAGCGGGTTTTTGTTTGTCATGTTTTCACCACTGCCTGGTTCTTAGGCAGATTGGCACTTTACAAAATAAAGAGCTGCGCCATGAGCGCATGATACGCCTGTCGCTTTTTAAAAGAAAAAAAGTTCCATAACTACTCAATGTCATATCAGAAATTTATAAAAAAAAAAAAAAACTAAAGGTAGGTTATTTTAATAGATATAAACCAGTCATCACTGCTCAAAGCACTCTTGAGTTATTGTCGGAAAACTGGAAAATCCCCCTTTTTATGAATAAAAAACCCCATAACTCCGAAACGTAAAATCTAAAACTTATAGAAATAGAAAGGGAGCTAACGTCAATAGATATAAGCAATTCATCAAAGTTTCATGGAAACTGCTCAAAGCATTTTGAGTTATTGTCCGCAAACTGGAAAATCCCCCTTTTCTAATGAATAAAACCCCATAATTCCGAAACGTAAAATCTAAAATTTATAAAAATCGAAAGGGAGCTCACGTCAATAGATATAAACAATTCACCAAAGTTTCATGCAAACAGCTCAAAAACATTTTTGAGTTATTGTCTGAAAACTGGAAAATCCCCCTTTTTTAATGAATAACACCTCATAATTCGGAATCGTAAAATCTTAAATTTATAAAAATCGAAAGGGAGCTCACGTCGATAGATATAAACAATTCACAAAAGTTTCATTGCAAATTTTGGTTAAAGCGTATTTGAGTTATTGTCCGACATGTTGACGACGGATGGACAGACTGACGGATTGACGGACACATGGAGGGACGGACGGACGGACAACGGTATACCATAATACGTCCCGTAAACGGATATATAAAAACTGTTCTCTTTTCAATGTGTTGTCTTCATCAGAGACATATGTCTCTGTCATCGTCTAGTTTGTTTGAAGACTTATCTATTTGACGTGCTGCGCATTTTGCATAGTCTTGCTTCCGGAATCTTGTTGCTTTTTATATACTACTCATAAAACACATTCCATATTCACCATATTAAATATTTTAGTATATAATCAAGGCTTTTACGGTATATCAATGCACGTGTGAAACTATCAACTTTTTAAAGGGTTAAAAACCATAATTTATCAGTTTTCTTAGAATAGTTTTCATTTATACAGATAAAAATAAGCCTTTTAATAATAGGTTAAATATATCTTCCTCTATAAACCATTAAATGGAAATTATATCCAAATTTGTATTAGTATTGATAGCTATTGTTCGCACCATAATCTAAGAAGTTTGTGAAATATCTTAATTTTCCATAGAGTTCACCAAAATACTGAAATACATGCAGGTCAACAAATCAGTTTTTATACAAGGTGGTTTCTATTTTGGTAAACAGATAACTGACATTCCTTAAATTATCAAACGACGAAATCTTACCCGTCCACAGAAAAGAAAGAAACGTCTTTTTGTTCATTTAGATCACTGTAACTACTATTCATGAGCCGACTCTCATCAAACCAGTTCGTTTTGTTTGTCTCGCTTCCATTGAACAAAAGAAACATCTGTTCAATACCATTCACATAAACTGACACTCTAACCTGAAAACAGATAAATATAGACTACAACCGCTTTGATTCCCCCTTTAAACCAAAATGAACAAAGCATTCGATTGTCAAACAAATGAGAGGTTAAGATATCTATAAAACCAGGTTTAATCCACCATTTTCTACATACGTAATCGCCTGTACCAAGTCAGGAATGTGACAGTTGTTTTCCCTTCATTTGATTTGTTTGAGCTTTTGATTTTGTTATTTGAAAAGGGACTTTCCGTTTTGAATTATCCTTGGCGTTCGGTATTTCTGTTATTTTACTTTTCAATAGGTATTTATAAATATCAGATTAGAAGTGCACCGCTAGTATTTATATAATAATTTTGTGTTTAGCATTGACTATGCGAAAATAGTAGCCAGGGTGAGAGACAATAGTGCACGACCCGAAGGGGAGTAGCCAGGGTGAGAGACAATAGTGCATGACCCGAAGGGGAGTAGCCAGGGTGAGAGACAATAGTGCATGACCCGAAGGGAGTAGCCAGGGTGAGACAATAGTGCATGACCCGAAGGGAGTAGCCAGGGTGAGAGACAATAGTGCACGACCCGAAGGGGAGTAGCCAGGGTGAGAGACAATAGTGCACGACCCGAAGGGGAGTAGCCAGGGTGAGAGACAATAGTGCATGACCCGAAGGGGAGTAGCCAGGGTGAGAGACAATAGTGCATGACCCGAAGGGAGTAGCCAGGGTGAGAGACAATAGTGCACGACCCGAAGGGAGTAGCCAGAGACAATAGTGCATGACCTGAAGGGAGTAGCCAGGGAGAGACAATAGTGCATGACCCGAAGGGAGTGCACTATTGTCTCAAACCTGGCTACTATTTTCCATAGTCAATGTTAAACACAACATTAATATCATTATTATACTGACTGTTTACTATTTCAAATAGTGCTCATTGCGTATTTATATGTGTATAGTACGAAAAAATGTTTTATAGTACGAAAAGATTTTGTCTACTTTTAGAGTTACAACTCTGATTCAAAAGTATATACATATGATGTCTTGAAATAAAATTTGACTAGTTAAACAAGTAGAATTCTGCTTAAGCTGGTTTTGTCTACTTGACTGTTCATTGTTGAAAGAGTTACAAATAAAGAAGATTCAAAAGTATCGTGTCATTGATTTGATTGCACGGTATTTTTTGGGGATTTTGTCTAAACAAGGGTTACTCCATACCCCTTCCATTTCTTCTCCTTAACATTTTCCGAAGTACTCGATATAACTTTAAAAAAACAGTGATGTGGTCATAACTATTTAAGTATTCAAACAATTTTGGCTTCAACGACAGAAACAAACAAAGAACAAAAACGTTCTAACAGAAACTACAGTATTCTAAAGTCTCTTAAAATGTCAGAATAATTTAAATGATATCTACCTTTTTCCCTTTAAATTGTTCAATTGTAATAGTTAATTAATTGTCAGGCTGATGAATCCAACCCATTTCTCTGTTATAGCAACTTAGCTCCGCCTTTTCACGTGAAATTGACAATGATTGACGTGAAAATCAATAGTATGTTGCAACAGCAAGGCATACTATTTTCGCATAGTGCAGTTAACGCTATATATTTCTTTAAAAAACTATGCAAAAATAGAGCACTTTTACTATCGAAGGACATTCTTACAGGAAGTATAATAATGATTGTTTACCAGTTCGTCTGCATAGTACAAATCAAGACCATTAACTCTGAAATCATTAACCGACCGTGCACAACCATCATGGGTAGCCAAGCTCGTTAAAAGAAAACCTCGTCGTTGAAATAATTTAAACGGATTCAACAGGAATAAAATTTAATAGCAACCATTGCCACTGTGTATCATCACCACCGGATATAGGTAACCTTGGCCTGGTTCTCTGTTCATTGTCTAAGAAAAACAACATTACATAAATTCCAGCGTATATCTACCTGGGTACCTATATGTTGGTATATGTACAGTAATGTAGTTTTTCTTAGACAATGAACAGAGAACCAGGCCAAGGGTACCTATATCCGGTGGTGATGATACACAGTGATTGCCACACATTTTTGTTAATCTACTAAAAAAAAGACAGGTAAAATAGTGTATTCACCAAATTTGAATAGAAAATAAAGTTCCGGAAATTTCGCCTGGGTCTGAAGGTGGATAGGGGACAGGAAGTCTCAACGTGGACTATTTATATTCCTTTGAAATTATTCACACTTCTATCCAATAATAATCATTATACTTACGTGTGTCTGAACATTGGATTTCAAAGCATTATTGACCTTCGATGTTACCTGACTCATATTTGAAAACAGAGTTGATTGGTTAATATAAAAATAATGTAATGTGGTATATATAAAAAAAGAAGATGTGGTATGATTGCCAATGAGACAACACATCAAAAGAGACCAAATGACACAGAAATTAACAACTATAGGTCACCGTACGGCCTTCAACAATGAGCAAAGCCCATACCGCATAGTCAGCTATAAAAGGCCCCGAAATGAAATATGTAAAACAATTCAAACGAGAAAACTAACGGCCTAATTCATATACAAAATAATGAACGAAAAACAAATATGATTGCCAAAGAGACAACTATCCAAGTTCAAATGAAGTGGATGTTAGCAATTATAGGCAATTAACCGAACAGCCTTCAATACTGAGAAATCTTTCAAATTAAAAGTATATTAGTTCTTGATCTACTTTCTAAAATGATGGCATTGGGTGCATTTATTTGGGTAAATGCAGATTTTTTGTAATTCAGATGCGCGTGATGTAGGGAGAATATATAACGGTCATTATGATACAGACAATTCTTTTTAGTTTTAACATTATTCAGACTCTTAATAACAGACACAGAATTGCTAGACATGGTAGATACACGCAGGTAAGTATATTAAAACCCAAATCTGTATGATATCATATTTATGATGATGCAATTAAGTAGGTCTTTTTGATCAAAAGAATTTCATAGGGTAAACGCTAATATTTATACCTGATCTATTCCATTTGTGGACCAGTTATTGACGATATCCGATTTAAAGTGTTTCCTCGATGGATTTTTAGAACAGTGTAATGACATGGCTTCCTCGTCATTAACATTTAATGAATCGCCAGACATGAACAAATTGTAAGCACTACCATTTCCTGTAAAGGAATATAACTATCGGTTTAAATGAGGACAGAAAGATCCCATTTTGAGGAAGAAAATCTGTGTTTTGTCTATTACTCATATGAATCGGGTTGTATGGCAAATCTGTGTACTTGTCGTGAGCATTGATATCTATGAAATACGTTGATATCACAACTACAGATACAAGTATTGGTGCTCAATTGTGGACTCTTAGTCTACGAGGTACCGTCTGTCACGTCGCTAGTGTGTCTGTACTGACATACAATGAATATTATATTTTGACTGAACATTTTCAACTACTTGCTGTGTATTTATATGATAGAGAGAAGGTTGCAACATTTCAGAACTAATTTTTTGACTTTACTGTTCAATGTCTTAATGTCATGCATGTATTTTTTGCTTCAACATATTTTCGTCTTGAATCGTTCAGCCGGTTGCAACTCTCCTCAGGCAAAGCTAACCTGATGTTGTTTTTGTTTTTTGTGGGGTCTTGGTTTGTCTTCGGCTTCCTTATCTCCAAAATGACATTTCGAAATGCACAAAAATGCAGTCACACTGTTCTTTTGCAATAAACAGAATTTTTTTCATTACAAATAATGTTTTTAACTTTTTTAATCGATTCAATTCAAGGTAAAGTAAGTGTATGTGAAGACTTCACACAGACGATCAAAAAGTTTCACAATACTTCGTCCGTGTACTGACGAGCGTATAAAACAAGAACATACCTATAACCATAATTTGATATTAGTATGTTAATAACATAAACGGTACCAATTTTGCTGAACCGATATCCATTGAATTATTTAACTATGAGGCATTAACCCATTCTGTTAATATTTAAAAGTAATTAAAATGACAAGAAAATATAAATGTATATAGATATATTACCTCCAGTTGATATTTTGTATACAAGAGCCCAGCATTCCTCTTCACCTCGAGACATACGAATATTCAGACCCACAGCCGTATAGATCAGCAAAACTGTAAATTTATTATTTACATTATATAAATCCGTTAACTTTCTGCCAACTTTAAATTTCTACCATATCATATAATTACAAAGCCCACCAGTAACTTTTTTTAATTCGTCTATTCCGTAGTTGTGTGTAAAAAAAGATACCAGGCTTATAATTTTGTACGACAGATGTGCGTTTCTTCTACAAAAACCTCATCAGTGACACTCTAATAAATTTGTTAATAGGCAAAAACAAGTACAAAGTTGAAGACTATTGAGGACCTAAAAGTATTGTCAAATACAGCAACGACAAACTATTCCTGTGGTAGAAAACCCTTAGTTTTTCGAGCAACTTAAAGTTTTGTAAACTATTAATTTATAAATATCACCATACCAATGATACGTCATGTCAACATAGAAGTGTTGATTACCTGCCTAGTGATACCCTTGGGGAGCAAACCTCCAACAGCAGTGGAATCGACCCAGTGGTTGTAAACAAAAGTCATCAAATATACTTTAGTGATTATATAGAATTGTGATCACGAAGCGCAATTAATAATTTTTCCGTAAATATTTTGTCTCGATAATTTCAGGACAATGTAACACTATACCATTCATAGGAGATTGTAAGTATTCCTGTACGGTGGGCCATCTATAGCAGCTTCTTAGTACTTCTTAGTATCCGTGTATATCATACCATACAAATCAATCAGTTTAAAGGATTCCAGTATGATAATAATATATCTTAATCTTGTCTATGGTTATTCTCATGGCCTTAGAACAGGAAAACCAAGCTAATTAGAATATGAATTTTACTATTAAGATTAACTATTATACCAAAATTGGAAACGGAAATGTTCTCATCACACACACACATCCCCCCAACCCCAATCCCTTTGCGTACAATTCTCAATTTAAATTAACTGTTTTTATTTCTGTGATATATCATGTAGCATTATTGCTAAAAAAATTGAAATCATTATGATTTATAATATAATATAAAGCAATAAGCTACATTGCGTACAACATACACAATTGCGAAATATTATATCTAAATTAATTTTGCTTGTTTTAAGATAATTAGAACAATTAGATAAGTGATATATTAAGTTCTCACCTGTTTGTATTAGCTGCATTTTCAGATAAACATAATTACTTGCTGCGAAGTTATGTTTTTTTAAACTACTGTATAATTAATATGTTCGTCGAGTAAATAATTCACGAATATTCATTTACATGTTATCCCTGAATTTATTTCAGAAATTCATGCATCTTATATGTCTACGCTCAACATCTGTCATTGTCATTGTTTTAATGTCTAAGTAAAATGATTCCAGTTGACTTTGATCAAAGTACATTAACATGTTATGTGATAATGAGGAAAACCTCTCAGTTATACGGCATCATTACACACTTATATAGCTTAAATCTACAAGGGATGTTTCCTGGTAACGTGGTGTCCGTAAGTGCAGAGGTCGTGGGATCGATTCCCGGTTAGGTTAAATTCAAGACTTGAAAATTGCTTTCTCTACGCTAAGCACATGGCATTATTTAGAAAAATGTGTCCGTGGATGTGACATTTATCATTTATGATAACACCTAGTGAACAACCATTTTTGAAATCGGAGCTTGTTCGTTTTGTAAAAACCAAGGATCATATCAAAATCATATTAACAGGTTCTCGTCCTGATTTGAATGTAATATTTGCAACTGGACGTTAAACTTCAATCCATACATTAATTTAATATCAACGTATGTCAGTAATGAATTTAAAAGTCACAGACCATTAATTAAATGGACATTTGGATGCATGTCTTACATCAGTCAAAAAGACAAAAAATAAGTTTACTTGCACTGTATAAACTATTATAAGTTTTGATCAGTACATTATCCTAAGTCTCTTTCCTCGTGCAATAGTATAAAACATCTGACTTCTCTTCCCTTTACACTATTCTAGTATTCCACATTCTTATCTGAAAGACAGTTTCATAAAAAAAAAAAGAATGGTCAACGCTGATTCACATATTTTGTTTAAGGAATATCAGTTTTGTTCAGTACATAATCTAAGCCTTTTTCCTCGTGCAATGGTATCGACATATTTGACGTCTTTATCCTTTACACAAGTATTGCTCATTCTAGACTAAAACGCAGATTGAAAGGATAAGTGCAATTTTGTTTCCTAAAAATAATGGTCAACGTAGATACAAGTAGTTTGTTTTAGGAAGAGAATAATCATTCTTTGACTTCATACAGAATCTTCACTGTAAGAAAGAGGAAAATCTATCATTATCCTTTAACTTCACGTTCGCTATGTAGATGGTGTCTTTCGAAAGTTTGGTAAATATTTTAAACGCATCTATTCCATTGAACTTGAAATAACGGATACAACAAAAATCGGCCTCATATCTTGACTTACATATAGAAATTGACAATGAGGGTATATTAAGTATAAAACTTTCCGTTTCTATTTCTATGTAGTAACAATCGAGCGGCCCCTGCTTATGGAGTATAAATCTACAAGTTGGTACGATATTCCATAGCTTCCGTTTCCTATCATGATTTCCTTTACAAGGAAGCTATTGAACCTAGGATAAAGTTAGTTATCCCTTTTGAATTTTTTACAGAAACAATCATAATTTTGTTGACTGTTATGGAATGTTTGTGTCACAATGTTCCAATTGGTTAAAACGCCTATATATCACTTTTAAGTAATCATTCTTTTCATTGACAGCAGTCCATCTCGTCAGGTATAGAACCCGTCTACATTTATAAAGGGAAACAACCTATGTTAAAAGTGTATAATAACAGAATCAAATAGGTAGTTAGCCAATACACTACCGCTATGAATATAAAAACAGACAGAAGACAAATTACAGGATATCACATCAATCTCGAAGCAGTAGTAAATGAAAATGTTTCTACTTTTCTACTTCATATCAGTAAATGAAAATTTATCATTTAAATCATGCCAATAGAGAAGCACTAGCAACTGGGTGGATGAATATGAACTAAAAGATACATAGTTTGTACATTTTACATTTGCACGTGAAGTGAAATGCCACAAGTTGGAGTTTTGAGCGAATTGAGTTTGTTAAATTGTGCCCGCGCCGAACTCTTTACTTTTGGTGGTATCGACCATCTAGACAAAATGGAAGAACGTGTATCAAGAGACCACCTGTAATGAACAGAAAACGCACCTGTTATTATAAATACCAGGAAGTACCACCTAAACGTAAAATTGTATTTTGAGTCTGATAATTGATATTAGTTTTTTTCAATTGAAATACCAGGAAGTACCACCTAAACGTAAAATTGTATTTTGAGTCTGATAATTGATATTAGTTTTTTCAATTGATTCGTTCTTTCAATTTGTCATTTTAAAGTCAATACCATTGAATATATATGTTTTATTTCATATTACTTCATTTTTATTTATAATTATTTAAATTCCGACACCATTATTTCTAAAAAACACTTTAATGTTTTATTATTAAATGTTTTATTAAGGTCTCATCTCTCAACAAGTACAATCGATATTTATAAATTGTAGATTAATACTAAAATAAAATGAGAGCCATCCTATGCAGAATTATAAGCGACTATTAAAATGCATAGATAAACTACATTAAACAATATAAAATAAGGTATATACAATAAATAAAATGTCTAGGTCTTCTTAAAGTCATATGAAACTTCAATTTTTTAAAAGTTGAATAAGTTTTATATATTTGAATGGCTAAGTTTTACTATAAAACAATTGTAAGTGAAATTTATTGTAAAAGAAAATCCTTTATATTATCAAAATCTTCATAACTGTACTGCTATTTGTTGTCTTCTCGTACACTAATTCGCCGATATTTTCCCGTATGCAGCGGCCTTAGTTACGAGATCTCTCGTTCGAACTTCGGCCACCGCACAGCGCGATTGCGAGGGGGAAAACTTGATTTTCAGCAGTAAATTTAAGAGTATGTGTAAATAGGAGGGTGACTGTTTTACTTGTATTACCAATATATTTTGTAGAGATAGTCTTTGTGTATGTCGGACACTTCTAATACCAATATATATCTTTAAATCTAGATCAAGCATTCCAAATTTCAAAAGTGTTCCCACACCAGTCTTCAAGCAGTGAATTGCTATTTCTAATGCAATTTTATGTAACAATTTTTTCATTGGCTAAAAGTTACCGTCAAATCCACAGTTGACCAGGCGTAACTAAGGAGGGACACGCCATTTTGAATTGATGGATCAACAAATATTCGATTACTACAATATTATCGAAAATAAAATAACACCTACCTCGAATTCGCCGTTTTAATGTAATTTTATTCGAATTTGAATCGTAGAGTTAACGTAATAACCTCCAGTTTGTAAGTTTTCATTTGTATGACGTCACGTTTAGCCATGACGTCTTTGCGCATAAATCATTCATGAAGTTTCGCGGAATTTTTTTGTATGTCAAATTTATACATTTTTTCAAGCTTTAACGTATCATTTCTTTTGTAATGCATTAGAATAGAATAACAGTACTGTGGTTGAAGAGTTGCCACCGTCAATTTTGATTTGACGGTCTCAAATATCTGTTTTACTGTCTCGCTACGCGTCGCCAGTAAAACTGCATTTGCGACCGTCAAATCTACATGACGGTGGCAACTCTTCAACCACAGTACTGTTATTCTAAATCGCCTAACCGATTAATTATTCGGAAGTGACAGTAGAATTAAAATCATTCAAAATCTATTATTTTTTAATTCTTAATTTGAAATTGAATGCTTCCTTTTTGTAATTTTATTGGGTTTAAAGTCATTGACCGGAGCATGTTTCGGGGAAGCGCTTCATACTAAAATTGTGCGAACGATCAACGCTTTTACAACCCTATAAAATTACAAAAAGAAGCATTCAATTCTTATAATTACATTTTTATTTTCTACAACCATGAAATAACGAGTTACATGATTTTATTTCTATGCATTATTGTGACGTTGTCACGGGAAGAACGTGTTGTCGGCAGACGGATTTATAAAAGTTTTTCAAAACTTGTTTCCGAATCTCGCATTTGACTGCTATGTAAAGTTGTACTATTTTTCAGTAATAAACACTGTTTAAACTATGCACGTGCTGTCAGTCATGTATGTTACATTTTATTGGGAATATTTTTCCATTGTTGTCAGCCAATCAAAAGTACGGCTTCTAATAGAACATACATGTGATGTAATTATTCGATATAAACAGTCCACTTAATCTTCTTCAAGTATAAAACAATCATTTTTTAAACAACTTTTTGAACACCAAACTGAGGTACTATGTTATAATAAGGAATATAATATCATGATTTTAAATCAGCTTTCTTTTCAGAAATAAAAATGAGGCGTTAGTTATCGCAACAGTTAAAGTATGAGCCCTTTCTGGTTGATTTTAATCGGGTTTTTTTTCTGATGTTGTGTTGTGACACCACTGTCTAACGTTAGAGGAGGGTGTAGCTCTCACAAAAATTTTAAACCTCGCCACATTCAGCAAACACTCTTAGATCAGTTCTTTGTTGTCTTTTGTCTCTTTTTGTTATTTCAATGTTGTGTTTTACACCACTGTCCTAAGTTAGGAGGAAAGATAAGTGCTCATAAATTCCTATTACTAATTTTCCATTTTTAAACAGTGATGATCCTTTGATCCCTTCTTACGGTGTGTTCGCTGTACTGATGCCTGTACTGACGTTATGTTATATTGAAATGAACGTAATCTTTGTATTACTGTTACATGAATACGTCAGGGAGAATTGGTTTGCAAATTTGGCTGTACTTTCAGATATCTTATAACAAACGGGATATCATGTTCTTATTTTACGGTAATATGGTTTGTAGAGCTCATGAATCAAGATAACATCAATATAGATTTATTGGTAAAATTAGTATTGTCGCATGGTCTTCAAATACATGTATTGCCTTTATCAGTAATAGCATTTGTTTGATTTTTAATAGTTTAATACATAACTACTTATGTATTGCTATTCAGGTATTAACACTTTTTGGTCCTACTACACCCAGTCAATATATGTATTGCATTGCACAAGTTCTAACTTTTTCAGACTGCTCATGACGCCTTTACACTAAACCCGTTGGATGTGTATTACTAGTATTGAAGATTTTAGTCTGGGAGAGAATGATTTATTTGTTCGTATTTATTATCGAAAGTCTTTCATTGTCACAAAAATATATATAATTTCCAAATGTAATACATAATTAATGTATTGCATTTGGAAATTATATCAATTTTTGTGACAATTTATTACATTTGAAATAATATCAATTTTTGTGGCAATGAAAGACTTTCGATTATGAGCTGTTTCATGTTATTACGAATCTCAATGGTTCAGCCCATTATAATATATGTATTTTCATTATATATAATTTATATGATCTTATATGGTACGGAAGATATAATTACTGTGATTTTTAAAGTTTGTACATATACAGTGCATGTAATGTGCGAATCGTGAAATGTCATTTTCACTGTATCCGTGATGAATTTCTGATGTTGCATGATAAATAAACAGACGACAAATTCATGATTTTTGAATAAAATAAGAAATAATATATAATTTGTACTGTTTTTATAAATTCATGATAAAGGTATGAGATGCGAACGGATTTTCATCGCGCCTACAGCCATCCATGTACAAAATTGATACACAATTGGATAAATATTAAGAATAGTTCATGAACAGAGCGTGCAAGAGATTTAAAAGTAGAGTTAAGTTTCATTTGCAGAAAAATGTACCTTTTAACATAATTATCAATGTTGTATAACTTAAAACAGGTTTTGTTATTCAGTTTGTTGATATTGAATCAAATTCCACTATGCTGTTTTCATTATGCGATTCATGTTTACTGTCGAATAATGATACTGGACTTTCATTTTCACTGTAGGGCGATTCATTTCTATTGTACATGCGATGCATTTTCACAGAAGGAAATTAATTAATTTTCATTATATAAAGTCTTAATTCAGACGAATCTCTAACAAAACTTATGAAGTCAGAAGGATTGATAATATATACATACACTCATACCACATCTTCTTATATCTATTTAGTGAGTGAAAATCTGAGGTAATATATCAATAAATTCCTTAAAAATGGCATTTATTGCAAATATAGTCAATTCTATTTTCTCTAATAATTTGTCTAGATCCAGATCTATATGTAGGATAAAATTTATCCTTTCCAATGACATGCCATCACTAAATACATATATCTTGGACAATTAGGCCAATCCACGTCACCGAAAAAGCAAAGTTTCTGTTTCAGTCTAAATCTTCATTGCATACTAATAAATTAAACGTCATTAGAGCTATTTTCCTAATGCATGTACTTTAAAGGTGTGGTTGGCTTGCTTGCTTTGTTTGTATAAATGTTTGCTTAAGCATTGTAATTAAGATTGAGCAAACATTTATACAAAAAAGCGAGCAAGCCAACCAAACCTTTTAACTACAAGCATTAGGAAAATAGCTCTAATGGATGCATTTTAGATAACAAAGAACATTCACAAAACGATCTTCATTTCACGATTGAATGAGTGGAAACGTTTTCATCTTGCACAAACAATTGTCGCTTGGATGACTGGATAATTGATATGTATCATGACATTGTGTATACGTCTAATACAGTAAAGAAAGTTCAAGCAACAGTCGAGTCACCTTAATTTATGTTTTAATTTCTTTTTAAGTTCGAGTTACAAATAAGCAAATACCCAATTGTAAGAATACACGGAAATATTGCAAACAGTTTATTGTTACATGTTTAAATGGTTCTAATGTTTTACTTTTACAAAATGTGACATTTTGGGAAGTTGTCTCATTGCCACATCTTCTTATATCTATACAACGGGGTATAACCGCCGTACAGTTGATTCTGGACGTTAATCGCTACTCTTCGCGATGTAGGTAGATAGACCGTTCTTATATTTTCACCAAAGACTAATTGACGCAATGTTCAGATAAGTATTCAATAATTACTAAAACAAAGTTTACTGCTCCTGGCAGCATTGTATATTATTTATATTACATGAACACCATGTGACTATTTTAGATAGACAGGTCTGTGAATTACTTGTAAACATCGCGAAACAAACACTCTGTGTAACTCAAACTTGATTAAACTACAAATAGAGCATAGTTGGTTGGCTCTTACACTAATGCGACCGTGTATTTTGTGATTTGTTGTTGTTAAAATTGATAATGCGAATGAGAAAACCGTTGTTTTAATTATTTTTGAAGACATTTACTTGAAAAACTGACCTCAGAATTTTGGCACTGTACGATTCATTCTCTTTGTAGTGTGTTTATTTACTTTAGTACCATTCGTTGTACATTTTTGTACTGTTCGTTGTGCAAAATCCTATCAATATGGTAGAAATATGTATGACACGGCGTGACAAATTTTCAAAGCTTTTTTTAAGCGAATTCTAAAACTTTTAAAGGAAAATTCGCCGTAGAAATACGTTATATTCATGAATATTCTGCTCCAGTAAATTTTCGGATCCATGACAAGCTAATAGCAAACTCACCAACAATATTTGAATATGCATGATATGAACGTGGTTATACCCGTGTATATTCAAGTAAGCATCTACGACTAGCTTGCATTTCAAATTGTAAATATCATCAATATTAAAGTCATTTAAACACTATTTTCAGTTGTTGCATGTCGAATTGACATATAAAACAACAATGAAAATTCATCGCACCTTCAAAAATTCTACATCAGAAATGATTCTACTTACAGTGATAATTCATCGCATATATAGTTAAAATGAATCGTATACAGAAATTCATATTATGGATTCTGCTGCTTTAATTACACTTTTTTTGAACTTTAATCCTGTTATTATACACTAAAAAGTTATATTCTAATGACATTGTGTTAAAACATACATTCAAATCAATTATTTTGTATTTTCAAAAGGTAAACAAACGCAGTTTTTCCCATCATCCTTTATTCTACAATAGACATACTCGCATACAACAGTGAAAATGAACTTACTAGATTCGCACTTTATATACACTGAAATAGCTTATTAGTTTTATCAGTAAGCGTGTATCTAAAATTAAATATTGATACAAAGTTCAATCCAATTTAGTAATTATGAAGCATAGGCTAGCTCTAAGCAAATATAATGTAATAACATAAATCGCCTCTATTGATTATCATGAAAATGTTTTACAATTGATGTTTTGACAAGCTATTTCCATGTGGTCGATTTAGGCCTGTAACGACTGACAGGAAATCGTCTTCCATTCTTTCTAATCTAAAACAAAGGTAAAACAAATCAATCAATGTACCGGTATATATATATTATCAACCAGAATGTTCGAATCACTTGAAATGGTGTAAATGGGTATGATGCTGGTAAGAACTGGTAACTATCATTTAAATAATAGTAAGTGATGCCGAATAAAAATATAATCTTATAGCAGAGGCTTTACATAAACATTTATTTAAAGTTTGTTAAAATTCGATTTGATTAAATTCAACTTAACATGTTCGCCATATGTTCTTCTTCAGTAACGAAATTGTAGCTTGTTCCAACAAGTAAAACCAACTCTCTGTGGGGATGGTTGTTTTCTCTTTAGGGACGAGTTGTTGTCACTGTAGGGATGTGTTGTTGTCTCTGTAAGGATGTGTTGTCTATGTAGGGATTGGATGTCTCTGTATGGGGTGGTTGTTATCTCTGTATGGATGGATTGCTGTCTCTGTTTGGGTGGATTATTGTCTCTGTAGGGATTGGATGTCTCTGTAAGGGTGGTTGTTATCTCTGTATGAATGGGTTGCTGTCTCTGTTGGGAATGGATGTCTCTGTAAGGATGGGTTGTTGTCTGTGTATGGATGGATTGTTGTCTCTCCATGGATAGGTTGTTGTCTCTGTAGGGATGTATTGTTGTCTATGTATGGATTGGGTTGTTGTCTATGTTTAAGTCGGTTGTTGTCTGTGTATCGGTTATTTGTTGTATCTGTAGGGCTTGGGTGCTGTCTTTTTATTGATACCCACTATTTTCGTTATTCGGATTTGCTGGATTTATCTTAATAAAGGAGATTTATTCTCTTTACTAAACATAAATTGAAAGAATTAGTGAATTAATTACTTACCACCAATTTTTGTTACATCTTTTTACGGGTATCGGTGAATATCTTTTAACGTTTATCGGTGAATATCTAAGCGTACCGATCAAGTCGACAGTTGTTACCATTTAATTCATGCTATAAAGTATGTTTTGTGCATCGTTGAAAACGTCCCAGTATGTTCAGATGAAGAACAACAATAAAACTCTATTACATTATTAAATTAAATATTTCATACGATTTTCATCCTTTATTCCCGTTCCATGTCCATATTTTTCAAACGTACTGTATTTTTAATGAAGAGTATAATAATTATTTTAGGTCTAATATGGTGAAAATGGTGTTGCTGATGGCATCCATAGAACGTAAGAAACTCTTTACTCATTACATTACCTTTATTTTATATCATTTTGAGTAAGAAGATACCAGTGGGGGAAAAGGGGGGGGTCAAATAATATCGTAAGTTGAAGAAAGATAGAAGACACAAAGGCCTAAATAAGACGAAATAGACAAACAACGACCAACAAAACAAACACTAAATAGAAACATTTAAATTGAGCTGATCTACTGGTGATACCTGTTGTATTTCTCATGTTAGAATTGGTTTAATTATGATCGTAAATATTAAGTAATAAGGCTTCGTACGATAGAAGATTCGTAAACGGCTAAGTTACCATAAGGCATTAAAAAATCATCAACGCATGTACATATAAATTGTCTAATTATCATTAAAGTCTTAAAAATGACTGAGTATTAAATTTTACACTAAATAAGGTAGGGTATCCCATTAATGGGTAACGGGTAAGGTATACTGGCTACTACAAGTAAAACATATACCCGTGGTCATCCTGGACCCAGATATTCTATAACGCTTAACAAGTCATGTTTACTTATAATCTGTCTACTTAAATAACCATAAACAAACTATAAAGAATATAAAAATAAGAAGATATGGCATGATTGCTATGAGACAACTCTCCACCAGACACCAAATGACATATCAGTTAACAACTAAAGGTCACCGTATGGCCTTCAACAATGAGCAAAACCAATAGGTAACCCTTGTTAACCGGTTAAAAAACATGTTTTATAATTTTGCAGTTCCAATTTTTATGATGGTGATGAACATATGTTCCGTGTCTACAGAGGATTGGAAACTTGTTTTCAAAGTGGCAACTGGAGGTAAAGTAAACATTAAAATATTAGAGTATTTTTCCTTTGGAACATTTGAGTACTTGCCTTAAACATAAGTATCCTTTCAGGCGAAAGTGTGTTCATGTTGTGACTTGCAACCAAATAGCATTTCGGGGTCAATATTCAAAGTAGGATATGCTTAGCCTGTCGAAGCGAAGCACTTGGTCGCAACACCCCAGAGTCCTACCCTTTAATGGTGTTAATGCAACCTCCACGTTTTACATATAATTGTATAAAACCGTATAACTTGCATGCAAACCAGGCACCCTTTACACCCTATATTTCAAGTTCATATACATATAACCTTTTTCTGGTCTCGTGCATTCATAATGACGGTTATTCACCTAGTGTTGTACGGAGGGAACTCATATTGTTTGTTTTGTATGACGACTGGGTCGGTACTTCTGTTTGTTTAACTATCAGTTAATGAGGGTATCACTTCGGTGCTCAATAACTATTGCTTCGATACTAGCATTGTTTAAATTATTTGCTTCATTTGTAAATTCCGATTGAATTGTGTAATTGTGCTCTAAGAGTAAGGTTGCAACTTCCCCAAGCAAGGTTGAGATTGGACGATTTAAGCGGTTTTATTTTGACCTTTTCGTTTTATACTGCAGGTGTAGGTAGTTTTTACGACCTTTACGTGGGAACTGGCACGCTAAATATGGACAATAGTGCAGCACAATCTCTAACAACACCAATCAAAGAACATTTCAAATCAGACATTATAAATTACTGGGAATCACTACAGATAGATCAGGTATGATAGATGTAGTCAGTATACTGTCGTCGTGGCAACATTTTCTCAAAAGTAGATCTATATACTATAAAGGTAATTGTCCCGATGGATGGGGTTTACAGCATAGAGAAAAATAAGCAAACAAAATAAGGAACTGAGAATAATGGGGTGTAAAAGTATAAAGAATAACTCTGCAAAATAAAAGAATTAGGTAATACAATACTGATTACAGAAGTGATTTTAAAATGTACAGAATAAAGAAATCATCTAATAACAGAAAAATTTAATAAAATCATTTCATGACAATTTTATAGAATAAGCGTTATATTGAAAGATAAAGAAAAATGCCCTAAAAATTTAAAGAATGCAAATTTAAGGACACCATGTCCAGACCCTCCTATAAAAAGCTATTTTAAGTTTAAATCCATTAATAAGAGGACAATTCATTACTATGACTTATGTTCCAATGCAGGAATTAAAGACGATATTTTTTTTTAAATATCATGGAATCCTTTTACTTAAGACTCAACGGAGATAATGGAAAGCGAATGAAAAACTCTGTTTTATTCTAGACGGCTACAAGTTGTCATCGAAAACGACTTCCCCATTCTAAGCACTTGAGTTCAACTCTCGATATCTGGCTGGATTCATTTACTCTAAAATTGCTAATAGTTTGGACAGTTGTTTGTATTCATTTTTTCTGATCTACTTCTTTTTTTCGATGGGGGGAAAGTGGGGGAGGGAGGGGTCGTGATGTTTTATCTTATGTTCTTATGTTCTGTTGAATGCCTAGTGTGTTTAATTATAAAGTAATTAACAAAAGCGTTGTATTTCCCGTCATGACTTGTTGTATGAATTGTGCTTTCAATAATACCAGTTTTTATGACTACAGGTGAGAGTCTCCGTATACAAGAATGGATCCGAAAGAGCATTTTTCCTGTTCAACGGAGTAGGGAGCAGTAAGACAAACTGGTTTGCGAAAAACAGATTACTTAATACCAGTTACACTGACCTTGACCAATCAACAACAGCCAACTATTTCAGTATCAGCGGGTAAATTTGTGCTATTATTCATTGCATTATATTTAGCGCGCAATTAGTAGCACTTTGTCAATATTACTACTGGGAACTGTCAGTCCTGGATGGTATCATCAGTTCAGTAGTAAATACTTCTGTACTGACATTATTTTATTCCCCATTGATAAATTAAGAAACTATTTAGAAAACTAAGCTCCCAACTCCCTCGTGCATAGTTGAGTTTGGATAAAATAAGCTATTCTTTTTATGTTCCATTTTCTATAGCTCTTTACATTTTTTTGTTAAGTATTAAAACTTTTTTTCAAATATTTAAGTGTAAGCGTTCCTGATGATGGTTAACCCAGAAAAGCACTGCGGGCGCACGATTTTTATATCGTGTTATTTTCATTTAGGATTAAACTACTTTTCAATTGCGAGCAAGATTTTTTTTTTTACATTTGCACGTATTCATTTACTAATAAACAAAGATCATATAAATATTAATTATAAGTTTGTATTATTTTTTTAAAACATTTTACTTAATACTAACCTATAGATTATCAAATTAGCCTTTTTCTGTTTAAACAATGTGCTGACAACAATCATCGAATACTTTTGATTCACAGGCATACGGCATATGTGGGCAATTTACAGACTCAATTTTACCGTCGATTCTTCATTAATGCAAAGTATGCTGGATGTTGTTGTGATAAAGGCTGGTTGTTTGTATCAGATATCTATAGCTACGGGGATTGTGACTGGGAACACTTATACCTACCTCAGAAACCCTTTATTGTCTTCAGTCCACAGTCTACAAGAAGTCAATATTCAAATGGTAGAGTACGGTTGTATTTATCTATTCTAATAGTTGATAATTAACTATTAATGTCAAACTATCCAGCAATTCTTCTTTAAAAAAAAAGTTATCCTGCAAAACTCCTCGCAAAAGCTGTCCTGGAATTCTACTCAAAATAACTATCCTGCAATTTTCCTCGAAAAATGCTGTCCGGCAATTCTCCTCTAAAAAAGCTATACTGTAATTCTCGAAAAAAGCTGTCCTGCAATTCTCCTCTCAAAAAGCTATCCTGAAATTCTACAAAAAATATCCTGCAATTCTACTCTAAAAAAACTATCCTACAATTCTCGAAAAAAAATCCTACAATTCTCCTCGAAAAAAAACTATCCTACAATTCTCCTCTTAAAAAAACTATCCTACAATTCTCCTCGGAAAAAAAAAATCCTGCAATCCTCCTCTAAAAAAACTATCCTACAATTCTCCTCGAAAAAAAAATATCCTACAATTCTCCTCGAAAAAAACTATCCTACAATTTTCGTCGAAATAAACTATCCTACAATTCTCCTCGAAAAAAGCTGTCCTGCAATTCTCTTCGAAATAAACTATCCTACAATTCTCCTCGAAAAAAACTATCCTACAATTCTCCTCGAAAAAAAAATATCCTACAATTCTCCTCGAAAAAATCGAAAAACTATCCTACAATTCTCGTCGAAAAAACTATCCTACAATTCTCCTCGAAAAACTATCCTACAATTCTCCTCGAAAAAACTATCCTACAATTCTCCTCGAAAAGTTATGTTGCAATTCTACTCAAAAAAGTTACTCGTCACTGTTCGGAAAACATCTTGAGTAACAAATTTTTTTCGATAATGATGATTTTTAACATCTCTCTTCGATTAGTATGGCTACATTTTGAAAGTCAATAAAGATTGGAATATCGCATTAACAAAATTTAAGTCTATTTAATGAGTATAACTTGTATTTACCGTTTTGTAGTTTTGGCTTTACTGACTTGACAATATTAGCATCAATTTGAATTCTGAAACTATCTTCGATTTGATTAGTTAGTCCTTATATCACAGATTAATTTTAAAAATTGGATGATAGCTAAAAAATTTACATTTTGAAAAAAAATTGGGAATAGATATAGGTACTTGGGCAAATATAGAATAAAACATAAGAAACTATTTATTGATCACACTATAGTTTTGAAGAATTTTTTTGGAAAATTTATTAGAAATATGAAGGAAGGTGACGACTCAGATTTTGCATCTCGCCAATAAAGTAACTGGCCACTTGCTTTTTCGGATAATTAAAAAAAATGCAGCATTCAAATCTTATATTTACAAATTTTCCAAATAAAAAATGATAACATTTTAAATCTAAAAGTAAAGCTTCAAAACTTCGGCAAACATTATGCAGCGATATGGAAGCAATATTCTCTTATGGTTGTGGTCCCGCGTGAATAAATATTTCTCGTTTACCACACTGACCGGGGGGTGTTATGAAGGAGTGATGCGAAAAATACGTTTATTTGATTGACCTATCCTGCAATGCGATACGGAATCGCAAAATCTCCTTTGGCTATTCGTTAGGTCAATAATAACATTAAAAGGTCACTCCTGACCTTTGGCAACGGATATTTGTGATTTCTTCGATAATATATAAAACGCTCACATGTTTCATCAATACGGAAGAATTTAACAGTAGTCTAGGTCCTGATATTTTAAATACCGTAATACTAACTGGGCTTGCATTGAAGTGAAGCTTAGGAAATCGACTTCTAAGTTTAAATACCGTAATACTAACTGGGCTTGCATTGAAGTGGAGCTTAGGAAATCAACTTCTAAGTTTAAATACCGTAATACTAACTGGGCTTGCATTGAAGTGAAGCTTAGGAAATCGACTTCTAAGTTTAAATACCGTAATACTAACTGGGCTTGCATTGAAGTGAAGCTTAGAAATCCACTTCTAAGAAATCGACTTCTATGTTGAAATACCGTAATACTAACTGGGCTTGCATTGAAGTGAAGCTTAGGAAATCCACTTCTAAGTTTAAATACCGTAATACTAACTGGGCTTGCATTGAAGTGAAGCCTAGGAAATCGACTTCTATGTTGAAATACCGTAATACTAACTAGGCTTGCATTGAAGTGAAGCTTAGGAAATCTACTTTTAAGTATTTCACCAGAATTTTCTTTTAACCATACGATAAAAAGGTTTAAACAACTCGTGACAATTGAATAATGCTTGATATCAACTCTCGTTATTTATTTCAATAACAATGATTATCAACTTGCCAATTGCTCGTTTATCATGCATATTAAAAGTATACAGCAAGGTCAACTACATTTTTCAAATAGATAAAATTTGCAATTTTTCTAAGCATTTACCCAGTTTGTCGCAAGTATAGAACAATGTGTAAAAATAGTAATGATTAATTCGGTGGGTGCAGCAAAAAGTTATATATATTTGGTTTGCTTTTACATAAATTGAAAACATAAAATTATGACGAAATCGGGTGATTCGTCTTCAGACAAAGGTTTATTATCATACGTACGAATTGAACACTTACTGTAAATATTACAACATATAATATTGATCTGGTTTCATCGATAAATCCTCAAACGAGCAAACATTCTATGATAATGGTCTTAAAAAGTTTGCCTGATGATTAAAGTGTTTTATTCTCTGAACATGTCTAGTCAATTTGCATAAAAGTATCTATGTTTATTTTTTTAAATTGTGTTGACTCTTGTACAGTGGAATCGAGTTGACTGCCACTTAATTTTTAAAGTGGAATTCAAATAATGAAGCACGGTGTATGAAATGTGATATTCCCTTATGGATTAAATATTATACATCTTGCATAACCACCGCTGGACGTTTAGCAGCCATTCATCATCATCATCGTGCATAACCATAATATATTTTTTTAAATCTTGAATAAGAAGAGATGAAAAATGACGCACTGACATGTGACTCCTATACATCTTACGTACATTTCAGACAGAAATGATATTCTGGCAGACACCTTGGCAATATTTGTTAAACGTAAGTATCTAATTTATAAACTTCTTATTTAAAGACACAAACACTGGATCAAGAAAGGGATAGCATTTGATATGTAATTACTAGTTATTTTTCTATATATTTAATGGACTGATGTCTACTTTAGCAAATATTGATCGAGAACTACAATTTGGAATTGGTCCCTATGCAGTGCATTGTCCTGAACATGCATGAAATATTTGCCACTGGACGTTACGTAACAATAACTCATCAAAACCTTTGCAGTGCGTGTTCTATACACGTTTGGTTCTGGACGTTTATGAAAGACAGTAATCTAGGACAATGTGAAGATAAAAACAAAACAATAACTTCCAACTACGCAAATGATGGCTGATTTTGTATTATTATATGGTCAATACTGGTAGTAAATGATAATTAAGACATATCCGACGGTATCAAACGCATAGGGGTCAGTGCATATGTACTGGAATGATATTTACATACTAACATTTTAATACATTTTGATTGGAAAAGTATTGAAATCGTTCCAGTTTCCTTTGATAAAATTAACCTATGTTGGTTTTTGGCTACCTTTAAGTTTCTGTTATATCAATGTGTTGACAACTCTTTGATTTTTTTTAAATCAAGCTTTAAACATTCCTAGTGTATTTTAATCATGTCATCCGTAAAGAAACATTATTTTGACTCCAAGGCGACCAATCTTTGAACTTACTATTAAATACCGCATGCTTAGCGGAGAAGCAGCCAATACCAATTTCCAAGTGCATTGGAGATGAATCAATAGTCAGGAAAGCACATATCTAGCGGGAAATACCTTGAACTAAAACGGGAAACACCACGAACTAAAACAACGGGAGTCTCTGTTGTAGTTTGTGGTGTCTCCCTTTGTTTTAGTTCATGTTGTCTCCAATAGTTTTAGTTCGTGGTGTTTTCCATTGTTTTAATTCGTATGGTCTTCCGTTGTTTTAGTTCGTGGTGTTTCCCATTGTTTTAGTTCATGGGGTCTTCCGTTGTTTTAGTTCGTGGTGTTTCCCATTGTTTAAGTTCGTGGTGTTTCCTGTTGTTTTATTTCGTGGTGTTTCCCATTGTTTGAGTTACTGGTGTTTCCCATTGTTTTAGTTCGTGGTGTCTCCCGTTGTTTTGGCAAGTGGTGTCTCCCGTTGTTTTAGTAAGTGGTGTTTCCCATTGTTTTAGTAGGTGGTGTTTCCCATTGTTTTAGTTCGTGGTGTTTCCTGTTGTTTTAGTTCGTGGTGTCTCGCGTTGTTTTAGTTCGTAGTGTTTCCCATTGTTTTAGTTCGTGGGGTCTCCCGTTTTTTTCGTTCGTGATGTTTCCCATTGTTTTAGTTCAAGGTGTCTCCCGTTGTTTTATTTCGTTGTGTTTCTAATTGTTTGAGTAAGTGGTGTCTCCCATTGTTTTAGTTCGTGGTGTCTCCCATTGTTTTAGTTCGTAGTGTCTTCCATTGTTTTAGTTCGTAGTGTTTCCCGTTGTTTGAGTAAGTGGTGTCTTCCGTTGTTTTAGTTCGTGGTGTTTCCCAATGTTCTAGTTCGTGGTGTTTCCAATTGTTTTCGTTCGTGGAATCTCCCGTTGTATTAGTGTGTGGTGTCTCCTGTTGTTTTAGTTCGTGGTGACTCCCGTTGTTTTAATACGTGGTGTTTCCAATTGTTTTAGTTCGTGATGTCTGCCCCTGTTTTAGTTCGTAGTATTTTCCATTGTTCATTGTTTTAGTTCGTGAGTTTTCCCGTTGTTTTTTTATTTAGTTCCTGATGTTTCTCATTGTTTTAGTTCGTGGTGTCTCTCGTTGTTTTAGTAAGTGGTGTTTCCGATTGTTTTAGTTCGTGGTGTCTCCAGTTGTATTAGTTCGTGGTTTCTCCTGTTGTTTTAGTTCGTGGTGTCTCCCGTTGTTTTAGTTCGTAGTGTTTCCCATTGTTTAAGTTCGTGGGGTCTTCCGTTTTTTTCGTTCGTGATGTCTCCCATTGTTTTAATTCGTGGTGTCTCCAGTTGTTTTATTTCGTTGTGTCACCCATTGTTCTAGTTCGTGGTGTATCCCATTGTTTTAGTTCGTAGTGTCTCCCGTTGTTTTGTTAAGTGGTATTTCCCGTTGTTTTAGTTCGTTGTGTTTTCCAATGTTTTAGTTCGTGGTGTTTTTCATTGTTTTATTTCGTGGTGTCTCCCGTTGTTTAATTTTGTAGTGTTTCCCATTGATTTATTTCGTTGGGTCTCCCGTTTTTTTAAGTTCGTGATGTTTCCTATTGTTTTCCTTCGTGGTGTCTCCCATTGTTATATTTCGTTTTGTTTCCAATTGTTTGAGTTAGTGGTGTCTCCAATTTTTTTAGTTCGTGGTGTCTCACGTTGTTTTAGTTCGTGATGTTTCCCATTGTTTTATTTCCTGGTGTTTCTCATTGTTTAAGTTAGTGGTGTCACCCATTGTTTTAGTTCGTGGTGTCTCCCGTTCTTTTAGTTCGTGGTGTTTCCCATTGTTTTAATTCGTGGTGTTTCCCGATGTTTTATTCTTGGTGTTTCTCATTGTTCTAGTTCGTGTTGACTCCTGTTGTTTTAATTCGTGGTGTCACCCGTTGTTTAAGTTCGTGGTGTTCCCCATTGTTTAAGTTCGTGTTTTTTTTCCGTAGTTTTAGTTCGTGTTGTGTCTTGCTGCTTTAGTTCGTTGTGACTCCTGTTGTTTTAGTTCGTTATTTTTACCATTGTTTTAGCTCGTGATGTGCCCCGTTGTTTTAGATCGTAGTGTTTCCCATTGTTTTAGTTTGTGGGGTCTCCCATTGTTTTAGTTCCTGTTGTTCCCATTGTTTTAGTTTGTGGTGTCTCCCGTTAATTTAATTCGTGGTGTTTCCCGTTGTTTAAGTTCGTGGTGTTTCCCATTGTTTTAGTTCGTGGTGTCTCCCGTTGTTTCCCCATTACAGGGTGGCATCGGTAGCCGAGTGGTCTAAGTAGTTACTACTGTAATCACTAGCCAGTCAACACTGTGGTTGTGAGTTCGAACCCCGCTCGTGCGGGTGCACTCAACTCCAATCTTAATTGACTTGGATTGTCAGTTTTCCTATCGAAGGTCTGTGGTTTTCTCCGGGCACTCCGGCTTCCTCCACCAATAAAAACTGGCCGCCACGAAATAGCCCAAAAGCGGTGCTTAAAAGTGGCGTTAAAACACAAAAAATCATAAATCAATCAATCAACCATTGTTTTAGTTCGTGGGGTCTCCCGTAGTTTTAATTCGTGGTGTCTCCTGTTGTTTAAGTTCGTGATGTCTCCCGTTGTTTTAGTTCGTGGTGTCTCCCGTTGTTTAAGTTCGTAGTGTTTCCCATTGTTTTAGTTCATGGGGTCTCCCGTTGTTTTAGTTCGTGGTGTTTCCCATTGGTTTAGCTCGTGATGTATCCCGTTGTTTTAGTTCGTGGAGTTTCCCGTTGTTTTAGTTTGTGGTGTTTCCCATTGTTTGAGTTAGTGGTGTCTCCCATTGTTCTAGTTCTTGGTGTTTCCCATTATTTGAGTTAGTGGTGTCTCCTATTGCTTTAGTTCGCGGTGTCTCCCATTGTTTTAGTTCGTGGTGTTTCCCATTGTTTTAGTTCGTGGTGTCTCCCGTTGTTTTAGTTGGTTGTTTTTCCCGTAGTTTTAGTTTGTGGTGTCTCATGTACTAAAATAATGGGAAACACCACGAACTAAAACGATGGGAAACGCCACGAAATAAAAAAAAAAGGGGAGACACCATGAACTTAAACAAAAATGTTTTCCGAAAAGACACACAGATCTGTTCCTCGGGTAAATAACTTTTTAAACGTAGACTGAAGTAGTGATTCGAATGAAGTATAAACTATAATGTATACATTATTATAAAAATAGTATAACATGTCAGTAATATTAGATTTGTTTAACAACGATTTTACAGTTGATTCATATGAATGTCCTGTGGTACAATCATCCCCAGTACAATTAAATGAAAACACCTACTGCTATTTACCTCAGAACAGTGGTTCTTTATCGGAAACGACAACCAAAGCGGCTGTGCAAGATACTACAATGGCCGAAAGTGTTATCCAAGATAAAGTAGCTAAGCTTAAACAAGAACTGACGGTTAAACCAAAAACTACAAAAAGTAAGAAGAATGTATTGGCTATTTCCATATTTATGTAGTACAAATATATAAGGAGGGAGGGACAATTTCCCCAGGATTTGTTTCACTCTCGGGAGTCAAAATCTAAAAAGTGTCAAATACTACAGGAATATTTAAAAGTCTTTATATATATACATTTTTGTACTTAAAACAAGTATCAAAAATTTTAATATTTCATCAAATCAAAATTTTATTCAATTTCAAAAGACGCCGTTGAAAGCATTTTGATACGAATTGCAAATTGTCTACATGTTTTTGTAATGTTTTCATTGAAGAACGTCTTTTACAAAAATGAAATACTAGTAATGTGTATCCGATAGACAATATATAGTTTAGTTTACTTCCAAACAGAATGATTTGTTAAGAGTGTCCTTTTTATCCATAGATACTAAAAATTTCTCAACAGTCAAAAATGCACGGTTGGTCTATCTTCAGGAGGTAATAATTTGGTTAAAGTTTAGAAATGAGCCATTATATTGTGCAAACCTCACACACATGAAACAGTATTAAATTTAAGTCAAGATTAAAACACGTTTTGAAAATATTCCTGGTGTGAAATTAATTCAGGAGTAATTGGTCTTTTCTCTATTTAAGTGCGTTGCTTAAGCAAGATGGGACTCTCAGCATTAGAAATGACAAAAACCGCATGCTCTGTGATCTTGAGTATCCTCTTTTGGCAAATTCAAATCAAGTTACTGACATATGAAAAACATGCATTGTCACCTGCGTCTCCAACGGCACGGCGAAAACAGGTCATGACCGGTCCTCTTCGTCTTTCCTCCCGTCCAACTTTCGTCAAGCTTTTCTTGGCTTTTATATAAGAGAATGGTTTTATATTTGGCTAGAGCGTGAAAATGTTGAGTTTTACAGCGTAAGCAATTTTTAAAACCAGTCGTGCAGCTACTTCCAGTTTGCCGATACGGACAGATTGAAATTTTACAACACTTATTGTACAATGAAAGTTTACGTCAAGCTTTTACTGGCTTCTATGGAAGGGAATGATCAGTTATGCTCCAGTATACATGTTTCCTTAATCAATTGCATACAGCGACGCAGGTCCAGGGGCGCATTGCATTTGCGCCAATTTTTAAAAAATTCAATCTTTCATTTGCGCCACAAGGTTATATTTCATTTTTGTAAGATATAACGGAAAAGTTTAAAAATATTTATTGCTTTATAAGATTTGTTTCTACAGTATTCCCCCTGGATAATTGAGTGAGTCCATACTCATTTCTAATAGAAAACTGAGTCACTAAGGTTTAGAATTATAGTGTTCACATGTTTGAGGTGTCAAAGAAAGACATTGTCAATTCAAAGACAAACAGAGGAAATAAGTCTGTAATTTTTTATGACCACACTTGGAGGTTATCGTATGTTCTGAAAAATGGAGACAAGTCATTTAAGTGTACTAAACAAAACTTGCAAAGCCAGAAGAACAGCTGATATGGACAACTTGCAAAGCCAGAAAAACAGATGATATGGACAACAAAACAATTATTAAAACTTTGAACGAACACAACCAGGTCGTACACCAGCAGAAAGAAGAAGTGTTTTATCAAGGTTTTAACAATACTTGTATGGTTTTATGGTTACTGATTTCTGAGGAATATGTTTAATTATGCAAACAAAAACTGTCTTTATTATTAAAAGACATTTTTGAAAAATCTATTTTTAATACTATTTACCTGTATTTACCTGTAATATTGGCGCAAATGAAAGATTTCATTTTTGGCGCAAATGAAATATGGTTTGTGGCGCATATGAAATGCCAATTGGCGCAAAAGCAAAGCACCGAGGTCCAGACCAGGTTTTGTCTTGTTGAATTTAAGAATGAGCATATTACTATGCAAATAAATGAAATGTTGAAATGCGTTATGTCGTTAAGGAACCTTGTACCTTGTCTCGTGTATAGTCTGTATACATATTGTAAGGGGTGTTAAACTGAGACTCAGAATGATTTTAATGTTTCAGTTATCTACCTTAAAAATAATTCGTAAAATTATACTATGTACTTTTATTTTTTTCACTGGTACTTTTTTAAACTTTTTTCAAATATCTACTAATGAATACTTTTTATTACAGAGTATTTGAGATCGATAGTGAGCGCTCATGACGAGAGGTATTCATCCAGAGCCTTAGGGGTACTTGGTGGAGTTATTATTTCTGTTGCGATTTCGTTCTTTGTGTTTCTAGACATCATTGGATATTTATCCCGAGTAACTCAATAATCAATATTTATGATATGTTAATATACCCGGTATATTTAGGACCGCAATTGTACTCCGAACCGCGATGTCATGCTGACGTGCACGGTTAGTCGCTGAAATGCGTTTTTTCTAACAACGCTTCTAAAACCTAATCCATCATTATCGACGTTTAGGTGGACATTTGCTATTATTAGATATTTTTCTTCCTCCTTATTTTTTTCTTGGGAGATTTTGTTGTTTTGCAAGATGTTATTTTGAAATCTGGTATATGGCATCAATCAGATAATACTCTTTTGAAACTGACACCGTTTTACCAAACATTTTACTTTATAAGAGTTATCTCAACGAGCACTGTTTTTTCAGCACTTTTTCTTCGCAACAACAAAAAAAAAGATAAAAAAATATTATTTTACCAAATTTCTCGTTATATCCTCTAAAATTGAGAATGGAAATGGGGAATATGTCAAAGAGACAACAACCCGACCAAAGAGCAGACAACAGCCGAAGGCCACCAATGGGTCTCCAACGCAGCAAGAAAATCCCGCACCCGGAAGTGGTCCTCAGCTGGCCCCTAAATAACTTGCCGAGAATAATTTTGATAGAAGAAATTTTAAGATTCCATATTAGAGTTATTTCCCTTTATGTATTCGACATAAGTGAAATATAATAGTAACTTATAAACCATAGTGATAGACACATAGGGTCTTTTAGTTTGAGGTCGTGGGTTCACCAAAAAGAAAATGAGGTCAAGGCAAAGGTGAAGGTCCTGTTTTAGTTTTTGCTTTTGCTTGTGCAATCTACTTCTAAGCATCAGTAGTATATATCGACAAAAGATTTTCACTCAATTGTTAGTTGCAACATGTCCTAACAGGAAAGGATGCAATGACATTTAACAGGTGTTTCCTACCCACGAAAGTTCAAATTAAGATGTATGGTAATACAATTAAGACGTATGGTAATAAAACTTTTTACCAATACATAGTAGGGACCTAAGTTCTTTTGATAAAAAGTCCTAAGACCTTGAAAATGAAAAGGTAAGCCGGAAGTGACCTTGTGTTTACCCGAAATAACCATTCATTACTGATTTCATCTGAAAGCACCTGAAACTATATTTTTTCAGACCAGTGTGAAGTAACCTATCATATGAAACAAGTTGCATTTTCTAAACCGGAAGAGGCAAATTATCTCCCTTATTTTAGACAAAAGTATATAGAAATCATATATTTTTTTAATCAGTATGAAGAAACCTATGGTTGAACACCAACTTTGAGTAAACAGCAGTTAGCATCTTATCAATTACTGAGAATTTAATGTTGATAAGACCTTCAATTGGTTTTTAATTGTTAATTTATTTTCTTCCGCTATTTTATTCTTGCGAGATTTTGTTCTGCAAGAATAGATATTTGGTATATGCTATAAGGAAATAATTTGATCAAACATTTTCATATTGCGTCCTCAATGCTCTTCAACTTAGTACTTTGTTTGGTCTTTTAACTTATCACATGTATTCCAAAAGAAAGCAAGTCAAAACAGTTCTTAAAAAATTGTCCAATTACACTTTTGAACTCAACGTACAAACTAGCATCTAGTTGTGTAGCTGAGAGGATAAAGTCAGTTCTAAACAGAATTATTGACTCTGATCAAACAGGCTTTATCCCGGGTAGATATGGGGAGAACTGTAGACTTTTATATGATATTTTACACTTTACAGAAGAAAATGATATCCCTGGTATATTATTACTCATTGATTTTGAGAAGGCCTTGGACTCTATATCATGGGCTTGAACGTCACTGCTAAACCGGAAGAGGCAAAATATCTCCCTTATTTCAGACAAAAGTATATAGAAATCATATATTTTTTAATCAGTATGAAGAAACCTAAGGTTGAACAACAACTTTGAGTATACAGCAGGTAGCATCTTGTCAATTATTGAGAATTTAATGTTGATAAGACCTTTAATTTGTTTTTAATCATTATTTATTTTTCTTCCGCCACTTTTATTCTTGCGAGAAGATTTTGAACTGCAAGATTAGATATTTGGTATATGCTATAAGAAAATAATTTGAATTTTGAGACAGAACAATGTTAAAGGTTAAAGGTCAATATGTTAGGTCAAGAACCCAATGATTTGAAAAGGAGAGAGACCAACTAATTTCTTTTGTAATTTAAAAACACAAAACTTTGTCAATAAAACTATTAAAAAAGTAGTTATTGATGAAAATACTGTAGAAGAAAATCAAAACGAAATCTTAAAACAATAAAAAATTCTTTATGAGAAACTTTACAAAAGACAAGAGTGTCTTAAAAAAGTAAACTTATCAAGGGAATTACCATTTTTGACATCTAAATTAAACGATAACGAAAAATAATTCTTAGAAGGTAACATTTCCTTTATTGAATTAACACAAGCTTTGAAAAGGATGAAAAATAATAAGTCATGGGTCAGATGGTTTTACTGCAAAATTTTTTAAAGTATTTTGGATAGACATTGGAAAGTTTGTCTTGAGGTCAATAAATTATTCATATCAAATAGGGGAAATGTCTGTCACACAGAGGCAGAGAGTTATCACATGTATTTCAAAAGAAGGCAAGTCAAAACAGTTCTTAAAAAATTGGTGTCCAATTACACTTTTACACTCAACATACAAACTAGCTTCTAGTTGTATAGTTGAGAGGATAAAGTCAGTTCTAAACAGAATTATTGACTTTGATCAAACAGGCTTTATCCCGGGTAGATATGGGGAGAACTGTAGACTTTTATATGATATTTTACACTTTACAGAAGAAAATGATATCCCTGGTATATATATTATTACTCATTGATTTTGAGAAGGCCTTTGACTCTATATCTGAAGTATTTTAATTTTGAAGACTCTATTATAAACTGGATAAAAACATTTTACAATGATATTACATCCACCGTCACCCAGAACTGTTGTCTGTCAGACTTTTTCCGTGTGGAGAGAGGCTGTAGACAGGGGGATACTTTGTCTCCTCACCTTTTCTTGCTATATGCTGAAATATTAGGCATTTTAGTAAGAAATAGTGAAAGGGTATTACGATAGATGACTCAGAGTATATCTTGTCTCAATATGCAGACGACACATCACTTATTTTAGATGGCTCGCCTTCCTCACCGGATGCATCTCTCCGTATATTACAGTTCTATGCTGAGATATCAGGACTGAAAATTAATTTAGACAAAACAAACGTTATAGGGATAGGTAGTAAAAGACATAATAAAGACAAAACATGTGTAAAGTGGGGACTGAAATGGGGTTCCAGTACCTTTAAATTATTGGGTATCACTTTCTGTGTTGATTTAGATAGAATGTTAAACCTAAATTATGCACCTCGCATACAAGAAATAGAAAAAATATTACAAAAATGGTCAAAACAGTCACTTACCCCGTTTTGTAAAATAACAATTATAAAGTCACTAATTATATCAAAATTTAGTCATCTGTTCCTGTCCATCCCAGGTCCAGATGATAATATGATACGTCAACTTGCTAGTAAAATTTATTCATTCATTTGGGATGATACATTTGTAAGCCTGGCAAGATAAAGCGGGATCTTCTATTTCAAGAATACTACAGAGGGGGCCTAAAAATGATTAATTTGAGAAATTTTATACAAGGGTTAAAACTTACTTGGGTTAGAAGAGTTTTTAAGTCAAAATCTAAATGGATACAATTATTTAACTCCACACAAAATATAAATTTTACAGAGTTGGCTTATTTTGGAATCATTTAAAAATCAAAAAACAAATTTTGGGATGAAGTTTTTCATGCCAGGAAAAGTATGTCAAAACTCAGACGTCTATTTCATTTTGAGGAAGTCATTTCGGCATATATATGGAATAACGAGCTTATTATTTGATAATGTCAGCGTTTACTATAAAAATTGGGCACAGCATTGGGTATGGACTGTAAATGACATGTTAGATAAACATGGAAATATATTAACAATTTCAAACCCATGTTTCTACAGTTTTACGGGCTTATACTAGCACTAAAAAGTCGTTACAAGCCATTGGAATCAACACTGAAAGAGAAAAAAAAAACACCAGGCTATTATACCTTTTAATATTAATATTTTCTTCGAGTCAGAAAAGGGCTCAAAGGATATGTATACTATTTTAAATCAAGGTACTATACTTATAGATTTTGCAGCAGAAAAAAAGGGAAGGTATTTTAAATAAAGTTGTAGAAAATTGGAAAAAAAATACACTTTTGTGTTACCAAGGTTTCAAAAAACACTAGGTTATGTTGGTTTCAATATAGAATTATTCATTATGTCTTGGGTACAAACGCTCTACTCTTTAAAATGAACCTTGTAAATTGTAATTTGTGTACATATTGCAAGGAAGAGCCAGAAACTATAGAACATTTACTTTGGGGTTGTCATATTGTAGCCGACATTTGGCACAATCTAAATTCTTGGATTTTCGATATAGTTCATATCGAAATTTCACTAAATTTGAATATTGTCATTTTTGGCCTCTGTGAAAATTATAAATTGAATTTTATCAAAAATAAAGTTATTTTACTGATAAAGTACTTCATTTACAGATCTAAGATGCAAGATATAAAACCTCATATAAAAGGACTTCAAAATCACATAAAAGAAAAGTTGATTTTAGAGAAACATATTTCCTCAAAATATTTAAGTGTGGAAGAACACAACTTGTACTGGAACCTACGGAGCCCTGCTAGGGACATGCAAAGAAAAACATATATATTGTGCGCACAAAATAACATATTGTGCGCACAAAAATAATATATTGTGCGCACAATTTAAATATATTGTGCGCACAACTTGAATATATATGCACACAACATAATATATTGTGCGCACAGTTTAAATATATTCTGCGCACAATTTAAACATATATTGTGCGCACAATTTAAGTAAAACAGTTTTCACTTGACCATGACCTCATTTCATTTATTGTTGAACAAGGTTAAGTTTTCGTGGTTAAATCGACTTCTCAGATACCATATGCAATAGTTCTTAACTTCTGACAGGTTTTTTCTGATCTTTACCACAATGTCATGGTTCAGTGGTCCGGCAAAGTTAACTTTTTGTGTTTTGGTCTATTTGTCGGATACTATAAGCATTTAGTTAAATATATGTTGTGTATGGAATGTTTGTATGTAGTACTTGTTTATCTGGCAGTAATCATCTGACCTTGATCTTTTTTTCATGGTTCATTTGTCCATGTTATTTAATTCTTGTTTTGGTCTGTTTTTCAGACACCATAAGAAATAATTGAACTATATTTGGTTTATGGAATGATTGCATGGTGTTTATATTTGTCTGGTCGGTATCATCTGTCGTTGACCTTATTTTCATGGTTTGGTGGTCAATGTTTAATATCTCAGATTTGGTCTGCTTTTCAGATACGATAGTGAAGGTAAAGTACAACTGTATTTTATGTATAAAATAATAATAAGGCGCGTATGTCGTATAAGATTTGTTTCTGAGATACTTTTAGCTATTGTTTAACTAAATTTGTTGTTCGCAATGATTGTATGGTCTACATGGCTGTCTGAAAGGGTTTATCTCAACTTGACATCATGAAAATTTAACATTAAATCTTAATGGTAATTTAATGTAATAATTGGGGTTTAAACTTCCTATCCTTGACCAGGGAACATGATTTCCATTTTTTTTATTATAAGTTTTGTGTTTTTTCTTCATTTGATGAATACATCCATTTTCAACTATTAAGTTATTCTTTTTTTTTGTGTGTTGTTTCAGCTTTGTGTTAGTTTTGTGGATGATTGCTCGTTGGTTGGTACTTATTAAAACGTTTAAACCCGCTGCAATTGTTTGCATCTGTCCAAAGTCAGGAATCTGATGTTCAGTAGTTGTCGTTTATTGATGTGGTTCATAAGTGTTTCTCGTTTCTCGTTTTTATGTAGATTAGACCGTTGGTTTTCCCATTTGAATGGATTTACACTGTCTAGTCATTTTAGGGCCCTTTATAGCTTGCTGTTCGGTGTGAGCCAAGGCTCCGTGTTGGAGACCGTACTTTGACCTATAATGGTATGACCTATAATGGTTTACTTTTATAAATTGTGACTTGGAAGGAGAGTTGTCTCATTGGCACTCATACCACATCTTCTTATATCTATTAAACTATGACATTTTATGTTTGCCTGTTTCAAGTCAGGAGTCCGTAATTCAAGGCTTGCATCGATAACCGTCTGTCAAATTTGTTTTCGTTGATTGTTTCTTTGCATGAACTTTGGTTGATATGAAGTTGTCTCACTGACAATCGCACCGTTAGCGACCAATCACGCCAAAAGTCTTTGTATAAATGATGCACCATTTGATAAAAATTAATAATAATTGTTTCGTTTGTTTTCAAAATATTCCAGTGAAGTATACATTTTTGTTGACTATTCCTAAATTGCTTTGTAACATTTCAGTTTCATAATGTATAAGAACAACATTCTGTAAAATGTTATGATGAAATCGATCAAAAATAGATACGTGTGACCTATTGTCCTCTCTTCTATTAATCAGAATGAAACTAAAACTTCAGGTTGACCTGAAATTTTTTTACACAACTCTTAAAAAGTTTATATCATAATAAGCATACTGTTCTTTGTTAGGAGCTTGTTGTTCAGTGATTGTCGTTTGTTGGTGTGGATCATAGGTGTTTATCGTTGTGCTATAGTCATTTTGGGGCCTTTTATAGTATGCAGTTTGGTGTGAGCCAACGCTCCATGACGAAGACCGTACTTTTACCTATAATATTGTTAAGGTTGTATGGGAGTCTAAAATAAAAATGATAGAATTTGTTCATACTTTGCCAAAACGTAGTATCTATTGATATATGTTCAAAAATATAATAAAAAAGATAGGTCACCGTGCATTTTTTCAAGCTACAGGTTGTGACAAAATGACACATTTTGTATGGATTATACAGGAAAAAACACCATTTTGTGATTAGAAACTAAACAAAATGATAGAATTGTAAAATAAATTAGGAAAAGGTAGCTTTCAGACAATGCTTTGAGAATATCAAAAGAAAAGATAGGGTCACCGTACGTTATTTCCGGCTAAAATACAAAATAGGAAAATTCCATGTAGACCTTCAGAAAATGCACTGTTTTAGAGTTACCTCCCTTAAAATGCCAATTTAAAACATTTAAAACAACCAAAATAATCTACACTTGTAAAATATTAATATTTATAAGTTATATTCTTATAAATTGGTTCTTTTAAATGAAAATTCACATCGAATATCGGCATTCCTGCATCAAATTTTGCTAACTTGATAGAAAATCTGGACCTTAGGTTCTCTGTTTTTAACAATCCAAGATGGCGGAAGACACCCATACCACCTTAACTTTATATATTATGACTTGGATGGAGAGCTGTCACTGGCACTCATATTACATCTTCTGATTTATATATGTACTCAGTTTTACCTTTATTTGATCACAACTTCATGTTGAATTTCTTAGACTAATCACATCGTCACATTTCAATAACGAACAGTAAATTTTGGGTCAAAACCGTACTTAATCATGATCAAACATAGAAATCTTTGATATAGAACGTGTACGTGTACTTAGTTTTAAGTCGATTTGACTTAACTTTACACTTTTACAATGATATCTTCAGAGAAACCATATAATTTATCTAAGTTGGTGACACTACAACTTCATCACAGACTACTTTGACCAAAACATTTATCTTAAAAAAGAGACGGACGGATGGACGGACGCAAAGACTTTTAAATATAATGACCATCTTATATCGTCGACGGAGTAAAACAAAATTATCAAAGTCGTGAATTGAGCAGCATTTCAGTCTTGTGTCAATCAACATAAACAAAATCTTGAGATTTGCATACATAAAGTATAATGCATAAGTACAAATAGTAGTTTTAAAATTGTTACAAGAAAATAGGTAAAACCATATTATTAAAGTCTACAGAAGTTCGATAGTGACCGCGCTCTAATGCCAAGTCTGTTTCAAACCGTTCCAAAAAACACCGATACAAACTGGCAGCTTCAAACGTATCTGTTGGTAAACCAAGTTTCAGACGAAGTAAACGTAGCTTCATTCTTCAGTATTCGTTTCAGGTGTCGATAAGAAACAATGCAGTGATATTTTTTTCTAAAAGTGCGAGTATGTCCATGTAATCTAACCCCATTTCAAAATAAACCCTTATGTATTTCTTCATTTTGTCACTTTGAAAAGGAGACATTAAAGCGCCTAACATGTATAAGCTCAATGAATTTGAGCGCACAATATATCATTTTATGCGCACAATATATTTAAGTTGTGCGCATAATATGTTTAAGTTGTGCGCACAACATATTATTTTGTGCGCGCACTATATTATTTTGTGCGCACAATATATAAATTTTTTTCTTTGCATGTCCCTAGCGGGGCTCCGTAAGAACCCCTAGGCTAAGGGCACTGAATAAATTTAAATGAGGTTAATGCATAAACATGTGTGTATATGAGTATTTGAAAGTATATGTATATTGTTATACCATACGCATGTACATATATTTCTTGCACCAATATTACTATTATTATTATATTAATGAAAATCTTATTACTATACTTAATCCATAGATATCATACTGTTATTCCATAGAATGCTTATTATGCCTATTTATTTCACTTGCTTGATTATTGTGCCACAAGATAAATATATGTTGATACCTGTAAATTCATGAAGAAAAAAATAAATTATAAAAAAAAGGAAATAATTTGATTAAACATTTTCATATTGCGTCCACAATGCTTTTCAACTTGGTACTCTATTTTGTCTGTTTATCGTTTTTTTATTCGAACGTCACTGCTGTGTCTTTTGTAGACAAATCACGTGTCTGGCGTTCACAATTTCAATCCTCGTATCCAGTACCAACAAAAGGAAAAGTTGAAATGTGTTAAAACTTCTTATCTTTAAGTGTTTCTTGGTCAAGATTAGTGATACACATCTTATTTTGTTGTTTTGTTTCTCTCTCTCTCTCGTTACTGAAGGGCAAGATGTAAGGACATATTTTAACCGAAATAAACACATTTTAAACAATATTATAACTGTAAAACCAACAGCATCAACAATTACTTGCTATTAATTAAGTTGTATTTACATTGTAGCTAATTATTATATGTCATTGTCGTATTTGGTTTCTAATTTCGATTTCCATTGTCATTTAACTCCCTACACTTATTCTGTATAATTGTAAAGTTGATACAATGAAAATAAATCACTGTTTTATATAGTCACTTTGAATCAAAGAAATTTTACAACAATTGTAAATCTGGATGACAAATGGAAAACTGAAACTACGAATATCGAATTGAATGAAGTAAAAATAGCTACACTGAAGAATGAAATAAAAACAAAAAAAAACATTCTTGGAATTAATGAAAAAATTGTTCTTTATGTATAAAGATTTTAATTACAATAAAGTGACTATGCATTTTTTTTAAATAAATTTGTACTTGTTATGAATATATTTCACTTTTATTTAACCTGATAACTCGTCATAATTCTCAAATAATTGACTATACTCAGTATAGTGCACACCTTGCAAAGAAAATTATATAATAATGGTGTTTAAGTATAAGGAATAATTGTGTGAAAATCAATAACGAAAAAAATACTAATTACAATAATAGATGATTAGCAGAATGACGAAACGCCGTACGCTTTCTGTGCATAAAGTTTATTTTGATCACAGTATGAAGTATTAAAATGATGTTAATCGCTTATCTAACAACTATCCTGTATATAATATTATAATTGTTCAAAGATAATCATGTAAAGTTCAGGTAATAACATAAAAAAACTGCTGTTCAATTGAAAACACAAACATGAGAATTTTATAGAATACGTATTTAAAAGTGAATTGTAGAAATATCATAAAGATTAAAACATGCATCAGAATTGATGCCCCTTCTCCTTATCTAGACCCTTAGAAAGATCCAGATTAAAATTTAAAACTAAAAGCATTACGAAACAAAAACAACAACCAGAAAATGTATCTCATATTTCGAAGAAGATCCGACTGTTCAACCCCTTGCTTAAGTCTGACGACTATTTGGCTATGTAGGATATACAAATGTGCACACACGTCATGCTACAATTGAGGACCTGACGTACAGTTGCCTTGTGTTTTTTAGTGGCAGACTACATTTGCAACCATTTATTTCGGCATACACGCTTATGCGACTGCCATACAAGTGAGAGGTTTAGCTAGCTATAAGCCATGTTTAATCCACCATTTTCTACATAAGAAAATGCCTGTACCAAGTCAGGAAAATATGACAGTTTTTACGCATTCGTTTAATGTGTTTGAGTTTTTGATTTTGCCATTTGATTAGGGACTTTCCGTTTTGAATTTTCCTCGGAGTTCCTTATTTTTGTTATTTTACTTCTTCATGAGTTTGAATTTTCTTTGATATTTTTCTCACTTTTTCAGTAACTACGAGGTCTCTTATATCGGTAATTTGTGTCTATTGATTTTATATTTAGCTGGTTCGTTTGTGCTTCGTACCGATCTATTGAGTTCAGCCATTTGAAACTGATTTTTTACAGTATGTTTTTATGTTAAGCCACTGTCCATTGTTAGGAGTAGGTCATGAACACACACACACACACATGTTTCTTTATGTGCATGTCCGCAGTCAGACACCTCTAATTCAGTGGTTGTAGTTGGTTCATATTTGTCATATATGTTTTTCGTAAGTTGAATTGTTATGAATTATACCGTTTGTTTTCTCGTTTGAATTGTTTCAAGCCGGAGCATTTTATAGCTGATTATACGGTATGGGCTTTCCTCATTGTACGGTGACCTATGACATGTTGCTTAAATCCACTTATTGAACTCTGATGGGTAATTATCTCATTAGCAATTATGCCACATCTCCTTATTATTATATTGAATATTTTAACATACTAACAATTACTAAATATGGTGTTGACCTGTACAATTCATAGGTAGTTGCATATCATTTCACACTTAGCATTTTTATAAATGCCTTATTATATGCAAGAAATAAACAACTGTAAAACCCGGGTTTCTATGAATCTTTGAAGACATAAATAACAATTTGGTTTTGTTAGTTCAATATATATTTTGCTTAGTTTCTTTTGTTACCTATTCTGTCATCGGACTCGGACTTCTTTTAACTGAGTTTTACTGTGCGTATTGCTATGCGTTTCTTTATTATACATTGGCTAGAGGTATATGTACAAATTACCGAACGGTATTAATAACAAAATATGTTACAGAAAAAGAAGACAAAAATTAACATGTACCAATCTCAAATAATGAATGGAAATAAAACGGAATGAAGTTAGAAAACAGACTTTATAATTTATAATTTAGTCTTAGATGCATGATTTTTTTCATTAGTTGTTAGTGGCTTTGAACTAGCTGTCAGTAACTGCGAGTACTCTCAGATCTGTACTTAGTGTCTTTTGTTGTTGGGATATACAAGTACCCGTCCACGTCCACTCTGTGTTTTTGTTAGATGTATTTCTATTTGTATCCATCTGATGAGTTAAGCCTTTTTCAACTGATTTTTATAGTTCATTCTTATGTTGTACTGTTACACCACTGTCCCAGGTTAGGGAGGGTTGGGATCCCGCTAACATGTTTAACCCGCTACATTCTGTATGTATGTGTCTGCCCCAAGTCAGGAGCCTGTAATTCAGTGGTTGTCGTTTGTTGATGTGTTACATATTTGTTTTTCGTTGATTTTTGTACATAAATTAGGCCGTTAGTTTTCTCGTTTGAATTGTTTTACATTTGTCATTTCAGGGCCTTTTAAAGCTGACTATGCGGTACGGTGACCGATAATTGTTAATTGCTGTGTCATTTAGTCTCTTGTGGAGAGTTGTCTCATTGGCAATCATACCACATCTTCTTTTTATATTAAATGCACCCACCTTACACACGGCTGTATTATATATCATTAGAAAGCTTAATATCTGTACTTTCTATTTTGCCCGGTCGTAAAGAAAATCGTACGGTGTAATTTCCATTAAATCAAGGACAAAGGTCAAGAATAAACATTCCAAATTTTTGCTATAATTAAACAAAAGTGTTCTTGTTCTTGTACAATAAAATTTTCAGAAAGATCATATGATTCATAAATAATATGATATAGTATTTCAAATTGAAACAAAATCTACATTTTAGTTGCGCAATATTTCCCGAAAATTGCAATTCTTAACAAATCCTACAAAATGAGAAAATGCTCTAAAAGCGAAATAAATCTTGGGGTTCGATATTTGTATGATAAAAAATTAATAAATGTATGATTTGCAGGTCAAAATATTTTTTCATAATTTTAAGATGCAATTAATATATATTGTTCTAGAACAGCCTTCTTTTGAAGTGTTTTCAGTTGCCCAAAACGACTAACATCTGCGAATAGCGATCATTTTGTTTTTCTATGTTTAGATAGCACATCGCTAATTGTCAATATCAGGAAGAACAATAATTTTCCACAATAAAAGACGGGGTATTTAAAGTTTGAAAAGAAATATACGCGCTAGTTGAGGTAAAAATATGTTATTTTTCGAAGTAAAACTTATATAGTTTTGAGTACATGTTGAAGTGCAAAATTACTTTGCGACTCAGCAACATTGAAATATGTAACCAGCGTTCGGAAATACTTTGTTGTCTATTGCGTGATATATACGAACTAGCTATAATGCTGCTTGGTGATGGGTATTTTAACGACCTTGACTGGCTATACAGCCTCATATTTCGAAGAAGATCCGACTGTTCAACCCTTGCTTAAGTCTGACGACTATTTGGCTATGTAGGATATACAAATGTGCACACACGTCATGCTACAATTAAGGACCTGACGTACAGTTGCCTTGTGTTTTTTAGTGGCAGACTACATTTGCAACCATTTATTTCGGCATACACGCTTATGCGACTGCCATACAAGTGAGAGGTTTAGCTAGCTATAAGCCATGTTTAATCCACCATTTTCTACATAAGAAAATGCCTGTACCAAGTCAGGAAAATATGACAGTTTTTACTCATTCGTTTAATGTGTTTGAGTTTTTGATTTTGCCATTTGATTAGGGACTTTCCGTTTTGAATTTTCCTCGGAGTTCCTTATTTTTGTTATTTTACTTCTTCATGAGTTTGAATTTTCTTTGATATTTTTCTCACTTTTTCAGTAACTACGAGGTCTCTTATATCGGTAATTTGTGTCTATTGATTTTATATTTAGCTGGTTCGTTTGTGCTTCGTACCGATCTATTGAGTTCAGCCATTTGAAACTGATTTTTACAGTATGTTTTATGTTAAGCCACTGTCCATTGTTAGGAGTAGGTCATGAACACACACACACACATGTTTCTTTATGTGCATGTCCGCAGTCAGACACCTCTAATTCAGTGGTTGTAGTTGGTTCATATTTGTCATATATGTTTTTCGTAAGTTGAATTGTTATGAATTATACCGTTTGTTTTCTCGTTTGAATTGTTTCAAGCCGGAGCATTTTATAGCTGATTATACGGTATGGGCTTTCCTCATTGTACGGTGACCTATGACATGTTGCTTAAATCCACTTATTGAACTCTGATGGGTAATTATCTCATTAGCAATTATGCCACATCTCCTTATTATTATATTGAATATTTTAACATACTAACAATTACTAAATATGGTGTTGACCTGTACAATTCATAGGTAGTTGCATATCATTTCACACTTAGCATTTTTATAAATGCCTTATTATATGCAAGAAATAAACAACTGTAAAACCCGGGTTTCTATGAATCTTTGAAGACATAAATAACAATTTGGTTTTGTTAGTTCAATATATATTTTGCTTAGTTTCTTTTGTTACCTATTCTGTCATTGGACTCGGACTTCTTTTTAACTGAGTTTTACTGTGCGTATTGCTATGCGTTTCTTTATTATACATTGGCTAGAGGTATATGTACAAATTACCGAACGGTAATTAAGGTCTTTCCTTTTCAAAGGGAAAGACCTTACTGTATTTCTTCTGATTATTATTATTATTATTATTATTATTATTATTATTCTTTTGTTCCATAAACTTTGACAAATTTGCCTCCGTAACCGTAAGACATGTCCCTTTCAGGTTCACACTTTGTATCGGTGTCATGAATACCTATCTGGAACTCACCCTGTGAATCAAAAATTTTGTCGGTTCGGAGTAATCCTCCGAAACCAAAAACCTTGTTATCATTTAAACACCGTAACCGTAATAGGTAGAAAAAAACCAAAGGGTGAAATTTTTTCAGGACCAGACCCCGGTTCTTCGTTACATTTGGATCGAAAAGATTCAACGACTCGTTGGTAGGGTTATGCCCCTATGAAAATTAACCGGTGTCGGTTGGCCACCAAAACTCAGAAACCGTAAGTCATAGACACCTAGGATCTTCACCAATGATCATCAATTGATGTGACTTTGAAAAATACCTCAAGGTCAAATTTGTATGTTGACCTTGACCTTTGACCTAACACCTTGTTATGGGATAATCTCAGAAACCATTATACTTACAGAAGTTTTGAATAGTGGGAAATGTTTGGGTCATTAAGTCGCAACTTCGTTACATTTTGACCGAAAAGATTTGACCTTTCTGTAAGGGGCATAACCCCTAGTTTATGTTTCTAAAAAGACAAAATCAGCTTTTAATGTTAAACCAAAGGTCCTAGACCCATGGGGTCTTCAACAATGACATTTGGGACCAATGACCTTGACAAAGGTCACAAGGTGGTCAAGGTCATGTCCCAGATAGCGAATTATGTGTTTTTGACCTTATTTAAAGCATTTTTAGTGTGTTTTAAAGCTTTTTAAGGTTGACCTTGACCTTTGACCTTTCAACATTTTATTAGATATCTCAAAAACGATTATACTTACAGAAATAGTAAATAGTGAAAAATGTTTAGGTGACTAAGGCACAACTTTTTTACATTATGACCGAAGAGATTTGACATATCATTAAGGGCATAACCCCTATAAACGCTTTCTCAAAAACTAAATTAGCTTTAACTTTTACCTAAAGGTCCTAGACCCATTGGGTCTTTATAATGACATTGTGGACCAATGACCTTCACAAAGGTCACAAGGTCAATAGGCAAGGTCATGTGTTTAATAGCGAATTTGTTGTTTTTGTCATATTTTAACGGTTTTATGTGTGTTTGAGAGCTTTTCAATGCATTTTACGTCTATTTGGACATGTATTTTACATTACAAAAGGAAAGACCTCTCAATTGTTCAAGAACAATTGACATTTTAATTGTACATATATTTATTCATTAAATTTGAAGAATTGTCTTAACCGTGTGATATGACTTTCGCTATCGCCTGTCGGCTCTCGGTCTGATATCATGACCTAGGGCTGATAAGGTGTCTGATATGAAAAATGCCATGATATAGTTATATGGCATTTTTCATATCAGACCCTTTATCGGCCCTAGGTCATGATATCAGCCCAAGAGCCGCAGGCTCGAGGGCTGATATCATGAACGAGGGCCGATAAAGGGTCTGATATGATAAATGACATGTAATTATCTTTTTATCATATAATTCAACAGAAGAAATACTGACAAGAACTATTATTTAAAATTTTGTCTTTCCATGACTTTTTAGATAATAATTTACAGACAACCAAATACAAATTTATTAACTCTAATTCTTTTTATTGATATTACAAGCATTTTATTTATCTTGTTACAATAATTATCATGTTCTTAGTTTGAAATTTGCTTCTCAACCATTGTGTGAAAAGTCTTAAATCACTTGTGGTTTTCCGCACTGTGTTGTCGTTTTCGAACAAATTTTCGGAAATGCACGAAGTTGCATGTGATAAACGTCACCGAAATTAACGGAAAGGCATGTGATAACATTCCGGAAGCAGTCAATAAAGGTTCCTTTATCAGCCCGCTGAGGAAATTCTTAGGAATCTGATCAATAAACCTAGTAATCCTTTCATAGCCTTTTAATATTTTTAAATGTTCTTGAACTGTAAAATTTTAGTAATATTTTATACAAGTATATGATATAAATAAATATATATATATATATATATACGTCTGAGCCAGTGACAACTCTACAACAGATTTATCCATCGGATCACCAGCAGTGATGGTGATACATGACTGTGTACATTATGTATATACAACTCGTCTAAACATCAACCCAACAATGTTAGATCTGTAAATTTGCTTTCGCAAATTTTTTGTTCTTCCCTCGCCGGGATTCGAACCCATGCTACTGAGATATCGTGACACCAAATCGCCTGCACTGTAGCCGTCCCGCTAGACCACACGACCACCTGGGCTTCATAAAAATGAAGCTTTCGGTGGTCGGGTGTTACCTTTCCACGTCAGTTTTAATCTAGCGTCGTACTACAGTACATGATATATAAGGCATGGAGATGTTATTTTTACAGATCAGCTTAATTATCTATAGTAAAGGATCCTACAAATTAATGTAAGATACAGTCACAGAAAATAATTATATTTATAAGTACGTCTGAGCCAGTGACAACTGTACAACAGATTTATCCATCGGATCACCAGCAGTGATATAATTATTTTCTGTGACTGTATCTTACATTTACACCAATGGGTCTTCAACGCAGCGAGAAAATCCCGCAATCGGAGGTGGTCCTCAGCTGGCCCCTAAATTAAATTGTGTACTAGTTCAGTGAAAATGGACGTCACACTAAACTCCAAAACATATAAATTAACTAAAATTAAAAAACATACAAGACTAACAAGGGCCAGAGGCTCCTGACTTGGGACAGACGCAAAAATGCGGCGGAGTTAAACATGTTTTGTGAGATCTCAACCCTCCCCCTATACCTCTAGTGAATGTAGAATAAAGAAACACATAGCAATACGCACAGAAAAACTCAGTTAAAAAGAAGTCAGAGTCCGATGTCAGAATAGGTAACAAAAGAAACTAAGCAAAAAGTGTCTTTTTTAAATAATTAATAACAAAATATGTTACAGAAAAGAAGACAAAAAATTAACATGTACCAATCTCAAATAATGAATGGAAATAAAACGGAATGAAGTTAGAAAATAGACTTTATAATTTAGTCTTAGATGCATAACCCTATAATATATTCAAATTAATTTTTGGCATTTATGTACATACATGTACTTAAAACAGCTACAATATTATTCCATGTAATACAGGACTTCACGGTTAATGACCCCATATTGAATAGGGGGCAGATTTTCATACTGGAGGTGAAAATGGTATGAAAAATACTGAAAACATCATTGAAACAGAACAGCCACTTAGAAACATGCATAGGTTTTCCCATATTTTCATACCATTTTCCAGAAAATCTGCCCCCTATCCAATATGGCATCATTAGTTAAGGAAGTTCTGTATTGTCAATTTATATTATTTTTTTTAGATTTTTTTAAAGACTAAAGACACTTTTAAGACAGACTATTAAATTCAAATGTTTCTTTGAAGTAATAATATGTATGGCTAAAGCCAAACTTGTCTAGACTAAGTGGCCGTAATGAGTCACAGCTATTTATTTTACAGGGGGCCAGGGGCGTAGCAACTTTTACTGCAGGCACATTCGCCATACCAATTTTTTTTTAAACACCTCATTGCCATACCAATTATTCTTATGATATGGCACAAACCCTTCTAGAAAGGACATTTTGTCGTACAGATTTTAAATACTTTCCCTGCTACGCCTCTGATTAATCCCTTTTGAACTCTGTGTACCGACGGCCAAGTCAGAAAATACTTAAATAGCTCCCGACACATTCAAAGGGGGTTACGCCTCTGATTATCAGAGTGAACTCCATTTCAGAGATACTTATTGCTATTATAATCATTTCCAATTATCTATGTCTATGTCTACGTAGTGTACTGTACATAAATGTCATTTTTTTATGTGGCCAGTGTGGGGAAAAAGGACCCCCCTTTTTTCCCCAAATACATAAACAAAACAAAACCGTAATCGTATTTAAAGGATCCGGTAAGTCTTAGAAAACATTAACCGATCGAAATGATTAAAGGAATCAAGTGCAACAGACTCAAATATAAGTGAATATATCACATGCATGTTTGCGCGGTTTCTGCAAATTCAGTGAAAATCAGTTCAATGGAAATGCTCACAAACGTCATCAACATTTTGGTGATATGATGCATAAAAGAATAAAATATTAATAACTTAACTTACCTCAAACTTGCTGTCACTCGTCTTGCATCTATAAAGTAAATATTAATCGACCTTCGGCGTCTGGTCCGAGTACACAGTTATTTCGTAGTGCATTTCTTTTAGACAATAAATGAAAATTTAAAAAATCCCACCTGCGCTTTCTCAATAATATTTTTACAGTGTGTTGTACTACTTTTGGGACAAATTATAACAAAATTATAGAAAACTTCATTGGCTCTAACTCAAAATATGGACAATTTTATGTTAAGGGGTCTTGAAATCTTTTGACAGCTTCCGAAGTGCTAACTTTTAACCTTTTTCAGCTGGACCAAATCACTACTTTACTTTAAAATTCATGACCCAAATTTTTTTTACAGTGTAATTTCACCAACCTACTTGTTATTTGAGGCATAAAACATGGAGAAATAAATTTGGAAGGGGTATAAAAAAAACTGGCAAGTAACACACTGTCCACACTAGGGACTATATTCGTACTCGGACCGTCTTTCAAATTTCCAACTTTGCGGAAATGTTACAATTACTCTAAAAGAAACACGAATCCGGATACGGTCTGATATTCCGGGAAGTTCTCGTTTTTACATGTTTCGGTTCCAATTAAAATTAATGTTTACATTGTTTATAATAATGTACAGACGAGAAGCAAAATACTTTTCTTTAAATACAAAATATTTATTGGCACAAAGTCATTAATTATAACAATGAATGGTTCTATTTAAAAGTCAGTCCTGTACAGTAGTATTGCATATAATAATATTTAAACAGACATATATTTATAATGAAAAGTTTATAGGATATTTAGAAAAATGTGAGTGGTAATAAAAAGACCATATTACAATAATGACATGGGATGTTTTAAATCTGAATTAGGATAAGAAAAAATTGACATGAAAAAATATCACGGCATTTTCACTGGTTTCAACAACCAGTGAAAAGGCCGTGATATTTTTTATTAAGCATGAAAGGACAAATTATCACGGCCTTTTCACGGGATATCGAAATTTCACGGTCTTTTTCTAACATCAAATATTTTTCACGGCCTTTAGAAATATTTTTTTTACAAAAGTCACGGGGTATTTTCACGGGGTTTTCACGGCCCTGTGATATTTCACAGACATTTCACGGCCTTTTCATGGGCTGTTGTTACAGTAGTGTACGTACACTTGTATAAGGTCGATTTCTATCCAACGCAGCTCATATGTTGAATCCGTAAATGAAAAAAATGACCTGTCTAACAACAATGACTTATCAAGTACAAATGTATTAGTGATATGAGACTTTAATGTCTAAATGTAATATAATCCTCACAGTTGTTTATTCATTCTTTGCATTATTCAAGCGTCAGGCGACTGATAACTTACATACCAGTAATGCGATCTCTGTGCTTTGAAGAACAGGGGAAAATATGATCTAATTGTTTGAATTTTGTTTTAAGAGCCAAAACAATAACATACAACGTATAAAATGTTCACCACCTATGTAAAAGCATGTCTTGTACAGTATGTCTTACCTTATAACTGGTTACCTATGCCAAGCGTTGGGAAATTTGTTTTAATGTGTAAATAATCGTCTCTCATAATTCTATATTAATGGCTTTGGCATATGTGTAATTTGTTTTAATCAATGTGTTATGTTTTGCTTTGTAAAACATGTAAAAGGTGAGACGTTAATATAAAGATTGTAATAATTGTACTTGGTTACCTATACCATGCAAAATTATTGTGTTTACGGATTTTGGACGACCTTATTAATTACTACATATGCATCTCATAATAAGGCATACACTCTAGACAAACACTATGATTGTTGAGGACAGGAAAACTGTTGCCATGATCTATTTTGTCATAGATACTTCCTTGTCCGGCTTTGGCTATATTTTTATAAGTCTTCATCTTTTTAAGAAGTTCCTATATATCCCTCGTGCAAATCTCTGATTACTAAGTCTTGTACGTCTTGAATTATACTTATTGTCAATTTTGGTTTTTAAGCTCTTCATCTTTTAATAAATTTTGGATTTTCATATATGTCGCTCAAGTAAGGCTCTGATTCCTTGTCCTTCTCTTTATCTGTGTTATTAGTTTGGGACTTTCAAATATTTTGGCCTCTAGCATCACTGACGAGACATTTCTTGGTGTCATGTGGATCTGGTGCCGAAAAATTAGTACCGTTAATATCGATGACAGGAAAACTGTTGTCATGAGATATTGTGATTGAATATATTCTTATCCGGCTCTGGCTATACATTATTTATATTATGTGCTCTTCATCATTTTAATAAGTTTTGAATTTTTACATATCTCCATAATGCACAGCTCTTATTCCTTTTCAATCTTTGACTGTACTTTTTGTCCATTTTGGTTTATGAGCTCTTCATCTTTGTAATAATTTTTGGATTTTCAAATATTTTAGCCTCGAGCTTCACTGAAGAGACATTTCTTGTCGAGATGTGGATCTTTTGAAGAAAAAATGGTACCGTTAATATTTGACTTAAATATTTCTTTAAAATTTCTAAATTATATGAATAATCTTGTAAACGAAGTGTCTGATGATATCAGATAAGACTGAACAGCCTTGATGCTGCACTGGTATCATTATAATCATCAAGTCTAGCAGCATCTTTAAAAGCTCGTCTAGCATTGTATAAATCACCCAAAAACTGGTGAGCTATTCCACACATAATAACTGAATTTATGGAATCAGGATTTGACACGAAAGTATGATCATTTGATAAAACCATTTCAACATGTCCAAGTTGTTTTAAAGACTGTCGGCATGATTTAATGTCATGTCGATGGTAGTGACACAAAAAGCTGAGGAAATGTGAATATGGTAATGGATGAAATATAGTAGGAAACATTTTAACATCTTGCTGTAATTCTTGTGGAACTATTGATGAATTATGGTCCAGTTGAAAGGAATAAATTGTTAATGATTTTAATATCGTATGAAGTTTTTCCCTTTTCACCAGTTTCATAACATGTTGTTTGATAGAATCAAATTTGCTATTATTTAACAATCCAAGATAAATGTTCTCGGCTGTGCATTTCTTCAATGTATATGCTATTACAGTTAATGATGATACGTATTTTTTCTGAACATAGAAAAAAGAAGCTAACATCAGTAATCCTGATAATGCATCTGAATGCAAACCAATCATTAAATGACTAAGATCGCGTTTGTACCTTACGTAATGGCATTTGTTTCCTGAGCTATTTGAATATTGTGTTGCTTCCGGAACAATCATAATTGAAGCTGAAAGTTGTAAAGCAAATAATCCACTTGATAAATTAGTTCTGTGGTGATGTAGAAAATCATACAACAGTCTCCAAAATCTATTTACTCTACTATCACAGTTTACATGACGAATTATAGAAAATGTTGGCAATAATTGTTGTAAGAATATGTTGTTATCGCTAATACACGTTTTGTTGATCTCGTAGGACTGGTTTTGTTGATCTTGTAGGGTATCAGTAGATGCAAAGCAATTGATTCCATGTTCATATAAGTTCATGAGCATGGTGGTTAATTTGTTTTTGCTATACGTATTGAACCGTAAAAAGAACAAGTTATTTTCAGGAATAAAATAATGTGACAATATTGAATATCGTACACAGTACAACAGTCTTTTCAAACAAGCCATAAAACAAGGTATTAAATTATCTGGTCTCCATACATATGGGTCTGTTTCTTCTGAAATCCAAAACATCAGTGTTTTTAAGAAATATGAACACAACAAACCTTTCAAATCCTTATGTTTCTCTACTATTTCTTTCAGCAAGATTTTTAAAAGAGCATAACATAATAATTGTGTATGGCTGAAGGAAAATATAAGATTTTTTTCCGCTACAGAAAATGAAATTCGCCATTCAATGTTTTCATTTATGGATCCCTTGTAGCCGATTGGCACAAAAAGCACACCAAAAGATATTATTTTAGAAATAAGATCAGGTGAAGGCCATGTTGTACGCGGTCTACTTACCCATGGATGTGCTTGAAAAATCCATGTGTCGCATTTTAGACAAAATGCACAATCATAACCATCATTTCCATCTGTTACACACGGACCATGAATTTTTGCAACACTTACTGCTCCAAACTTTGACAGTTTAAATAGCTTAAACTGTTCATTTGAAAGCACATATCCCAGATGTCTTTGTTGTAACATATTCAGAACTGATACATAAACCTCTGGTGTAAGATTCTGAATATGAGTATTAAGATATAATTGTGTGAAACATGGTTGTGTGTCATCAGTATTCATTACAAACGGTATCCCTTGGCCTTCAATAAAGGCGTCTGTTACTGATTCATACACTTTCAGGCAACAGTCAACAATCATTACATCTATGTCACTGCCGTTTAAGTTGAGTCCTTCAGCTTTACTCCCACTACTTATAAAATTATCACTTTGCCCAATGTCATAAATAAGGAAAGTCAATCTCCTAATTTTCACGACTTCCTCAGATCCAATCTTCTGGCAAAGATAATTGTAAAAATTCAACGAAACACTTGTTTCTGTGGACCTTTCCGCCATCATCAGCATTCCAATCTACAAAACAAACTGTAAGTCCTATATAATTGTTCACCGATGTTTTTTTTCATATTTATTTTATGTTTTACATTTAAAACAAGAGAGGGCTCTACCTTCGACTTGCTGAAGAGAAATATTCTGCTGTTTTGTTTTAAAAATCATATACACATCTAGAGTTAGGATATAACAATCGGGTTACAAACATGATGCAAACCTCCAAATAAACTCATCAAAGATACCAGGATTTAAATTTTGTACGCTAGACGCGTGTTTCGTCCACACAATACGCATCAGTGAGGATCAAATCATAAAAGTTTAATAGGCCAAATGTAATACGAAGTAAAAGCATTGACGACTCGAATTTCCTAAAAGGTTTGCCAAATACAGCTGAATTTATCTATTCCTGGTGCGTAAAACCATTAGTTATTCGAAAAATTGAAGGTTTTGTAAACAGTTAATTTATAATTATAACTACATCAATAATAAATCATGTCAACACAGAAGTGCCGATGAGTAGGCTGTGATACCCTCGGGGAGAAAAACTCCATCAGCAGTGGCATCAACCTAGTGGTTGTAAATAAACTAATCATAGATTTAAAATTTGTACACTAGACGTGCATTCCATCCACAAAAGAATCGAGCGAGTTAAAAATGACAAAGAAAGTTTGAGTTGGAGCATTGATGACTCAAAATTCCCAAAAACAATTTTGATAAATACATCTTTGTTAATCTATTCCATCGAGGAATTGTATAAATTTAAATATACAATTCCTTGATTCCATGGATAGAAAATCCTGATTATTTCGAACATTATAAATTTTTTTAAACAGTTAATATATTGTAGTTAATTATATAGATGCTACTGTCTAATTTTGTATTTGTATTATGCTTCTATTGTTTTTAAAATCCTTACCTTCTCTCGCTAATGCTTGTTTTCTTGGTTCAATATTTTGAAAACATAACAGAATTATATATTAACTTTGAAACAAAGAAATTAAGTAAAACTTTATAGATGTGTTGCGTCCGTTGCCGTGGGAATTCCCGTCATTACGGACAATTTTAAAACAATAAAATTCACATGATGAATATATTAAACTAAGAATATCGAATATATAAAGAGCAACAATAGAAAAGGAAATAAGAAATCAGTCTTAGGATTTGATTAGATATTTCCTTCTACAGATCGCTGACCTGTTCATTTATCATCTCGTGACTTTGTATCAAGTTACCTGATATGGAAATTTTATACTGTAATTCCACATGCTAAATCTTAGTCAGATAAAATCTTCCTTATATAAAATTCTCAGGTTATTGAAGATAGTGTGTACTCTACAAAAATATTTCCAGTTTCGGCTCTCTCTCTCTCTCTCTCTCTCTCTCTCTCTCTCTCTCTCAAAGAAAGGCTTCTGTTCTTAAGGCATATAAGAGGAGTCTTTAGTATGGGACTTACTCGAAAATACGTCAGAACTTAAGGAGACTAACTTTTAAAATCTAAAATGTTCTCCCTCTCTCTTGCAAAGAGGCATGCAAGGACATATTAGAATAAAGATATCTATTATTCAATCAGCCAATTATTGTACAAATAACATGTACATAAATAATTTTTTGCTTTATTTGTACTTGTACAAATAAAGTCTCCTGTTACTTCGCTTCCATGTTGAGCAAACGGTATTGTGGATATTTCTATTTGCGTAACATATAAAAAGAAGATGTGGTATGATTGCCAATGAGACAACTCTCCACAAGAGACCGAATGACACAGAAATTAACGTCACCGTACGGCCTTCAACAATGAGCAACGCCCATACCACATAGTCAGCTATAAAAGGCCCCGAAATGACAAATGTAAAACAATTCAGACGAGAATACTATCGGCCTAATTTATGTACAAAAAAATGAACGAAAAACAAATATGTAACGCATCAACAAACGGCAACCACTGAATTACAGGCTCCTGGCTTGGGAAAGGCACATACATATAGAATGTGGCGGGGTTAGCGGGACATGTTAACAGTTCATTTTAAAGTCCTCTTCGTGGTCCGCGTTGAAACTATGTCGATTTCTTAAAAGTTACAGACCATGATTTGGATTTTAACAACTAAAGTTTCCAGTGTCGGATTAAAATTGCAGGATAAAACAATATATATGTACATCGTCGGAAATATAAAATGTGTTTGTACTCTCTACGAAACAGGAGAAAAGGTCGGCAAGACTCGCTTTTCGTCCTGTTTCTAAAGCTCGTACAAATAAATTTTATATTTTGCGACAATGTGCATATATTGTATAAATCTTCAAAAAATAAAACAGCACCAAAAGGTTAACTTTGAATTTATTAAAATGTTAGCGATTCTTTTCAATTGAAATTCTTTATTTTATTTTATTGTCGAATTTGATTTTGATTTTTTTCTGCTTTTATTGATCTTACGACTTTTATTCTGTAATAAATGTAATCTTGATTCAAGGTCTCTTTTTCAAAAATAATGACTGATTTATATAGTGAACAGAGTACGAAGTATTTTTTTCGGATTTTCCGTATTAGGAACAATTTCAAATCAAAGGAAAATTTACGTGACAAAACTACAAATGTGGAATTGAAATACATTGTGAAAGGAGCAACAATGAAAAAGGAAATAATTTTGGGCTTCAATTACAATTTTATGGACTTTGTACTTATTTAAATAATAATTGACTTGAATATAGCGCTCATTCTACAAAATTGTTTTGTTTCAGTTTTGATAAATTCGGGTCAGAATGTATTTGACACATAATATTCTCTGATGCCCAATTGTTTATTTTAAAAAAGTATACCAATACATGTATTAGCCTATAAATAGATATAGAATGCTGACATTTATGTTTTCGATACTGATATAATCTGCAAGAATAACTATCAAGCCCGTTCGGGCTTGCTGATATCCGAACTTATCCTGAAGTCGGTATAAAAAATAAAATGGCATTGTTCTTTGTATCGGCCATTTGTCTTAACTGTATGAGAATGTTAAAGAAAGTGCCTAGTTAGTAAAACTATGTTTACGCGTTCAAAACGTTGTCATAGTTGTTCGGTTGTATGAGTGAAGTCGAGTGCACTTCATTTAGAAATTGACGCGGATTGACATAAACACACGCACTGATACATGATGTGATTGCCTAGTATTTTCGAGTTTCAAGTCCTGTCCATGATCCTTAAAAAGCATTGTAGGATTAAATGTCTTTTTCAGAAAACAATTTCGCGCTTTTAGTATTTCGACGCTATAAATCAAATGAATTTTTCAAAATTTAACACTATAAGTTATTGGGAAAATCTGGATTCAGAATATTTTTTTGTCCTCTGCTTAACCAATATATTTTTTTCATCAAATTGGGGGTCAGAAAACCAAACCCCCCCCCCCCCTTTTTAAGTTAAATGGTCGTTCCCTTATGCTAGCCATAAAGTAAAATAAGAGGGTGTCACTGGACCTTTACCGTCCGGCATTAATAATCCTTACTAAAGAGGGGCGGCTGTAGGGCTGTGTTGAATCGATAAATGTGAAAAGTTCTGTTGAAATTAGTAATTATTACCTGAGCTTTATTGTCTCTTGTGTTGAGGATGGTGCATTCAATTGTTTCATGCTAATGCAAACTTGCAACTTCTTTTTGCTGGGTTCGTATGAATTTCATGAAACATATCTGTTCCTTTCCGACAAACGAATATAACTTGCCCACCAGAAACCGTTGGTTACATAGACTTTATGTTAGCACAGTCCTTTTTCAAGGACATCATGATAGGAAACGCAAGATCAGGAAAACCGTATTAACTGGGATATTATCCATATGTAGGTGCTGCTGAAATGTTGATATAGGGAAATAGAAAGTTTACAATAGGAAAGTTGAAATCATCTTCGTTATTGTTAAGTGTATTTCTCAATCGATCATTATGAATTTGTAGATTTAGTTCAAGATATTAGGCAGACTAAAAATAGATTTACAAACGACATTTATTATCAAATTTTAGGGTCTCTACTTCTTTATCTTGAAATCGTGAATATATATATGAAAAGAATCTCTCAACTTCACTAGGATCAACAATACTATATACCAACTTGTGATACGGTTTAAAATGAAACCAACAATTGCACTTTTTACCGTTCTTCTAAAACTCAAGAGGTATGTGCCGATTATCAGGTTGTCTGCATGTTGATATTGTCAAATATCAGCTGCGAGTCACAATATGAAGATTTTTGTCGAGTGAGCGCAGCGAACGAGATCAAAAGGCCTTCATATTGTGTCGAGCAGCTGATATTTTATAATATCAGAGCAGAGCAGAGTGATATAGACAGTGGAACGACCGATAAATATACATGCAGGGTTGCAGCTTTTCACGCCAGTTTAGCAGCAATTTCAATTTACTGTCCTATTCTCTGGTGATTCAAAAACCTACAACGGACGACTGTTTCTCAAATTAATAAAACTTTTAACTTTGTTATCTTTTAATGTGCATGCTCAAATTATTTTTTGTTTTCTTTTTGAAATGAACTGTTCTCCTGCTATTTTTGTTGTTGAGATTCTCGTTAAATTAGCAGATTTAGTACCATTCAATGCCCTCATTCAATTTCCCACAGTTGCTGGTACACCTCTCTACACTTTAACTATAAATATAAGAAGATTCGGTATGATTGCCAATGAGACAACTATCCATTCACCACATACCTACCAAATGACGTCAAAGTTTGGAATTGTCGGAGTTGTTGGAGAAGGGAACTGCATTGCACTCTCTCGCGACTTTTGGTGCCATTGTATTTTTTTACTTATAGGCTTGAAACTGTCTAGTGTTTTAAAAGTTGACCAGAGACGATTCTGATACTTTTACTTTTCTTAGAGTGAAATGTTTTATTTATTTGTCTTCCAAAATGTCTGTCTAGAGTGTACCTGAAACTCTTATTCCAGAAAGCATGTCGAGCGCATGCATACCAAAACCGATTCAATTTTCAAATAATACACAGTGGGTTGGTGTCCCTATTAAAACTGCCAAAATGCAATTTGTCAGTCGTAAAACCCCTTCTGCATATCGTATTGTCTATATTGTATCTATTTGGTACGGATGACCCCTGTTGGCCCCGAAGGTCAAACGAATAAATGAGATTGCAGTGTAAAAGCAGAGTAAAAGTGTAATGTTGACTACCAAATATTAAGTCCATTTATCCGTAAAATATGGAAAAATATAAGAACATACACCTTTTCTTCAGATGCTTTTTCTTGATCAAGAATAAGCGTCTTTTCCAGTTTTGTTACATGTCAGAAAGGTTTAATCTTAAAAGTTACTGATGTTTGAAAATTTTACACTTAACCGTTTATTGCAAATAACCATTTATGATCAATAAACAGATAAAGGCTTGGTTCGTAAATTGCTCCATAGTACCACAAAATATATCCTTTTCGTGTAAGAATTCACATCTAAAAATACACCTTCCGATAGACCATTTTAAGAAGTGTCTTATAATTGATTGTTGATTGCTTTGAAATATTTCATGCATGTTTAGGACGAGAAAAGTTTTGTGATACTTTAAGTTTTCACAGAAGTTTAATACCTTAATCTTATTTGATAGAATGAAAGAATATAAAGGTATTATTAAACTTAGTTCGAATATGAAGATCGATATTAAACGGTAATCTTCACTGTATATGTTATCAGATGAAATCATATTTTATGTTTATAAGTCGGATTTCACGTCAAATATCACTGATACCATGCAAGGAAAATAGCAAAAAAAATCTCTTTTAAAGTGAACTAATGGTAAAACATTTTAATAGTATCTTAAATTGGATTATGAAGTTGACATGTTTATAATCAAAACAGTCCAATAATAGTCCGTTCAATTAAAAATCTTATTCTATATCTACTCTCGACATCATATTTTAGCACCTGCACGTGAATACATACGCAAGTAAAGGTGGCTTAATTGCAATAAAAACATATTCTTAAATAAACTGCAGGTAAATGTATTCATTTCATTTAGACATAGAAATGGCAATTAACGATAATAGTCTGTAAGTAATGTGTTGACAGCAATTTAGATCTTAATTGACAAATTTAAAGACATATGAAGCCACGCCTTATTTAATCTCCCAGGGTATAGCGGTGGCAATACTCATGGTCATGTATATTTATACACCACTTTACCGGTAGAAACCATAAATCACAAGACTGAAGTCGGCACGCGTCTGACAAAAGTACAAGAGTCAACTGGTTTCATTTTTCTGTCTTTATATAATTTAAGATATTGAACGAGGGTTTCATTTCCAAATAACATCTTCACAAAAAAAAAGCTGACAGAATAAATTAACAGACATAATGAATAGCAAAGAATTACAGGCCCTGAAAAGAAAGGTAAAATATTATTTTTGATTATTTATACAATCATACTTTTCTAGTATAAGTGACTTGAAAAACGACTAACCAAAGACAAATTACGACAACCCAAATGTTAAATCTATATGACTGTATAAGCAGAAGTGTTCTCTAAATGACAATCAGTAAAAGCTATTGTCTATAGTAATTCCGATCCCTTCAGGCTAAACCTCGCATTATATCTAAGACGACAAAACAACAAACATCATAATATAGCATAGTGGTATATATATTTATTATCTAGACTAATAAAAACAAGCTATACTACTTCCATTATATAATTGCTAAAAACTACATGACAGCATATAAAAAAAAAAAAAAAAATATAACAATATAATCAATAAATGTATCTATGTTTTGGCTTTCTCGGGGGCTACTCACTTTATAAAAAATCTACCCAATCTAAACAATAATTTGAAACATTATTCTAAAAATAACCTATTAACTATAGGATGCGGTGGATACCTGCAACATTGTTTCGGCTGCGGTGGATACCAGCAGCGGGTTTTTCGTCTGCGGTGGATACCAGCAGCGGGGTTTCGGCTGCGGTGGATACCAGCAGCGGGGTATCGGCTGCGGTGGATACCAGCAGCACGATATGCAAAATAATCCCATGCTTACTTATAAAATAATAATTGGAACTGATAATTAAGAATATTTACTATACTGATGTATAATTGACTTGGGGGTAAAAAATAATTTCCCCGAAATTAACATGACCAATAGTAAGTAGCCCCAATATTTAATTCATATGTATATGAATACATTTTTAAAAAGGTAAAGGTGAGGGCGGGTGGGAAACAAAATAAAAATATGCTACGATGAACTGGCAGCTTAAAACGAGCTTATTAATACTTTACTTATATCTCCTATCTGATTGGCTAACCAATCTTCTAAAAATATCTCAGTTCTCTCAGTAATTTCTAAAAATATCTCTCTCTGTTATCTCAATTTGTATTCTATAAATATCCCACCTGACGTAGGCAGGAATTATTTATCGTATAAACTAAAATTTAAATCTTAAATTACCATTATTATTGAAATTATCATAACTATTATTATTTTTTCATCAAAACAATCAATTCAGATTCTTCAATTTATTTTTATTTCATTCGTAACTTTAGGTTCTTTTTTTTTAATTATAAAAGATTAATATATAGAATATTAATTTGTTAAATTTAAAATTTGATATATCAAATGCCAGTATCTTCCTGTTTTCTTTTTGTTCTTTTGGGGTGGTGTGAAGTTGAGCGCATTAAAACAAATATATATTCAACTGTCCGACGCATTTGAAAGACACAATTGATTGCTGATGCGTAGGACAGCAAAGAATGAGTAAGTGTAGATATTTAAAAATAAGAGATCTTAAATAGGAAATAATTATTTACGTTCCTTTTTTCTTTTAATTCCAGACCAACAAACCTTTGACAGAGAAACGTCGGCGTGAGAGAATAAACAACAGACTGTCCGACCTAAAGACATTAGTATTACGTGGTACTAACAAGGAGGTATGAAACATAGTGATAGAATTGAACATTTTGAAAGAGTGTCCTTGGTTAGAAATTATCAAGGATTTATATAGTAAGATTTACTAAACAAATCCTTGGTGATAGAACATACCAGTAGTTTTTATTTTATTATTTTAATTAAAAGTAAAAATAAGCAATCGTATTTTTCTATTTATTTAATCTATCATTAATACATTTTGTGTTACTTGTTACTGATTATTTCAGAGTAAATATTATCCCCGATTCACACATAAGTTTTCTATATATATTATAATAAAGGTATAAGATGTCTCTTGTTTTCCAAAACTATCATTACTGGTTTACTAAACATACGAAAAAAAAATTGTTTTTTACAAGTTTTGGAAAAACGAATAAAATAATATTTTGATACATTTCAATTGGTTGTCAAAGATAATTAATATGTTTGTACATCATTATCGGTGACACGCGCAGACGTCTGCCCGAGGATTATTTACAGTATATCACAAGTAAATAATACGGTATATGATATACAGTGCCAGGTATACCTGTTGGATATTGACTTAACCGGATGACACTCACACTTCCTTCAGACTTAGGTCTGATTCGATTGATAAAGTAATCAATCCTTACGTGATTTATTTTTATTTTGCGATTGGAATGTCTGTGAAAATATTTGCAATGACAAGACAAGACAAATACTTTATTAAATTCTCACCACTTGTTACGTATAAAATATATAGCATAGTAAAACACAAGTTAACAACAAGAGCCACTCTATAAAGAGTTAAGAGACTATAAACATATGTGACAGAAACGCCAGCGCTTACATATAATTTCTAGCATGTTTTAGAATTTAGGAATATACGATTAAAGTAACCACAAATAGTTACTAAAAAAAGATACAGACTGTTCACAATATAATTTCATTAAATATATATATAACCAGCTATTATTATTATTATTATTATTATTATTATTATTATTTCAGGACAATGTCAAGTTAGAGAAAGCAGACATTATGGAAATGACTGTTAGATATATTGAAGAAATTCAACAAAAACAAGCATCTGAAGGTATGTAGATTGAGAATATTAATTTATTTTGATGTTTATCAATGTTTGCATTTATATTTAATAATTTAATAATGATGGATATATTTTTTTTCATTTTCCAGTTTCTTAATATTGTTTGACATATAGATGCCGTCCAGAGTCAAATTCATATTCAAACACTTTATGTATTATATCACTAGTTCCGATACTGTAGCAAATACACTGAACATACTTATAAGTCTATTTCAATATCATTCTTTTCAAATATGTTAAAATCTTCATGTTTGTATGAAATAAGACTGGAATGCTTTCTCAGCATTCTTTTCAAATTGTGTGTATATCCAACATCTAGGTTTCAATGCAAACCCAGTAACCACTCAATAGGGAACTTGTGACAAGATTCGATGTTGTAATTATATAATTTATTAAGACTAAAACATTATTTTTCTCACATGGAAACAAGTTTCACAATTAAGAAGGTTTTGCCAATATTTCAACATGGTATTCATTTCAATATCATAGTATCAACCGACCATGCAAGACCTTCATGGGTAGTCAAGGTCGTTAAAACCCCCCTCGTCGTCGTCGTCATTGTATCAATAAATATTTGTAAGCCAATTTCTACTGTTCATGTAATTATATGGCAACGTTCTTTTTTATAGGTCGTAACAGAGCACAACTAGTAATGAACAGCTTTATACGGGGTTATACCACTTGTATCAACGATGTATCTAATAGTCTAGCTGCCAATCATATCACCAATGACGTCAGATCTTCAGTATCCAATCACCTAGCAACAAGTTATAGCAACATGACAACAGGACTACAGAACCAAGAGCCACATGCCTCCATTTATAGCTTTGACCGATTAGCCACAAGCACACCTTGCAGTAATTTACCAACCAAAGAGAGCAAACCATACCAGTTGTTATCACCTATAATTGACACAAATCCACAGTATTCCTCATCATGTGAAACCTTAAGCTGCAATGATTGGTCCTCTACATATTCAGCCTCACCTTCAGTTTCTCGAACTATGCATTCACCTACAGATTCAGGAGTTGATGGTTCAACTGGTGACAACTCTGTTTGGCGACCGTGGTAACTAAACAACGGCCATTTTGTATAAGGACGTATTTGTAATTAAGACTGTTAAAACAATTTGGTGCATGATAATTTATTTGTATAGTGCTATATTCTAAATATTACATATGATAAATTAATGTATGTTAACTTATCTGCCTTTTCATTTATTAAGAAATAAATAAGTTAAGAATTATGAAATTTATTAGTTATTTCTTCTGCGTCATGATCATAGCAAATTAAACATGTCCATACTTTAAAATTCTTCTATGATGCACAAAGAGTAGCTTGATGATGTACCAAAAACAATTACTATTGAATAAGAATAACCAGTCTCAAGACACAATAGCTTAACTGCATCAACACCAAATATCTTCTTGTCTAATTGGTTGTTACGGCTTCATCCAGTGGAACATGTTTCATGTATATTAAAAACTACAAAACAAAGACAAACACTAAAGAAGATCTTCTATTAATGTTGATGATATTGAAAACAACATTCCTGTGATAAATTGAGATTTAGAAATGTTCCTTGAGGCCATGCTGTTACAATAGATCTTAAAATATTTTTTAAGACCGTGAGGTTATGAAATTTTAAAAGTAAGGACCAAAAAATCGTTCAGTGTCTAAAATTAACTGTGCTCCTTTTTCACTAAGGTGCAATATTATCCTACCAGAAAACCCTAGTTTAAATATTGCTTCTTTCCTTTGAAAATTTTCCAGACCATTTTTACAACTGAAAATAGGCGCACACATTTTAGAAGTCTTGTTAAGTTCTGGAGTGGTTCTGACTGCTGTTTGTGAAAAGCTTTTTTGTAATTCTTATCAATATACAGAATCAAAATAAAGGGTTATTCACTAAGTAACCTTATTCAAACTCTTTCTACAATACCTAGACTAAACAAGAATATATATGTCCAAAGGACACCATGCTCAATCCTATCATCACATTTCCATTTTCAGTGAACTCTGAAGTTAACGTCATAATGAACATGTGTACCAAGTTTCATGCTCATGTGACTAAAACTTTGACCTACCTTACCTACCTTTATCCAAAACTTTGACCTACCTTGACCTACCTTTATCAAAAACTTTAACGAAATATATTTTCATGCTCAGTGAATCCTGAAATCTCTGCCAAAATTTTAATTTGATATATATTTAAATAAATATATATTTGATGTGATGGCATGGTTAGTAAATCATTTACAACAGACAAAAAAAAAACAGCTGAAGTGTTAATATTGTGAAACTACTAACCGAATTCACTTGAGTTGTCTTTTTAATATGGTGTCAAGAAAAAGGTATTTCAAATAACTACAAGTGACTTACCATTGTTATGATATAGGGGTTTTCCATTGTAATTCTGTCATTTGGTATAATATGTGGATCCTTTATTTCACAACAATAGTTACTCCCCAACATTTATTCACTTACTAATATGATATACATGTAGTTGACCTATTGCTCACAGAATTTGAGAAACAAACCTAAAAGACCAATGCACAAGGAAAATGAGGTCAAGGTAAGATGAACCCTAAAAGACAGACGTGTAAAATTTTCAACCATTCCTTATACCAAATATAGGTTACTTATTGCTTATAGTATCTGAGAAACATACCAGATCACAATAATTTAAGGTTGATCACTGAAACTATGAAATGAGGTCAAATGTTGACCTTCATTGCTAACCTTCTATGTCGTTAGGTTTCTGGTTGAGAGTTGTCTCATCAATCATACTACATCTTCTTATTTTTATAAATTCAGGTTAACCTTGTCTAAAGGACACATATACCTTGCAATGATACTACATTTGTATATACCAAATATAGTTGTCCTATTACTCATAATGAGTGGGAAAATATCGGATAAAACACATTTTTTTTAGCAGTCACTGAACCAAAAAAGGGGCATAACTCAAGAACAGTTATAGTGAGGCCACAAAATTTCTAACTTGATCTGTATTATGTGGTAATAAGCATTGTATATATGTTTCATAACATTTGGTTGAGGCAAACTGAAGTTAGAGAATGAAAACACAAAATTCAACAATTTTTATGTTTATAAAGGGCATAACTCAAGAACAGTAAAAGTGACGCCACCCAATTTCGAACTTGATCTGTATGATGTGGTAATAAGCATTGTGTATAAGTTTCATAACTTTTGGTTGAGGCAAACTAAAGAAAGAGAATGGAAATGAAAAATTCAGCAACTTTTATGTTTATAAAGGGCATAACTCAAGAACCGTAAAAGTGACGCCAACCAATTTCGAACTTGATCTGTATTATGTGGTAATAGGTATTGTGTATAAGTTTCATAACATTTAGTTGATGCAAACTAAAGTTAGAGAATGGAAACCAACTTTGGCACGTACGGACGGACGTACGTACAGATGGATGTACGTACGTACAGACGGACAAGGGTAAAACTTAATGCCCCCTCCACTACGGCGGGGGCATAAAAAAGGATGTCAAAGAAAACAGACATATGCCAGTCAGAGACTTCAGAACATAAGGCATCTGTATACAAGATATGAAGTATCAAGGTCTTCTTCAGTTTTACCTTCTGAAATATAAGGTTTTGTACAAATAATTAACACCATCGTCACTGGATAAGCATCATTATGTCTCAAATTTTTGTTCCCAGTGAGTTAAAAACCTATGCAAAAATTACCTGCCATAAGCTACGGTACAAAACTTATTATGCATGAAGGCATATTTTACCTGGAGATGAATGGATTTTAGAGAGATTCTAAACATTCTTCAGCACCTTATCATTATTTCTGTTTTTAAATAAGACTGATTGTCTGCCATAGCAACAGTAGACTTGAATAATCCCAGTTTGTTCAACATCATCAACCTATATAGACTGTATTTTTTTAGCAGTAATAACTAAAGTATAATATTAACTTTGCAAACAGGTTTTTAATGTAAAAGTGTATTGCTTGAAAGCAATAAAGTAAGTTACAATTTACAAAATAAAATCATTAAAACTGACTTTTAAAATAGATCAGTGTTGTTACTGAAATGCCATTGGCTAAAAAGTCCACATGTGACATCTTAGTAGCAATGATGTAAATACAAACTGCATTATAGTATTATTTACATAAATATTAATGTATCAAAGTTTAACATGTGATGTTTTTGTCGATACAAGAGAGTTATGCAAATACATTTTTAACAATCATTGAACACAACTGTCATGTAGCAGTAAAACATATAACTTCTAATTAGTGTTTGAAAAACCTGAAGTGGGTAAAAATACTAGTCTAGAAATATCTTGTAAAATATCATGACTTTTAAGAAATTTTAACTCAGATTTATATGACAAAATATAGTTAAGTGGGTCACTACAATATTAAACAGAAGAAACCGTGCATGACGTAACCAAATGGTCAAATCAGTATTAGTTATCAACTTGTGGGTGTTGCTCATATAAAGCAGATGATTCAGATGTCTTCATTAAATTGACCATGTCCCAAATTTTGGTTTCAACCCTAATTATGGAAAAAAGTGAATAAAATGTGCTACACTCAAATCATACAGGTGTTCCTCACCAAAATGTTAAAATAATAATTAACATTAAAATTAAATTAGTAGGTCACATCCTCTTTTAATTTACAGTATTCAGAATTTCTATTTATCAAAATCACTTGGCTGTTAAAAAATATACTAGAAACTAAAAGATCCTTGGAGATTATGTAGGGTAACATTTAATTAATTAATTTCTTTTATGTGCATAAAGAATTTCTTCAATTTCAACAAGAATTCCAGTTTTTATCATCAAATGCAAAATTAAATCATAACATATGATATTTGACATTTGAAACGAGACGCCATCAACTATATGGAGAATAAGACAGTGCTTCATAATATCTGAACAATTTCTTCTAATTTTTTTATTAATATTGTTAAGTTATAAAATTAAAGATTAGATATAGCAGACTGTGTCTTTTTGATTATGAAGGAATCAGTAGTTTAATCATGTTGATTTATTTACAACTTCAGCAGTGGATAAATCTTGTCCATAAATGTTTACAACAGAGAAATGTGGACTATTTAGTATACACAAATATTACCATTCTGTCAAGTACTGTATACTACCTCTAACAATGGTTGTACATGATTTGAAGTTTCTTGCATTTACACATTGTTAGTACATGCAATTAAAAAATTAGCACTTCTTGAAAAATATAACTATTAATATGTTTTATTGTAAAATTTCAATCATTTCTTTTCAAAATACATTGTTTATTTCAACATCTAAGCCTTTGTTAACACTAAAAACTAATATGTGTTAAAATAATGCATCTGGTGTCAAGATTTTCTAAGAAAAAAAAAAATTTTCAATATTTATATTACATTTTTACAAACAGTAAAATAAAACTAACGTGAGGGTACCCAAATTGACAGTTTTTTTTCACCAAAGTTTATTCATGATCCAGACAATAGTTTCCATTCTGTGTTTATTTTTTTAGAAGTATCCTTATTCACTACAGAGTTCCACCAATTTAATTTTGAATCCAAATTGAATCATTTTAAAATGGGTTTGAAAAATACCTCCAAAAGATCCAGGATTCTGTAGTGAGGAGTACCCGAATTGCATCCATGCTTAAATTCACATCCTTTAAAATCGAAAAACAGATGTTTTCATTTATTTCTCCAAATATTTAGAACAATTTGACAATAGTCTATGCTTACTATTTTTTTTTAAGAAATGGATGCCTGTAACATATTTTAAATGCTCATTTTTAAAAGTAGATTTTTTTTTTTGTGGACATTGCATGGCGAAGTCCCGGTACATTATACTTTTTCCAGTGAATACTCCATCTGGTGATATATATTGTGAATGTTTTGTGTATATCTAAATATATTCAGCTACGTCGAAAGATGTGCATAATGTCAAATCATAAAAATACAAATTGTTTAGTCTCTAAGAAACTTTGTAAGATTTCTGCTGCTATTTTTGCTAAATGGGTGCGATTTGGGTACTGTGACGTTAGATGATTAAGACAAGCTAGACATTCATGTTTTCATTGAAAGACATATATTATCAACATTAGAGAATGTGTTTTACCTGACCTTTTGAAGGTTACTCAGAACTTAATACTTGATTTAATTTGTATCCAATAACATTATAATTCTGTTCTCAGCCATATACAATGTGGATAGTACATGGCTGTTTACTGTAGATAAAATTACATACATATCGTACACAAAAATAAAACTTGTGTAAATTTTATACAAATATATATATAGAAAGACTTGAAGGAGAACTTTGAATTTAGAATGTACATTACACTGCCTTCAATAAAACTGAAATGAAACATTTCATCTGTTGTAAAACATACCAAAGTATATAACACAAATACTGAGAACTTGGTTCTCTAGCAAAATGTCATTTGGTAAATGGAGAGAAAAACAGACAGAAAAGGTTGTAAAAGATTTAAAAACATTCCATTCATGTGACGATAACTTAATCTCTTTCTACTTCATTCCACTAAAATTAGCTGCTAATCTAGATTTCCGTTTATTTGGAGTCTGTTGTTTTGGTGGAGTCTTCTTTGTTCTACTTCCACTTTCATGTACAGTTTTCTGTTCACTGCTTTCTTGTATATGTGATTGCTTTTCTCCTTTTGAAATCTGAGGTGGACTGGTTTCCGGTACAGATTTGGGGGGAGTCGACATATTGTTATTTACATTGTCTTCTTTATGTTTCTTTTTCTGTGGAGTCTTCTGTTGTTTTGTTACCTAAAAGACATTTTAGAAACAAATTTTATTAACAGTTCATGTTTCTTAAATCAACAAATGAAATTACAATTTGAAAACAATTAAACATATAACTTGCTGTTGCTTTTCCATGATGGAGAATACATTGGTCATTGAAACAGATAAGATAAAACACTGTATACAACCAAATCAAGAACCATATTTTTCTGTTGGTTAAATATGAAGACATTATACAGACATCAGTAGAGAACTGTGGATTCATCATTATTCATGGCGTTCTGATTTTCACAGTTTTCAGAGGGTATAATTGAACCATGTATTCAAGTGTTCAAGGAAATACAAATTTCCTATAGAATTGTATGTAGTAATTAATAAAGCCACTGTTTCAAGTGTCCATGACATTCCATTGTCCTGAACGAACCCACAGTATGCATGAGAGAAAATAATTAAATAATATAAAACAATTGTACGATTCTTTATGTCATGTTGGAATGTAAGAGTTCTATCTGTAGGGGTATAAATGGGTTAGCTTGAGATGATTGTTTGATCGGTGAATGTAAGAGTTCTACCTGTAAGGGTATAAATGGGTTAGCTTGAGACGATTGTTTGATCGGTGAATGTAAGAGTTCTACCTGTAGGGGTATAAATGGGTTAGCTTGAGACGATTGTTTGATCGGTGAATGTAAGAGTTCTACCTGTAGGGGTATAAATGGGTTAGCTTGAGACGATTGTTTGATCGGTGAATGTAAGAGTTCTACCTGTAGGGGTATATAAATGGGTTAGCTTGAGACGACTGTTTGATCTATGAATGTAAGAGTTCTACCTGTAGGGGTATAAATGGGTTAGCTTGAGACAATTGTTTGATCTGTGAATGTAAGAGTTCTACCTGAAGGGGTATAAATGGGTTAGCTTGAGACGATTGTTTGATCGGTGAATGTAAGAGTTCTACCTGAAGGGATATAAATGGGTTAGCTTGAGACGATTGTTTGATCGGTGAATGTAAGAGTTCTACCTGAAGGGGTATAAATGGGTTAGCTTGAGATGACTGTTTGATCGGTGAATGTAAGAGTTCTACCTGTAGGGGTATAAATGGGTTAGCTTGAGACAACTGTTTGTTCGGTGACTGTTCTTTATTTTGCTGACATATGTCTGTTGACGGTAGAGAATCACCATGATGTCGTGGTCGACCATGTTCCTGTTGCTGCTGCCAACTGTAAATCCCCTGGTTACCTCCACGACCACCATGGTAATTCTGTTGTTGTCCATGACTCCTGACATTCATCTGACCTACATAATAAATTATCTTATCATGACAAAGTTCTATGGTATTAAAACAATATATATCATTACCTACATGTGGTAAATCATTATATCTCAATAAAATGTAGGTGCTTGTGTCCCATTTTCATTACTATGCCAGATTTTAACAATGACAAAATATTTTCATCCATTTCTTAAAGTAATTGTAGGCCTAAATGTAAAATTGCACATCGAAGATGTGCAAGCCACAAATTCATTGCTACCTATTAATAAATTCAAAGTCTATACAACAGCTCAGAGAGAAGATTAATTTGATCATTTCTTGGTCAATGACCTTAGTCAATACCAAGTCAGGCATTGGTATATTATCGTCATAGCTGTGGTAATAGGCACAATAATACTCCTTAAGTTTCTTTAAAACTAGATGTGTCGGAAAGACACAAATGGCCTCGCTCGCTAAAAAAGCTTGAAACTATTTTTAGGAGTGGAAATTTGAGAATGAAAGTCAGTATTAATGTTATTTTCATGAAAGTCCAAATTTCAGAACAAATCTGCGGAGTGGAACCAAATGTAAAGTTGATCTGTGTCTCATCATAGCAGACTCACATACTAAAAATCAGCTCAATATGTGAAGGCGTTTAGAAATAAAGACTGTTATTTTCATGAAATTTTTAAAGTCCAAAGCCCGTAATTTCTGCAAAAATCAGCAAATCCGACCAAACAGAAACTCGATCTGTAACTCATCATAGTGGACTCACATACTAAAAATCAGCTCAATATGTGAAGGTGTTTAGAAAAAAAGTTGGTGTAACTTCATTGCAGAATGCTTTGTGGCGGGGCCATAAAAAGCTATCCTTTTTTTTTTCAAGAGATTTCATCTAGAAGTTCTGATTCAAGATTCTAATTCAATATTTAGATAAATTTATATGTTATAAATGCTTCCTGTAGAGCGGCTAGAGCATTGAAATAAACAAACACCTTCTGGGCCAGTTATTTTGAGTCAAGAGTTCCCATGACACTGGTTACACCGCAAGCTTTGGAATCACATTCCCAATAAAAATATTCCAGCAAAATAAAAGGTCCTATTTAAGAAATTTCGTCTAGAAAACAAGATTTTGAAAAAATTTATACCATGTACAGTTATCCTTAGCAACTTCAACCTTAAATTTCACCGACATTTACATCGATAGGCTCTCTGCTTTCCTACTTTCAATATTATGTATATTAAAGTTTTATTGAAATCCATTAAGTGTACCTCGAATCAACAAATTGCAACATTTGTATATTTTCGGTCTATTTTTAGCAGCTTTGACCTTTTGACATGAAAATTAATAGGATTCTTCCTTTTTCCTATATTCTTTCTACACAATATATAGATATAAGAAGATGTGGTATGAGTGCCAATGAGACAACTCTCCATCCAAGTCACAATTTGTAAAAGTAAACCATTCAAGTTCATTTTAAACCAACAAAGGAAACTCATGTTATCATCAAAAACATTTTTTCCCAAAAATTTCTTAATTAGTACGTGACATCAAAATCAATAGGCTGTTCCCTCTTCCTTGTAACTTTCATCTGTATAAGTTTAGTTCCACTATAACAGGGAAACTGAAGTTTCCATCAGAAAGTATTTGTTCAAACACTTGAAGGGCAGATGGAAGGACAGACAAAAGAATGGATGGATGGACAAAGCAACAATTATATGATACCAAATTTTTTTCAAGGAGTATAACAACAAACTCTGAATCAGTAAAAATAAGTAACCTCATTTGTGATTCAACTCTATTCTTTATATAAAAAAATGTTAATAAAATTCCAACTAAAAAGACAAAGGATGTTAAATGATGACAGTACATCAGACAAGCCACAAATTATTGTTGCCTGCAATGCCTACAGCTCAGAGAGAAGATTAATTGTATCATTTCTTGGTCAATGACCTTAGTCAATACCAAGTCAGGCATTGGCATATTATCATCATAGCTGTAGGCAAAACTTATCAATCCAAGGGGAGATAAGCAGGTTGTTTTTGTAAGGTGGAATTGGTTATCCCATTACTTTACAGATCTACATGAAAAATGTTTACAAACCAGCAGGCTGGACAGGTCTGAATGCTGATGGGAACGGTTGTTGTGGCTGTTGAGATCTAGGAGATAGTGGCATCCTATGTGGCATCATCCCAGGAGGTGGTATTCTCTGATGCATCATCATTAGTGGGTGGCATTGAGTGGATGGTTGAAAAGTTGCTACCTTGATAAAGAAAAATGAATATGAATCAAAATATTTTCTGCTGAAATTGTTTTCTATCAAGATCAAATACTGTGGACTGGTTATTATTCGTTGGAGACCAATTTTCATGGATTTCGTCGGTATAGGTGAACTATGAATGAAATACACAATTTCTATAGGCTTCTAGGAAGTCTATGCCAAAACCATGAAATCAAATATTACAGAAAATACAAATTTTCCTCAAACCACAAGAAATTGATATCCACTAAAATAAATGCATTCACAGTAAACAAAATCATTTTCTTTATTGCTTTTTTTTTAAATGGACTTTGTGTTAACATTTATTTGAATCTTCTTTGAATAAACTTGAAAGTTGAATATATATGAACAGAAACAAATTTTAACTCTTCAATAAAGTGAAAGCATGGAAAGTAGCTATATGATCTTGAAACAAGCTAGTAAGACGAAACAAAATAAAGAACAGAAATAAACATATCAATTACACGTAGTTATGTTATGGAGTGGACAAGATAGGGAAAACTACACAGTACACATGACTAACATTGTTCACTTATTATCATCACACTAGTTTACCCACCACTGTGTATCTGAAGGTCAGAGTTCATACTTACTGATGTAGTGCTATACTTGCTGCACTCTCTGCAGCAGCCTCCTGGGTTGGGGTGGTAGCTCCCTGGAATCTGGCACCATTACTTAAATTAATCACACAAGTATACCCACCCTTTGTAGCTGAAGGTCAGATACCTGAAGGTCAAAGTTCATACTTACTAACTGATGCAGTGCTATACTTGCTGCACTCTCTGCAGCAGCCTCCTGGGTTGGGGTGGTAGCTCCTTGGAATCTGGCACCATTACTTAAATTAATCACACAAGTATAACCACCACTCTGTATCTATAAAAAATAAAATAACACACAATGTCAAAATATATTTTGCTTGCTTTAATGAAAAACATTTATTTAATGCTATATTTTCAGTATATTGGTGTATCAACTGCCAGCACACATTATCTTTGTAAAATTTTGAAGTACAGAAAAAAATTTGTGAAATTAGCTAATGAGAACTTTGATGTCAAAAAGATGTCAAATTTTCAAACACCTATAACTATTTTCTCAGATGAGGATTGATTTGGTTCTCTTTTTGTCATTATATTCCTTCTATAAATCTAAGTATCTGTAACAATGGGTAACTTGTTTTATTTCCACATCAAAAAGAGGAAGCGTTTAATCTTCTTTCAGTAATTATTAATTATTGTTTGCAAATCTAAAACTAGGTATTAACAAGTAAATAATATGTAAGTGAAATATGAAATATGGCTTTCCAGTGCTTGTCAATGGTTGATGCCTGCCATGATTTTTTTATTATTATTTAATGTTATAAGCCTGAATCAGGCTGTTAGTTTTCTTTCTTCATTTGTATCACCTTTTGTTATCCCAGGGCCTTTTTAAGCTTTCTATACAGTTTTGCTCATTGTTGAAGGCTTAACAGCTAATTGTAGTTGTTTGCTTCCTGGTCCTTTGGTTTTTGGTCCATAGTTGAACCATTGGCAAATAAATCACATCTCCTAATTTTTAAATTTTAACCATTATTTATGACTTCCAAAGTATAGATGATATAATATGCTTGTTCACATGCTTTCACTATTAAATGGTAATATATTTTTTATCATAAATTTAAGATAAACATCTCACCTGTCTGTTGAACTCATACTTGGGATCTGATAAATTGAATGATTTACAGAAACCTAAAAGCTGCATTACAGGGTTCCTAAAATAAAGGAAAATACAAATAAAAAACATAGATATTCAAATAAATCACCTTCAAGTTCTGAGTTTTACTTCAACTGACCTCAATTTAGAGTCACTATTGTTTTATTACTTCAAATGTTTCTGTTGTGATGCTATAAAATTACAAGTATTTCTTGGTTGTGCCCATTTACCGACAGTTTCCACCATCGTAACATTCTTTTTAAAGCTTGGACTCGACCCGCTGACTGATATGATGCCTGTGATGCTGACTTGACCCTGGAATGGCGACTTAGTTTCCTGCGTCTTATATTTTTGTTTGAAGTCAAAACTTAACCTGTATTTATCTGGTACTCTTTCAATGAAAACTCAGCGAAGGTTTTTTTGTTCCAATGATGAATATGTGAGTTGTGTTTATACTGATGCCAAATGGAAATGAAATGGTAGTCGTGAAGTCACATGTTTGTGAAATATGGCAGCTGCCTTTGTGGCCGTAAATTTAAAAAGATTTATCAAATATACCAAATTAATGGCCCTGAAACATTCTTTTTACAGGGAGAGATGTTTTATTACTATTTTTTATTTAATGATAGATTCTGTAAATAATAACATTTTAATTTGGGTTTCTTCTCCATTAACAATAGACAAGTGCCAGTTAATATGTTGAGCTCTAAATCTTCACATTGTCTAGAAAAGTTTTGAATTAAAAAAAAGTCATATATTATTATGTTTAGAAATTGAAGTATTTGTATTTTGTCTTTAAAATTTGACTCTCTTTTTGAAATTGCAACGCAGTGTTTGATATAATGTTATTATAATTGTTTATGTATTTCCAGTTCTCTATATATAACTGTAATGATCAGTCTAATACATGGCAATTTTATAAATGAGCTAAAATGTGAAAATTTGTGTGAAAATTCTGTATACCTAGAGAATTTTTCATTCATACCTAGATACATTTATATTGGGATTGTTTTGATGCATTCCACCAGATTTTGGTCGACCTTGATTGCCAGACTGCCGCCCTACATTGTTGTATTGATTCGATTGATTTTGTTTATGACTGCTTTTGGGTGGATATTGCTGGTCCTGAGCTTGATGAAACTTGTTAGAACTTGGTGATTGTACATTTTCACTTGAACTCTTCTGTTTTACACCTATAAATATATAAAGGAACAAGTATTAAATGATAATGACTATAATCATGATAATATACAGAATTAAAGCAGGTTTTTACTCTAAAATTTAAATTGCCAGGCGGGTGGGGATTATTCAGTACTACAAGCAAATAAACTGTTGTCACAGAAATATGGCTTGTTTGTACTTTTGACAGTAAAATGCAAATGTTGATATTAAAATGGCAATACTTTAACATGTTAACTATGCAAAACATCAAAAGTCAATGAACCATCACTTTTTCTTTTTTGCCATGGCATTGTCAGTTTATTTTCCACTTATGAGTTTGAATGTCCCTTTTGTATCTTTCGCCTCTCTTGAAGGTTTAGGACCAAATAATCTCCATGGAAATGAGAAATGCCAATGCTAATACAACTGCGTATCAAATATCATTGACTTATCATGAATGGATCACCTTAAACTGACCGAATCACAGACTTTAATTTGTAAACTATGCAAAACATACAAATCCAATGAACCATGACCTGGCCATATAATCTCCAAGGAAATGAGACGTGCTATTAAATACTAATATAACTAAATACCAAATATTATTGACTTACCAATAGTGGTTCCCCTCTAACTGACCTAATCACAAACTTTAACTATGATAAAACTATGATAAAATTCCAAAGATAAAAGACCATGACTAAGACAGCATGGGCCATGGAAATGAAATGTGCCAAAACTTCATCAACTGCATACCAAATATCATTGACATACTATCAGTGGTTGCCCTTAAACTGATATAATCACTAACAAATTGTTGACACCGTCTCTGGAAATAGCACATACAAGTCTAGCCTTTGAGACTTCTTCATGGAAAGACAAAAAAGAAAGAAAATGTTGATCCCTTGATGTTGTTTACATATGCCATCATGTGTTGGGGCAGCCTTAAATTATTTTCAAATTGTTGAATAATCTTAATCCTTTACCTAATTGATATTAATACAAATTTAACTAAATTCAAAGCATTTTCAGATTTAATGATAAATATCAAAATGTAACACTTCAGACCAAATTTCTTCTTTCTTTTATTATACCTAGAAAAACTTGCTAAAGTTGCCTAACAATGTAAAAAGGAAGGAATGTAACAGGTTATTCTTTCTGTCAACCAGTCTCAGAGGAGTTGCTTTCACAAGGTGTCATTTGGGTAGAATAGAAAAAATAAGTCTCATAACTCATGTAAAAATATTCCAATCAAAATGCACATGATGGCAAACAATCCTACCAAGTATAAGAGCTTTCTGTCAAACAGTCTCAGAGCCATATAATTATGCATGTTTATTGATTTACAGGTCAGGTAATGTCAGTAACACCACACCCAGAATTTCATACACGGATTTTCCCCTTCAACGGGAGGTCGGGAGGGTAAATTAGTCAGGCTAGTCAAAAGTCCCATAACTCTGAAAATAAAGAGATATAAACCAGTCACCAAAGTTTCATGAAAACTGCTCTAGGCACTTAAGAGTTATTGTCTGAAAACTGGAAAATCCCCCATTTTTTAATGAATAAAACCCCACAACTTGGAAACGTATAATCTAAAATTTATAAAAATTGAGCTCATGTCAATAGATATAAACAATTCACCAAAGTTTCATGAAAACTGCTCAAAGCATTTCTGAGTTATTGTCAGAAAACTGGAAAATCACCCTTTTATAATGAATAAAACCCATAACTCGGAAATGTAAAATCTTAAATTTATAAAAATCGAAATCAATAGATATAAACAATTCACCAAAGTTTCATGCAAATTGGTTAAAGCGTTTTTGAGTTATTGTCCGACATGTTGACGAAGGACGGACAACGGTATACCATAATAAGTCCCGTAAACGGCCGTATAAAAATGGTGGAATCAAAACTACAGTACAACAGGGTCAACTACGTATACACAAACAATTGTCTAACAATGCATTAAATACAGGAAATATTTCTATGTGTTGACTTTCTATTGATCAATGATGATATTAATTGTGAAATCTATGTTATAACTCTTACCATCAAACAGTTCTTGTACAGAAACTTGTCTCCCATAGGAGGGAACCTCTTTTGTCGGAGGTAACTTTTCAATGTCTTCTGAGTCAATATTCAACATTTGCTTTAAAGCAGCACTACCATCCTAAAAGTAGATTTCATCATTTTATCAAACAAATGTTAACTCATTCTATAAGAGTTGGTGAGTGTGTGTTTTGATTAACTAGATGAGTTGGAACGACACGAATGGCTCCACTCGCAAAAAAAAGCTTGAAGCCATTTTAAGGAGCGGAAGTCCAAAGTCCGTAATTTCAACAACAAAAAATCAATGGAGCGGAACCAATCTGCAACTTATCATAGTAGACTCATATACTAAAAATCAACTTAATATGTGAAGGCGTTTAGAAAAAAAGTCTGTATAACTGTTCATTTCATGAAACTTTCAAAGTCCAAAGCCCGTAGTTTCGGCAAAAATCAGCAGAGTGGCACCAAACATTAACTTGATCTGTAATTCATCATATTTGACTCACTTAAAAAATGTACTAAAAATCAGCTCAATATGTGAAGGTGTTAAGAAAAAAAGTCTGTATAACTATTATTTTCACCAAATTTTCAAAGTCCAAAGCCCGTAATTTCGGCAATAATCAGCAGAGTTGAACCAAACGTAAACTCAATCTGTAACTCATCACAGTAGACTCACATACTAAAAATTAGCTCAATATGTGAAAGCGTTTAGAAAAAAGTCTGTTTGTTGCGGAATGACAGATGATGGAATGACAGAATGACAGAATGACGGATAAGTGTAACACTATATGGCCCTGACCTAAGTTGTTAGGGACATAATAAAACCAATAAAAGAACAGAGTTCCAATGTCCCTAGCGTTACACATATTTTATCTATCTAAGGCAATAACTAAAAAAAGTACTTTTTTTTGGTTCTTTAAAACAATCTATATATATCTTGAGAAATGAAGGCTTCAGTGCAAATGCAATTTGCCGTTATAATTAATTTTTCCAAGAGGCATAACTCGTTAAAAATATTTTATCAGCAAAGACATTGCTGATATAAACTTGTGATATAAGTTTCATAAAATTCTGGCAAGATTTGTACACATGAGAGCGCTAACAATGCAATTTTCCATATAATCAATATTTCCAAGGGACATAACTCTTTTAAATAAAATGCTCCGCAGGGCGCAGCTTGATACGACCGCAGAGGTCGAACCCTGAATAGTTGGGGCAAGTATGGACACAACATTCAAGCTTGATACAGCTCTGAATTTGGATTGTGATTAAATATTTGACACAGCATAGGTTTCTGACACAGAATGAATGTGGTCTAAGAACTTAAAAATTTTAAATTGAACATTCACCTATTATGGTCCAATATCCAAAATCTAAATACATGGTTAGATTCAGCATATCAAAGAACCCAAGAGTTCAATTTTGATGAAATCAAACAAAGTTTAATTTTGGACCCTTTTGACCTCAATGTGGACAAAGTTGATAACAGGGCCCAAAAATCAAAAATCTAAATACATGGTTAGATTCAGCATATCAAAGAACCCCATATATTCAATTTTGTTGAAATCAAACAAAGTTTAATTTTGGACCCGATTTGGACCAACTTGAAAACTGGGCCCATAATCAAAATCTAAATACATGTTTAGATTCAGCATATGAAAGAACCCTAAGAATTCAATTTTGTAAAATCAAACTAAGTTTAATTTTGGACCCTTTGGACCTTAATGTAGACCAATTTGAAAACGGGACCAAAAATTAAGAATCTAAATACACGGTTAGATTTGGCATATCAAAGAACCCCAATAATTCAATTTTGATGAAATCAAACAAAGTTTAATTTTGGACCCTTTGGACCTCAATGTGGACCAATATAAAACGGGGCCCAAAATCCAAAAACTTAATACAAGGTTAGATTCAGCATATTAAAGAACCCCAAGAATTCAAGAATAAAACCCCATTGAAATTGGTCAAGAAATAAGCAATTTATACTGAGTATCTTCTTTTGCACAATACTGTGCAATTGAATATTTCTTGCTATTGCGCAATACTGTACAATTGACAATTTCTTGCTATTGCAATATTGTGCTATTGGATATTTCTTGCTATTGCGCAATACTGTGCAATTGAAGATTTCTAGCTATTGTGCAATACTGTGCAATTGAAGATTTCTTGCTATTGTGCAATACTGTGCAATTGAAAATTTCTTGCTATTGCACAATACTTATTATATAATAATTTACACATCCTGTTTGGTGTGTATCTCCTACCATATCATTATTATTTGCTTTTAAATATAAATCAGAAATAACCAACTTAAAATGGAAAATTTTAAAAGAAAAAAACTCAAACCCAGCTTTCCCTTTGTGATATGGAACCTTGTAGTACAATTTCAGAAAGATCCATACATTTACACACAAGTTATTGTCATGAAACTAGAAAAATGCTTGTTTTTGCCCCTTTGTGGTATGGTACCTTTTTGGATCCATACCCTAATTCCTAAAATTTTGAGGCAATTACCCCTTTGTGATATGGAACCTTGTAAAATCAATCCCAGCATTCCCTTTGTGATATGGAACCTTGTGGTACAAAGTCAAGAGAGATCCATACACTAACACACAAGTTATGTCTGGAAGTTACAAAATGCTTATTTTGGCCCCTAATTCCTTAACTGTTGGTACCATAACCCCAAAATCAATCCCAACTTTCCTTTTGTGATATTGAACCTTATGGTAAAATTTCATAGAGATCCATTCACTTAAACTAAAGTTAGAGTGCGAAAACCAATGCGTCTTCGGACGACTGACGACGACGACGCCAACGTCATACCAATATCGACCACAAAATTTTTTTGCGGTCGTATAAAAATAATTGATCGGCACCAATTTTCAAATTTGTCTGAGACATTGATGATATAAACCTGTAATATAAATTTCATAAAAATCTGGCAAGAATTGAAAACATAATAAGGCAATTTTCCATATGATTAATATTTCCAAGCGGCATAACTCTTTTAAAAATAATTGATCAGCACTGATTCTCCAACTCATCAAAGACATTGCTGATATAAACCTATGATATAAGTTTCATAAAAATCTGGCAAGAACTGTACACCTGAGAATGCTAACAAGACCGGACGGACAGACGGACTCCTGGTTTTTCCATGTCCCCCACAACGTGTTTCGCAAGGGACAATTAACAAATGCATCTGTATTACAGTTGAAACAGGTTTTAGCAAATCAGCTGATCTTTCAGCTAGAATCAATGTTTGTTCAATAATTTTTCAACACACTAAATTTGTACCATGTTTACAACATTACAATAATGACAAACATGCATATGTCATTGATAGAGCTAGACATAACTTAATGTTTTGCATTTGCGTTTTGCATTTGCAGTTGTATTTAGGGCATGGATTTAATTTCTTTTAATGCACTTAAAGTTTCTATTTTATACCTCTTTGTCTTGATCAGATTTCTTTAAAGAACAAACCAGCACACCATCCTCTATATTACTATCTTGGAACACACTTAAGTCTTTTAATTTGGATGTTAATTCTGCTGTGTTAGACTTGCTAGCTTCATCAAACAAACTCTGTACATTGAAGGAAGTTGGCGCTATCTTAGGAGATAATGCTGGGTCATCTGGCAGTTTATTCAAAGCCATAGCTGCCTGGTTCAGTGAAGTATTATCTGATGGTGAAACTTTTTGTAATTCTTTCCACATATCAGCAAACTCTGAGTTATTGCTGTCTTGAAACATCTTAAATAAAAGTCACAAACAATACAAATGGCAGTCTTCATTCAAAATTTTTTCAAATTGTCATCTTTTAAACAGTAATTAATACAATGTGATAAATTCTATAAGACCAGCATTATATTAAAATCAGGTTAACAATTAGATATCATATAATATCAGTCCTAATAATTTGTTAATCCTACTGATTCAACTGTTTTTATTAATCTTAATAAAAGTTATTTATCTGACTGCATATTGCAACATACTTTTTAACAGCGCAGTAATTATTTCCATTTTACCTTAGTTGCCATTGTCCTTGAGGAATCTTGTTGTTGACCTTGTGTCTTCTGTGGTCTTCCTGGGGAAGGAATTTTTGGTGTTACAAACTGTAAAGGAGCATCTTTCTGACTTTCATCAAAACTTTCTTGTCTGATATCCATTTTTGGTCTATTAGATTCATTTATTGTCACATTGGAACTGTCTATTGATGATTTTACTGGTTGTTGACCCTGCCAGCCATACCTAGGATATGTATTGTCATTCACATGACCATTATAGAGTTGTTTACCCTGATTTCTATTGTCATAGTCTTGATTTCCACCAGAGTAGCCTCCCCTGCTATTATTTCTAGAATTCCCAGAATTATAATCACCATAGTTACCACTTTTGTAATTATTACTATTGTCAATCTTCCATGCGTTTTTATTGAAGTTTTCTGTTGCTTTCTGTCTGTTAGTGTTACCATGGTATTTTCGATCACCATGAGATATGTTTACTACAGCAGTTTTGGGAACCCTATACCCTTTATTTCCAGTACATCTGAAAAATAGAATTATCTATTATTATGATACCATCTTTAATGTCTGTACAACAGTGAAAAGAAAATTTATATAATGTTTTCTCTTTAATTCCTCAACAATAAGACAGCAGACCTGTTAGAAACCTATTAATCTAAATGTATATATCTATTGCACAAAGGCATGTAACATGTGTCGTAAATTAGTGTGACAGACACTTTTGAACAGGGATCATTTATCTATTCATATACAAAAATATATAGTACCTGAAATTCTATCCTATCAAAATCTTTCCTTAATTTTTTTTATTTACTCCTTAGCATAGCACTATTTACACAAGTAACACATTTTCAAGAAGAACAGTTGACATGAAAAGACTATAAAAAGTACCTTATATTTTTTATATTTAACTAGAGGCTCCAAGGACCCTGTGTCGCTCACCTGATATTTTATTTACAATTGATGCATGATAAATGCAACTGTTATACTGTCGTTTAGTTTCAGAGATATAAGACTAAAAGTGCGTTTGAAACCTATGTTTTATTTCAGCCATGTGTGCCATGTTGGCAGGCAGGGTCATCATACACAGTGGTCCCTGGATATCCTAGTGGTGATTTAAACCAAGTTTGGTTTAATTTGACAGTAGTTTCAGGGAGAATTTTTAAATTTATCTAACGAGAAATGCGAAGTGATGAGAAAGTTTGTTGTGAAGTTTTGTTGTTGCAACACCCCCAAAAAAAAAAAAAGGTAATAAAAATTATCATTTAAGGGCAATCTTTCCTATTAATGATTTCTGCAAAATTCAGTTGATTGTGCAAGGGTTGTATAGCCAGCTGAGGTCGTTAAAACTCTCATTTGTTGTTGCAAAATTCAAGTGGTTTTGAATTGCTTTGTTGATCTTTTTGTATTCAACTTTTAAACAACAAAGTACAACAAATATGATGACTGATACTCATGACACTGAAAATATGGTCTTCATTCTTGTGAAGAAAATGGTAAGGTTTGAAATATTTCTTAAATATTAATTCAGTACCAATACTTTAATTTGTATTGGATTTATCCCAGGAAATGAGAACAAGGGACATAATTAAATTCAATTTTTTCCTAAATTTTGATAAAATATAAAATGAAGAACTATATTTTTAATGAGAATTTTTTTTAATAGTAAATTGATAATTTGAACAATATTAATTAAGTTTTAGATCTTGCATGGTTGATTAATTTTCTCTCAAAATTTCTGATATTTTATTAAAGTTTCAAATATAATATGAGGCAGGCATTACCTGTGAAAGGGGATGAAGTCTGTATAAATTAGTGTAGGAATTCAAGCATCATTTGCACTTCGGAATCTGTAGAAAATGAAGCCAAAGTACTGAAACATATCTGACATTCGACCTATTGTTCGGGATTATAGTTGTGACATCATTTTCAATGAAAAGAAAGAAACACCATCATCAGGTGGTTTTTTTTTTTTCATGTTATAGAATTATCAATTATCAATTATTTTTATTGCCAGTTCATTAGTAGATTGTTTTCTATATTGATTTTCTACTGCAGTTTCAGAAAAGAAGATTACAAAAGGAAAACATTTTGTAAAAACTTAACAAAATTTACCAAATTAATGAAAATTGTTAAAAATTGACTATAAAGGGCAATAACTCCTTAAGGGGTCAACTGACCAATCTGATCATAATTTTCAAGATAATAACCAAAAACAGCAAAATTTCCTTAAAAATTACCAATTCAGGGGCAGCAACCCAACAACCAGTTGTCCAATTCATCTGAAAATTTGAGGGCAGATAGATATTTACTTGATAAACAAGTTAATCCCTGTATGATTTGCTTTAAATGCTTTGGTTTCAGAGTTACAAGCCAAAATCTACATTTTACCCCTATGTTTTATTTTTAGCCATGGCAGCCATCTTGGTTGGTTAGCTGGGTCACCGCACACATTTTTTAAACTAAATACCCTAATTATGATTGTGGCTAAGTTTGGTTGAATTTGGTCCAGTAGTTTCAGAGAAGATTTTTGTAAAGATTACAAAATTTACAAAAATTGGTAAAAATTACTTTAAAGGGCAATAACTCCTTAAGGGTCAACTGACCATTTTGATCATGTTGACTTATTTGAAGATCTTACTTTGCTGAACATTATTGCTGTTTACAGTTTATCTCTATCTGTAATAATTTTCAAGATAATAACCAAAAACAGCAAAATTTCCTTAAAAATTACCAATTCAGGGGCAGCAACCCAACAAACAGTTGTCCAATTCATCTGAAAATTTGAGGGCAGATAGATATTTACTTGATAAACAAGTTAATCCCTGTAAGATTTGCTTTAAATGCTTTGGTTTCAGAGTTACAAGCCAAAATCTACATTTTACCGCTATGTTCTATTTTTAGCCATGGCAGCCATCTTGGTTGGTTGGCTGGGTCACCGCACACATTTTTAAACTAAATACCTAATTATGATTGTGGCTAAGTTTGGTTGAATTTGGTCCAGTAGTTTCAGAGGAGAAGATTTTGTAAAGATTACAAAAATTTACAAAAATTGGAAAAAATTACTTTAAAGGGCAATAACTCCTTAAGGGGTCAACTGACCATTTTGATCATGTTGACTTATTTGTAGATCTTACTTTGCTGAACATTATTGCTGTTTGCAGTTTATCTCTATCTATAATAATTTTCAAGATTATAACCGAAAACGGAAAAAATCCTTAAAATTACTAATTCAGGGCAGCAACCCAACAACCCATTGTCCGATTCATCTGAAAATTTCAGGGCAGATAGATCTTGACTTGATCAACAATTTTACCCCATGTCAGATTTGCTCTAAATGCTTTGGTTTCAGAGTTACAAGCCAAAATGTACATTTTACCCTATGTTCTATTTTTAGCCATTGCAGCCATCTTTGTTGGTTTGGCAGGTCACGGACACAATTTTTAAACTAGATGCCCTAATGATGATTGTGGCCAAGTTTGGTTAAATTTGGCCCAGTAGTTTCAGAGGAGAAGATTTTTGTAAAAGTTAACGACGACGGACGACGGACGCCAAGTGATGAGAAAAGCTCACTTGGCCCTTCGGGCCAGGTGAGCTAAAAATATGAGTGCAAAAGAATATAACATGTACTGGAGCCCCTGGGATAAAGTCATTAATTAATTCAATAATGAACTATATTGTATAAATGTGCTTGAAATGCAATTACAATTATCACCATATTATTTAATTAAAATGCTATACTTCGTCCATATATATATATATTGTATTCTGTTATATCGTATCGTATTATTTCTTATATCCATTTTTGGTCTATTAGATTCATGTATTGTCACATTGGCACTATCTATTGATGATTTTGCTGGTTGTTGACCCTGCCAGCAATACCTAGGATATGTATTGTCATTCACATGACCATTATTGAGCTGTCTACCCTGATTTCTATTGTCATATCCTTCATTTCCACCAGAGTAGCCTCCCCTACTATTGTTCCTAGAATTCCCAGAATTATAATCACCATAGTTACCACTTTTGTAATTATTACTATTGTCAATCTTCCATGCATTTTATTGATGTTTTCTGTTGCTTTCTGTCTGTTAGTGTTACCATGGTATTTTCGATCACCATGAGATATATTTACTACAGCAGTTTTGGGAACCCTATATCCTTTATTTCCAGTACATCTGAAAAAGATATATGTATGTGTAAGTATGATTAATGTCAGGGCAACAGCGGAAAGAAATTACTGAAATTTTTCCTCTTCAATTCCTTAAAAATAAGACAGCAGGCCAATTCAATATCTTTTGTTACTTTCATTTGCTTGATCATGCTTATTTATCTCACTTGCTTTAGTATGTGCCACTATAGATAATATATGTAAATGCCTGTCAATCCATGATGAATAAAAAAAAAAAAATTGTAAAAAAAAAAAAGTACCTTATATTAATTCCTCCCATGAAAGCTTCATCAAATACGACTTCAAACATAGTATCTGATTCTTTCTCTGCTTTGTGGATACCAACGATCGTCCCACGTAAACCAAAGGGTACAGTATATCCCTGTCTGACACTGACCACACGGTCAAATAGCATAAATGTTACTGTCTGATCTGGTACTATACTACTCTCATTTGGAATTGGCTGAAAAATGGATAGGAGCATTGGAATGGAATGAAAATTCATACTGTATCAAGTTTTTATCATTTGTTAATTTGAGTGATGCAATGTTAAAGTATAGTTGTTTCATTGGGAATCATAACATATCTTAAGGCTGTATACAACATTTAACATGCATGAAATCCAGGGTAGGCACTTCTAAAGTTACCTCGATAAACAGTGGCGGATCCAGAACTTTTGATAAGGGGGGCCGCTCAAGTCATGCTTCAGTGATTCCCTATATAAGCAACCAAATTTTTCCCACGAAGGGGGGCCCGGGCCCCCCAGGCCCCCCCCCTGGATCCGCCTATGATAAATGATAATAACCATTTTCAAAGTGCCTTCCGTAGGTGCCTTGTATATGTAAATGGAACAGCACTTTTTTTTTATAGCAAAAGCATGTTCCTGAGATAATTGTGACAAAAAGTCTTACAAAAAATAATTATAAGTCATGAATATTTCAGTATATCTTACGATAAACTTTAATCCTGGGTTGCTATATCATTTACTTTTGTGTCCTTTTACTCACTGATTAATTACACAAATAATAATCAAATTTTCCAAACAATTGTTTTCATACTGCACAAAATAAATATTGATATCTTGCAGATATCTTTATGAAATGATTCATTTTAATTAATATCAATTCATAAAGTTAAATAGTTTATGGACATCTCTATTTTACATACAAGTTCACCTTAAACTTAATACCTGTATACAAACTGAAGAAGAACTAAAAAAGAAAAGTTTCTCATGAATATGTTGCAAAAAGTAAAATAACAAAAATACCGAAATCAAAGGAAAATTCAAAACAGAAAGTCCCTTATCAAATGGCAAAATCAAACGCTCAAACACATCAAACAAATGGATAACAACTGTCACATTCCTGACTTGGTACAGACATTTTCCAAATTGGTGTTTTAACAGGCAGACACCATTTATATAGTCTTCAACCATAGACAAATTGCCATACCAATGTCATTTGATCTCTATTGGCAATCCTACTACATCTGCTAATTTTTATATATATATACATACCCAGTACCCAATGACCAACAAACACCAAGTAAAACTTACTCTAAATAGAAGATGTGGTTTCACTTGCATTTTTACTCTCTTTTGTTTCTTTCTATTCTCCTCCTGTAAACAATAATGATCAAGTGTTTTAAAGCACAATTTTTATTTCAAGGTAAAGTGAGTGAAAAAACAACCAAAAAACATCTATCAAGCACCTCCCTAACATAACTAGGTTAAGCTTAAATTTACTGATTGCAAATCATGATGTGAATGGATTTTTACAAAACAGCTGGAAATAATTCAACCATATTCTGGACAAGAACATGTTGATATTATACAGTGGATAGACATAAGTATTTGTTACCTATAATTTCTTCCAATGTATAATATTTCAAATTTTTAAAAAAGGCGTGTGTTTGGATTTTACAAATCAAGTGTTAATTGACACAGAAATGTTTGAATTACATTTGTTTATTTGGTGATAGTTTTGTCTACTGTTTTCTTTTCTCCTTGTGACGACACACTAAAGCTATTAGTATTTAAAAATTTCAACCTAATTCATTAAATTTCAATATGACAGTTTATCAATCAGATCAGATCCCCTTTAACAAGTTTTTCTTACCATGACTCTATTAACTTCCTTTTCTATAGCCCGAATGATTCCCTCATCTAAAATATCTGCTCCTGTTTTCATAGTTTTTATACTGCTACAGGGTAAAGTCTTCAGGTACGTGGTCACATCCTTAAGTGTAACACTGAAATAAACAATAGGTAAAGGTCAGTTCATGGGGTTCTACTCCAATCTTAATTGATTAGGATTGCTAGTTTTCCTGTCCAAGGTTGGTAGTTCTACCAGGGCACTCTGCCTTCCTCCCCAATAAATACTGGCCACCGTTAAAAGCCAATTGCTGAAAGTGGAGTTAAATACCAATAATGAATTTTACGAGCTTCCTAAAATAACCAAAAACATTAAACAATCAAAATGATATTCTTGTGAGAAACTGTGCTCTTGTTATAAATGTCAATAAATTGCTCTGACATGACTTTTTAATACAATGTGATTGAGGGTAACTTTTCTTATCCAAAGCAGTTTTCCAGATGTTGTTTGGAACCTCTTACCATTTTTTTTTATTTGGAAATCGCATTCTGAAGATCTCCTCATGAGGATGAAATTCCCAATCCAGAGGAAATAAAATCAAATTTCTTCAACACATTTACTTGACAAGATGGAGTTGTTTGTTATTTAAAAGTTGACTATTGTCCAAGCATTGTTCCAAACACACTTAAGAATGTTTGAGCTACCTAACATTGTGTTGTAAATAATGTTCGAGCTACCTAACATAGTGTTGTAAATAATGTTCGAGCTACCTAACATAGTGTTGTAAATAATGTTTGAGCTACCTAACATAGTGTTGTAAATAATGTTTGAGCTACCTAACATTGTGTTGTAAATAATGTTTGAGCTACCTAACATTGTGTTGTAAATAATGTTCGAGCTACCTAACATTGTGTTGTAAATAATGTTTGAGCTACCTAACATTGTGTTGTAAATAATGTTCGAGCTACCTAACATTGTGTTGTAAATAATGTTTGAGCTACCTAACATTGTGTTGTAAATAATGTTTGAGCTACCTAACATAGTGTTGTAAATAATGTTTGAGCTACCTAACATTGTGTTGTAAATAATGTTTGAGCTACCTAACATAGTGTTGTAAATAATGTTTGAGCTACCTAACATTGTGTTGTAAATAATGTTCGAGCTACCTAACATAGTGTTGTAAATAGTTCTTTGTTTTTTTAGACATTTAAAATAATTTATTAACAAAAACTAAGATAAAATATCACAGAAAATAATTCACAATTGACTCAATATCACCTCTTCCATTAAAATGTTAGAACAGAAGGAGTTCTCCCATTTGGAGTTTTGAAAAAGTTAGCATCTTTGCTGCATGAGTGTGTTGCAAAATTACCCATAATGCAACATATCACTTCTTCTCACTTGTAACATACCCATTTTTACTGAAAATATCTGCTTCATAAAAATTATCTGTTTTGTTATCCTGTTGACCAATAATGGTATCCCAAAGGTCTGGAAATCTGGAAAATAAATTGTATATCAAGTATAAAAAATACACAATTACAATTGTTAATGGAGTTATTCCCTTTTAAACGATAGGGCTTTCTATTAAAGAAACAACCCAGACGACACGAAGTTTCAATGAAATGTACTTCAAGGCATAAATAATGTTCTTTGTCAGGTCATAATTTACCAAGATTAAAATGCAATCTACTGTTTGTTGAAACATTTAATACATTTGAGAGTAGTTGTGTGTTCTTGTTCTGTTTAACCAAAGTTTTCTATGAATGTCAAATATCAAAATCTTATTATTTAAACCAACATTGTTTCAGAATTAAAATTTTTTTTTCTAGGGTTTTACTTTTGCGGCTATGACAAAATTGCAAAAAATATCTCCCCTTATGTTAATAGAATAATTAAGGAAGATTAAAAATAAAGAAAAAAAATTGAAATTAAGATAGTAAACATGTACCTTTGAAATCAATAATAGTACAATAATAATAATCCAATTCATACTTTCTGAGATATGCTCCAATTGTTTCCATGGCTTGTTCTGAATAAGTCCAGCCATTAGGCGCCAGTCTTGTGTATCCAGGGACCTCTTCATTCCTCTTTGTAAACTTTAAGTTCAGTCCTATATTTACACTGTCCCCTCTTGTATCTTTAGATTCCTCTCTTGATCCTTTCTTTATGTATATGGAACCAGTTATTCTAGACAGGAAGTGTGAATTAATTCCTAGTCTCTGTGCTAAATTGTACCCTGGGAAATAACGCTGTTGAAAGTTCTGTGGAAATATAATGAACTTTTTAATGTAACCATATTAAATTTTCCCCTTAGTTGGTCAAAAATTGACAGTACTAAAATATATCTATATGTAGTCAGCTATAAATAAAGTTATTTTAGCATACTAGTTCTTATGAAGTAGTAGGTATTGTGGAAACAGTACCGGGTAAAACAATCAGTGCACTGGTGAAACGACTTTTTTCCAAATATTTCAATTTTTGACCAATTGAGAAAAAAACAAACTTCTAGAATAAATTTGATAAATGTCTGTGGTATTATCATAATATTGAGAATCACAAAAAATGAACCAACTTTTGTCAATATATCCTTGAATACATAGCTTACCTCTGGATGAGCCTCAATCCTCTGGAAATCTGGTTCATCTGGTATAGAGACGTGTATTCTTACACGAGGACTTTCACCTTCGTCTACTTCTAATACCTAAAGGGTGTAGATAATTTTTTGGTAAACCTGGAAATTTTAGCACAGGGGTTATTTTCCTTTATTCCATATTCATGTAAAATGCACGAAAATATCCCCAACGTAAATAGTTTGTAGAAGGCAACAAAATTGGCATGAAGGTAGAAATTATGGCTTGATGCACAAGTTTATCCCCTGCATGAAAAATTTATGCATAAAAAAAAAAAATTCAGCAATTTTTCTATTTGTAAAAGGGGCATAACTGTAGAAAGGTAAAAGTGACGCCACCCAAATTCAAACTTGATCTGTGTTTTGTGGTAATAAACATTGTCTTTAAGTTTCATAACATTTAGTTGAGGCAAACTAAAGTTAGAGAACGGAAACCAATTTCTGGACGTACAGACGTACAGACTGACAAGGTAAAACTTAATACTCCCTCCGCTACGTGGGGCATAAAAAACATGCTTACAGTTTGTAATGTCAATAATAGTATAGCTTTATTTTATGGTCATTTTATGAATGGTTTACTATCAGTTCTGATGCATTGTACATAGTAAAATTATTTTCAAGAATTTTAAAGACAGAATTTGTTTGGATTCTGCTTTTGATTCAGAAACAGGTTGCCCCAAGATTCAGAGTTTTTAAACCATGTTATTGACAGTTGCTTGTATCCAAGGGAACAGTCTGACTTCAACCATTTCAATATGGCAGATATTGGGAATAGCAGAATCTCAAGTTTAAAACCTGATAAATATTCTAAATTTCTTCATCTCCATATCAGATATTCATATGCTTAATTTTAGGGATAAAGGTCTTTTGTCTCTTGGGAAAAGGATAAAACATATTTATGGAATATTGTATAAAGGGGAAATTTCACCTGTGCATAATTTTTCACTATTTTCACTGTAAACATTCAACCGTAAAATTTACCCCACAAAAAAATTGCACTGTTCATTTCAATGCATTGTACAAGATTATGAAACCCGAAAAATAAACACAGCTAAGATTTCATTGCCTTGCCTAAGGTCAAAACAGTGTAAAAATTGTAATATATAGTATTTTTCAACACATTTATTAAAGTGATAATTAATATAACAATCTAGGGATAAGGATAAATGATGTTGGGTAAACACCACCCATTGCTGGATAAACCCCAAACCTTCAAATCAACCTAAACCTCTAAGATTGGATAGTAAATTTTAATGCAAAACAATTATGTTACTACATGTACCTCTCCTTGACAACCATAGTGTGGTGATCCCATCATGAATATTGCTTGTTTAGGTGGGAACAACTCTGACAATGTCCTGTATGCTTGGTATGTAGGATCATGTACAGCTATATTCTGAAAAAGAAAGCAAAATTATTGAACTTTCTGTTATTCTTTAAATAAAAAAAAATCAATGTAATTTTCAAAAATATATTTTACGTGATGGGAACATAAATGAATTATTTCTAAGTTTTTGATTAAATTTTGCATTCAACTAGAGCATGAAGAACTGCATATGAATTTAGAAAGATATGCATGAGTAACTTTTCAAACTTTGTACCTGTTACTTTAAATTTCTCTATTGAAAAACCCAATTGATTTCTCATTCTTTTTTTCTTTCTTGGAATTATTTTGGATAAAAACATAGCTTTTCATAAAATTGTATTTCCTGCATCCCTCAGGCACAATGCTTTTTTTTTCATTTTTTGTTACCGGTACTGCTGAAAAAGTTTTTAAATAAAAGTCAAGCAATTAACTGCTATATATTGAAGTAAAAGGTTAGTTTGATAACCCCATATTAACAGTACCGATATTCATATTATTACAATTCATATTCATATTTTAAAATTCAATTTACAGGACCCTTTTGTGGTGAACCCCTGAACAACAACCAATCTAACATAGATATTGCACTCAATCACACCTATTTTTATCTTTTAAGATGAATAGTTTGTCCTAACCACTTTGGTATTTATAGTATAGTTAATTCAGAAACTATTACACACATTAAATATTGGAGTCTTGATAAATGAAATAATTGAGTGATTAATACAATTTCTTAACATAATTCATAAAAGCAACTGATCAAAAAATCAAATGCATGTTTCATAATTGTGATACAATCCTGCCACATTTTTCCAGATTAAAAAACATGAAACAATTTTTGTGTTTACAGTACAACAGCAATAAACTATCTGCCATGAAATTGTATCAATAAATAAAATAAATCATCTATATTTGGGGAGTATAACCTCATTAATGCATTGTCACTGGTGTTTAAAACAAACATTATACATGTATTGTATCATATATTAAATTGTATCTGCATTTTTTCTATGACATATATATAGATAATGATTTATCAAATTGCATGACGTTTACCACTTTCACTGATGCTATAGAATAACTTACCTTGCAGGTAGCTTGTAAAACAAATGGTATAGGTAAAAAGGCAAACTGTTTCTCTAAAATTATGTTACCATGTGCTTCACAAACATACCTGTAAACATATAAATAAAGGTATCAATGAAAAGTAATGTACATGATTAGAAACATCAAGAGCATGATTTTCCCTTACCCCCTAACACCGAATTGAGCTTCTAGATGTCTAATGAGGCTTTTTTGTCTTGTAAAATTAATTCAAGCCCGACCTAATTTTATTATAAATGTATATATCTTTTAACAGAATTTCAGTAGAAAGCTTACATCTGATGGCTCCACATGTTTACTAAACCACAAGGTGACCTCTAAATATCTTTTCAATTTCCATATGCTGATAAGTTGCTGTCTTATTGAACTTAACCCCCATGTCTGATTTCATTACATAAAATTCGTTTACCTTATGTCAGTCTGTGCCAAAAACTTTTCCAAGCACTAGCCCATAGGGCTAGTTGATTAAAAAATAACCTAGCCGAATTGATGTTTACTAGACCTGAAAAATTTTGTGTCACGGTTGAGGATCACAAAGTGATCCGAACCTCCTAGGAGGGTTTGGGGGCATGCCCCCCCAAGAAAATTTTGGAAAATTAGATGTAAAATCCTGCATTCTGAGGTTACATTTTTGTATCTGAAAGTGAATATAACTTATCAAAAAATGTTGTTTTTTTCTCCAGGTCAAACGCAAAATTCTTATTTTCTCCAATAAAATATTATAATAGTTCTTTTGCCAAAAAAAAAAAAAAAAATCTTTTCCATAAAATTGTACCATTTCAAGTAAAATAAGCACTAGTAAATTATTACTCAACTTAGGGATTGTTACTTTTTAGGGGGAAAAGTAAGTCAGTCAAGTCTGGCACTTCTTTTGGATCTGGAAGGGGCCTTCATTTCTTTATTATTTATTTTGTTATGCTATTTTTCTCAATTCTTTATATTTTAAAACCTCATTTTTCTCAATTCTTTATCTTTTAGGCAATTTTTCTGTAAACAAATATTCTTTATGTTTTATTGCCCATTATTCTCTATCCTCAAAAAAAAACCTATAAATACCCTCTATATTGTCACTTTCGTTAATTTTGTTTTTAAAAAAATAATAAAATGCCTAGATTGTTTTCTGCATAGGTTTTTTCAACTCGATACTTTTCCAGTTATTCATGAAGGCATTTTCTGCTTATCAATGTTTTACCTGGGATAGGCCCCCTGTTTCCATTTCAGTATCGAATGAGATCGAATCCTTGATTGTTTGTTTACATTGAGTGGTATTTATAGATTGTGTTTATTGCAAGCACGTGGTCGAGCCTTGTTCTCGATTTCGTTGGTATTTAGTAATATAGCATTGACAACTGGTTTCCTTTTATTAGAAGGGTGATCAACCGTATATAATTGAATATGGATACCAGTAAACGGATGAAAACAATGTCAGCGACAAATTTATAACTTGTTCTCATAGATTCAATAAAATAACGGCTACAATTTCGCAAACGATTTCAGATGTTTACTAGACCGGTCGGGCAATCACCAGTGCTTCTGCACAAGTCCGATGAGATTTTTACTACTTAGGAGCTTCGGGCTACCGCTTAACGTCACAGACTGTTATGTTTTATGCTTTTTCTTAGCACCTTTATTTCTTTTAATTCTATAAATCATTTTCAACATTTGTCTATTCCATATTGTAAAGCAATTTTAATGAAAATTTAAGTATTTCTTAGTTAGTCTTATAAATTGTAAAATACAGCAAGCACTGAAAGTCAACTAAATTGTAGTCGTCAACAAATGCTTAAGTTATTAAAGCTCCTTTATAAAACTTACTTTTTGCCATTAACAGGTAAAGCTTTGACTAAAAAGAAGGTTGGTCCTACATCTACACCTTGTCTGTCATGGTATCTGTACATAAAAACAATGTAAATGTTAAGATGGCCATCTAGAGCTACTGGACATTTAAAAAAAAATACCCAGTAAAACTGCATTCAGTCATAAATGGACATACATGTGTTCAATATTAAAGAAAGACCAATGCTTTTTTTATAAATACTGCAAATTATGAGTATAAATTTAGTAACAATACATTTTTTAACCAGTTTTTTTTTCAAACATCTTCAAATAAGTATTAGATAGAGAACTACTGAGGTTAACAACAAAATCATGTTTATATCATGTCACATCAAATAGGAACTTTTAATGTGTTTTTGAAACTGACCTCATAGTAATACTGTCCACTTCTCTGTGCCATAAACCTCTTTCTTCCTCATTCAGTGTATGCTTCATCATCTTAGGTTTACCTTTTACTTTCTTTGTCCCATCATCAGTTGATACAAATCTGTGAAAACATTTTTTTTTTTTAAACAATCAGTCTTTATTGAATACTGAATATCTTGATACTAAGAGAGACTTCTACACCTTAGATTATCAAAGTCCAACAGTCATAAAATATGCATATAATTTATATATAAGGTCAATTAAGCTTTCAGTAATGCAAGGAACTAGATAATACATTAAACAAAAATCATCAATTATACTAGGACTTAAACTGCAAATACTCCTAAAATTTATTTGTTCGTTAGTGATCAATACTACTTTCGTCTCCCTTGGCTTTATCATGACTTTTTTATTTGCTGAGGAAGCCGGAGAGTACCCGAAGAAAAACACTTACATTGCTTGTCAATAAATGTCAAAGTAAAACACACCTTACTACTTAGTGACAACGGACTAGTCACTTTAGACCACATACTACTCAGTGACATCGGACTAGTCACTTTAGACCACATACTACTCAGTGACAACGGACTAGTCACTTTAGACCACATACTACTCAGTGACATCGGACTAGTCACTTTAGACCACATACTACTCAGTGACATCGGACTAGTCACTTTAGACCACCGGACTAGTCACTTTAGACCACATACTACTCAGTGACAACGGACTAGTCACTTTAGACCACATACTACTCAGTGACATCGGACTAGTCACTTTAGACCACATACTGCTCAGTGACATCAGACTAGTCACTTTAGACCACATACTGCTCAGTGACAACGGACTAGTCACTTTAGACCACATACTACTCAGTGACAACGGACTAGTCACTTTAGACCACATACTACTCAGTGACAACGGACTAGTCACTTTAGACCACATACTGCTCAGTGACAACATACTAGTCACTTTAGACCAAATACTGCTCAGTGACAACGGACTAGTCACTTTAGACCACATACTGCTCAGTGACAACGGACTAGTCACTTTAGACCACATACTACTCAGTGACAACGGACTAGTCACTTTAGACCACATACTACTCAGTGACAATGGACTAGTCACTTTAGACCACATACTACTCAGTGACATCGGACTAGACAACGGACTAGTCACTTTAGACGACATACTACTCAGTGACATCGGACTAGTCACTTTAGACCACATACTACTCAGTGACAACGGACTAGTCCCTTTAGACCACATACTACTCAGTGACAACGGACTAGTCACTTTAGACCACATACTACTCAGTGACAACGGACTAGTCACTTTAGACCACATACTACTCAGTGACAACGGACTAGTCACTTTAGACCACATACTACTCAGTGACAACGGACTAGTCACTTTAGACCACATACTACTCAGTGACATCGGACTAGTCACTTTAGACCACATACTACTCAGTGACATCGGACTAGTCACTTTAGACCACATACTACTCAGTGACAACGGACTAGTCACTTTAGACCACATACTACTCAGTGACAACGGACTAGTCACTACTCAGTTCGGACCACATACTACTCAGTGACAACGGAGTCACTTTAGACCACATACTACAGTGACGGACTAGTCACTTTAGACCACATACTACTCAGTGACAACGGGTCACTTTAGACCACATACTACTCGGAGTCACTTCAGACCACACACTACTCAGTGACAACGGACTAGTCCCTTTAGACCACATACTACTCAGTGACAATGGACTAGTCCCTTTAGACCACATACTACTCAGTGACAACAGACTAGTCACTTTAGACCACATACTAAGACTGCTTGGACAGCTAAGCCTCCCAAAAAATAATCATCCTATTCAACTGTACCAAGGTGTTTTCATCGTCTGAGATAGAAATTACTTTAGCTTGAAATAAATGTGGACACTAACCTGTTTTCATCGTCTGAGACAGAAATAACTTTAGCTTGATATAAATGAGGCCAACCAACATGTACAATTTCATCTATGTAATCTTTAGCTACATCTTCTAATACCTGTCAATGATAATGATTAAAATGTTAACTCTACATCCAATTCAAAAATCATAAATGTATCACTGTTTTTTTCAATATCTGAATATTAAACATTTTTTTTTACATATATGCAGAAAGGTATTCCATCAGACTATTAATCTTTATTGAAGATTTGACAATATTATTTTCTTAATTAAACTTTCTTTTAGCTCTTTACAAAAGCTTTTATAATAACTTTTATCATTATTAAGAGTTAATATCATTTTTTTTTAAATTTGACCTTCTTTTAGATGTTCCAGAAAACTTGTTATACAAAAGTTTGTTATAAAGAATATATATTAAGAAACAGAAAAAAAAATCATGCTAAAAAACACAAAATAAATATCATGCAAGTCATTCCATTTGATTTTATGCTTTAATGCTTGACATGCAACAGATGGTGGAATATCTAAAGAATTACTCGAATTGGTGAAAAATTTAAATGTCCCTTATATTTGAACTAAAAGGGCAAACTTGTCATAAATCAACAATGCCTAAAAAAAATTGCAAATAACATTTTTGATAAAATCCTTTAAAACATGACTTTCTGAAAAAAAATACACCCCAAACATACTAGGTGTTCTAGAAGGAACATATGTCTCTATCCTACACCAAGTGATTATGATTTAATGAATAACTAGGTAGAACAAAACACACATGCAAGGACATTCATCTTGCAAAAAACTTTTTCACTGCAAAGGTTTAAAAAAAAAGTTACGAAAATTTTCAATTTTTTTTTTTAAATTGTGTTTGGATTATATTATTTACAAACAAAAATTTCTTATACATGTACATGTTGAAAAGATAGCAATTTCTGTACTATCTTAGTATAATATTGAAGTCAATATATGTAATATTTTCATGCAAATAAAAAGTTATCTTTATCTTGTAATCTTGTAAATAGAGTTTGACATTAATTATAATATATAATCAGATGATTTTTTTCATTCAATAAATTCTATTTTGACAAGATGATGTCCATACAACAAAGACACAACATATGATGGATGATATAATGACTTGCCCTCGGCCTTACTCGGTCCTCGTCTGAGCCAAGAATCTGTAACATCATATTCTCTCCCTTGCTACACATCTGAAACACTTTGACGCTACATTTCTTCAAAAATGCCTGAAAATAAATGAAAATAAAACTATCAATTGTAGAGAAATTTTATATTTCAAGAAACGCAGAAAACATGTGTTCCTCTGTGTTTTTCTATGTTTTAATATAACAATACAAAACTGAACTAGTGTCTTGCCTACAAGTAAATGTTGGTATATCATACAATTGTATACACTTTCAATTCAATCAAAGTCCATCTTAGAAGTTGTTTGAGTGCTTGTCCATCAATGATGACCATATGATGGGTACCTCTATGTACCTATTTTTAAATACTAGTGTTAATTGGTTGCTATATATATCTCATTGACATTTACCCAACATCTATTATTATATTTATGAATTTTTAAATTCATTCTATCTATTCTGATCTAAATATCAGATGAAAATATAAGTTATTTTGAATTAGATCTAGCACTCTGACTTTGACTTACAGTATGAGGAATATGTTTCAAAGGTAGGGAATCCTGAGTAATATACATCTGACCTTTACTTACAGTATGAGGAATATGTTTCATAGTAGGGAATCTTGGGTAATACACATCTGACCTTGACTTACAGTATGAGGAATATGTTTCATAGTAGGGAATCCTGGGTAATATACATCTGACCTTGACTTACAGTATGAGGAATATGTTTCATAGTAGGGAATCCTGGGTAATATATGACCTCGATTTACAGTATGAGGAATGTTTCATTGTAGGGAATCCTGGGTAACTGACATCTGACCTGGATTTAGAGTATGAGGAATATGTTTCATAGTAGGGAATCCTGGATAATATATTATTTTGACTTACAGTATGAGGAATGTTTCATAGTAGGGAATCCTGGGTAACTGACATCTGACCTGGATTTAAAGTATGAGGAATATGTTTCATAATAGGGAATCCTGGGTAATATACATCTGACCTTGACTTACAGTATGAGGAATATGTTTCATAGTAGGGAATCCTGGGTAACTGACATCTGACCTGGATTTAAAGTATGAGGAATATGTTTCATAGTAAGGAATCCTGGATAATATATGATTTTGACTTACAGTAAGAGGAATGTTTCATAGTAGGGAATCCTGGGTAACTGACATCTGACCTGGATTTAAAGTATGAGGAATATGTTTCATAATAGGGAATCCTGGGTAATATACATCTGACCTGGAATTAAAGTATGAGGAATATGTTTCACAGTAGGGAATCCTGGATAATATATGATTTTGACTTACAGTATGAGGAATGTTTCATAGTAGGGAATCCTGGGTAACTGACATCTGACCTGGATTTAAAGTATGAGGAATATGTTTCATAATAGGGAATCCTGGTAATATACATCTGATTTTGACTTACAGTATGAGGAATGTTTCATAGTAGGGAATCCTGGGTAATATACATCTGACCTGGATTTAAAGTATGAGGAATATGTTTCATAATAGGGAATCCTGGGTAATATACATCTGACCTGGATTTAAAGTATGAGGAATATGTTTCATAGTAGGGAATCCTGGATAATATATGATTTTGACTTACAGTATGAGGAATTTTTCATAGTAAGGAATCCTGGGTAACTGACATCTGACCTGGATTTAAAGTATGAGGAATATGTTTCATAATAGGGAATCCTGGGTAATATACATCTGACCTTGACTTACAGTATGAGGAATATGTTTCATAGTAGGGAATCCTGGGTAACTGACATCTGACCTGGATTTAAAGTATGAGGAATATGTTTCATAGTAGGGAATCCTGGGTAATATACATCTGATTTTGACTTACAGTATGAGGAATATGTTTCATAGTAGGGAATCCTGGGTAATATACATCTGAACTGACTTACATTATGAGGAATATGTTTCATAGTAGGGAATCCTGGGTAATATACATCTGACCTTGACTTACAGTATGAGGAATATGTTTCATAGTAGGGAATCCTGGGTAATATACATCTGACCCTGACTTACAGTATGAGGAATATGTTTCATAGTAGGGAATCCTGGGTAATAAACATCTGACCTTGACTTACAGTATGAGGAATATGTTTCATAGTAGGGAATCCTGGGTAATATACATCTAATTTGCAATCAGGTAAAAGTCCTTTCCTCAGCATTCCCTTCTCCACATAGAAATCTTCCATATAAACTTCTTTTATACTGAAAAGCAATAGAAGACTCATGGTAAAATTGCCTCAACTTTCAGTCCATATCATTTTTTGTCATACAACCGATTTTAGCTATGTACATAGTCAGGGGTTCATTATCTTTCATGTTTTACTGTTACTTTTTCCATTATTACATGTGTAGGTGGTACTTTTCCATCTATTCCATGAATACCTTATATGAAAATTCCTAAATTCAGGCGATACCTCAGATCAGTAGCACAGGTGGGTTAAAGTACCGGTTACCCCCTACTATTGAATGGCCTGTACATAGTACATAAAAAGACAGCACATCCCACATTATCAAAGATCATGTACTATATGAGGGATATGGTCTTGTTTTTGCTGAAACAGATGTAGTTGGTGAAACCATGTAGCTCTAGCGTGTAATATAGAAAAAGAATTATACATATTGATTCTGCAGTTGTTTAAAAACAACAAAATGCTTTTTTTTAATTATAAGAATCATGGACCACTTACTGAGAATAGTTCACTCCTAAGTCAGGGAATACACCAGGCATTGAAGACTGGTATGGACCTTGATCCTCAATTGTATATTCATATAACAGACAGGGTCCATGCTTATTTCTGGCCTTTTCCCTTTCTGTCAATCTATTTTCGACATCTTTCATAGCTCTTATCAATCTAACCTATGAAGTCAGAGCAATAAGTTTAAAATTCAGCATCAATTTTAGTACATAAATGAAAGCAATCAAAACTCTACACATGCTGGCAAATCTTTTTCCAGTCCCAATAATGTGCTAAAAAATGTATGGTTACTGACACAATAATGTATTGTATCTAGAACTATTTGATTTATTTGGTAAATGAAAAAAATACTGCATAGTTAAAACAGATTGTTTCAGGTGAATTTACCTATAATTTACATGAATTCAACCTCACAAATATTTGTTTCAGCATCTAACATTTCTAGAAGAACTCTTGGTAAAAATAAAATAAAAATGATAAATTGCACAAAACAATTGTCATTAGTTGTACAGTTGAGGTTGTAATAGCAGCAATTCACAGGCAAAGATATTCTAACATGTATTTATCTTGTTGTTGAAGTCAAATAAGAAGGCAAAATATCAAAATTAATGATGCCTTTCCTTTGATAATTATTTTTTGAAAAACATTTATCAAAATATGCAAGATAATCATATAACCGTCTTTGCACCACATAATTACTACATATATAATAGTGAATAACTGATCTGTAAAGGAACCCTTACCTCTTCTATGAAAGGTATTAACACAACTGCTTCCCATTCTTGTTGCTTGTCATTTAAATCTGTTTGAAAATTGACAGGATAGAAGTCAATGATTGGTGAATCTTCATTTAACATCAGAGGCTGAAAATTAAAATTTAAATGAAAGTATATTGGTTTTATATTATTTGTTCTCATAGAAAAGTTTTGCTTATTCATGTTTCTGGTTAAGACAAGTTCAATGCTTAATTTCCAAATAAAAGAAAGGTATATATAATATTTTGTAACCATGGTATGGCACTGGGATCAAATCTTTTTTGATAGCTGATTTTGTATATATCAATTAGAAAATTGGCATATAAGATACAACCCTGCATTAACATTTAGTTTTTAAAGATATCTAAGATATCCTTATGTACTCTGCATCAATATGCAAGTACCCTAGCTTAGGCCTTTTTTATGTGAACAACTTAAACTGGAAAAAAAAACAATCCATAACAAGAGTGTTTCGACTTCTTGGAAGGGAAAATGTGCTGGCAGAGTAACAGCAGAGTAACAAAATTCTCAAGGTTAATGAAACTTTACTCAAAAGGTATAAAGAGTAACCTCCCTTACCTGATATGCTGCAGGAAGTAGATCTTTACTGGCAGCAGGAAGTACTGCCATTAACTGTTGGAAAGGAAAAAATGGTTTCCCAAGGTCAAACTTAATCTCAAGGTCACTAAAGTTTGTGATATCACTTATGTAAGGTGCATAATGATGAGGATAAAACCTGAAATAAATATCAATACAAAAATAAGAAGATGTGGCATGATTGTCAATGAGACAACTTTTCACCAGAGACAAAATGACGGTAAAAGTCTGTTACAGATCCATTATTTAAACTCTGATTTGTCATTTTTAATTTTTTTTAAATCTAATAAAACATTCTGAAAGAATTCTTACATGGGGCAATTGTAACCATTCTTTATTTTTTATTGCGATAATTTTTTTTATTGTATGTGGCTGAATAGGTTTGAAAGTGTCCATTCTTGCTAATTGGACATTTTGGAGCCACTTCTTTTCTTTTATCAAGATCAAAATTTGTCTATACATACCAACTCCATGATGGTACACCTTCATAATAGTAAAGCAAGATCCATTGTATGGCTCTGACATAGCCTTCAGCTTGGTCTCTTAAAACCTCTCTGAAAAAAAAAAATAACAAATGTTATACAAGTATCATACCACATTTTCTTATTTCAATATGTATTAAATATGAATAATATGTTGCTGATAGTCAAATTTTGTCATTACTAGCCATTTTGGGTCAAGAATTTTTGACAATGTAGGAAACATAAATAAAGTGAATAAGAAATTGTGCTGATAATGCAAAGATAAATAAAATGTCAGAGTATACCATTTCTACAGATAACTTTAACAGATATTATATTTTCAAACTGTTATCTCACAAAACTTGCCACTGGACATTATAAGCAATCAACCAATCACATAAAACTAGTATATTACGATAATGTTGTTTTATGTGAATAACTAGGAAAAAATTAAACCAATATGAATGTCTTTTCTACACAAATTTCCTGAAATGTCAAGTTTTGATTTGCAGAACATCTGTCTTTATATAATATATCTTAAAAAATACCTTTTTTGTTTCTGACAATAAACTTACGGAGTAACAGTTTCAAATTCCATTTTTGTTTGATAATAATTTCTTTTATGCAATATAAATTCTTCATCAAAAGTGTCTACATTTTCTTCATCTTCTTCTGCAGGACTGGTCTGTTCTTCTACAAATATAATAATAATATTTTCTTATACTTGTCTATTTTCCACATGATGAAAAGATACTTCTTGTATCACACTGACTCGAGAGTAATATGAATAAGAGATATTGATACCACAAATGCCTTATTTTTTATTGGCCTATCGTACAATTTGATACAAAACTGTGACATTTCCATTGGCTATTCATTAGCTCAATGATGACTGGCAAGGGTCATGATGGATTACATATTTTCTGTGGCAAAATATTTTAACCAGGTACTATATCCTTAACTTGATCCATCATCAAATATGAAAACAAGACAGGACCCACATGTGTACATAAGCAAGGCACAAAGGGAGTGATGATTGGCAAATGTTGATTTCTTTCAACTGAAGTCTCCAATAAGTCTACATCTCATCTGATGAAAATGCCACACAAAGAAAAGTTTTACCATGTTAAGAAATAAGTTTAATATTTTACCATGTTAAGAAATAAGTTTAACAACTCATGATAATTAGACCTTGCTTGATTTCAACACTCATTATTCAATTTTAACAACAATGATAAACTTGCTTGTTTTTTTATTCAAATATTGAAATTTAACAACTCTACTACCACTTGTATGAAACCCATAAAAAAACAAATTTTACCAGTAAAACCAGTCACCATATAAAATATCAAAATTCCAAGGTCACCTCATTCAACGCGTCAATATAAATATACACACTGATTTGTAGATATATGTAAACAGTTAAATATTAATTATAAGTTATAATCCATTGTTATAAATTTTTGGTCACAACATGACATCAACATGATGATCCATTCTTCACACTTGGCCAAAGTACCACTCACCTGAATAATTCAGTCGTTATATTCCGCTGATCTACGATTACTTCATTAACGCCTGAATGCATAGACAATGAAAAATCTTCAATCAATCATTTGGAATTAGCTTGGGATTTACCTATCTGATAGAATTGAGCTGATTGCTGATTTGTCACCTCTTCTACAGGGCACCAATCACAATCCAGGATTCGTGAAGAGTTTTTATCGTGTTAGGAATTCAGGCCCTCGCAAGTAGGAGAGATCAATTGTGGGGAGGGACTGAATTATTCGGGTTAAAGTACCACCAGTACCACAGTAAGAATTTAAGAATTTTTATACTACAGGCCAAAAGAATCTACAAATATTTTCCCAAAAATGAGCCTATGACAGCAAAAGTTTATCCTGAAAACTGAATTCTTCTGACTAGAAATTGTCAAAAGATGTATAGTTAGTGGCCCAAAATAAATCATTGGGCGAGTATATTTTACACTCAAAATCGTATTTTACTCCTATAAATAACGACCCCAACTTGAACAGTTACACATTTTGAAACCTCTGCGTCACGCCGTTAAAGCGTGCAAGTGTACCGAATTAACAGAGACTCAACATGGCGGATACAAGCAAGGGATGGGGATTTCTGAAAAGAACCCCATCAACGGATACAAAGAAGCAGCCGTCAAAGTATGCAAAGTAAGTAACTAATGTATTTTTATAAGGTGTAAGTTTTCTTCGCTGTTTCTTACGGTTATTATTTGGTCAGCCGTAGCTTATGTATCTGCAGTACAGCGGGTTGACTTGAAATGATTTAGTACAATATGACAAATTATTTACGTTTGTAAATTATACTAAAATGTATTTTAATTTTGTTTTGCATTGACACTTTGGAAAATACAACCTGTTCAGTTGAAAATGACTGACAAAATTAAGTTTTAACTTGACAATACATCGACTAGAATATCGCGGAAACTCCCAGTGCTATTTTTAGATCAATTCGTAGAAACTTGTTTATTTTAAACCAACAACAAACCGTAGGTAACCAAGAGCAAGCGATTCAAATAAATATTTTTGCAGGTATGAACAAAACAGATCTCAAAGAAAGGTTCAAGAAGGATGGAAAACAGGAAGACCGTGGTTGTCAATTGAAAAAAAAATAACAATTTGATGAGCTGTACGTGGTGTGAACAACAATGGACCACTGCAAAACTTGAGACTTTGAAATCTCATGAAACCAGTAATATCCATATAAAGAACAGGGATATTATAGCTGGGAAATCAAAAGCAGCTGGTGGTATAGAAACAGAAGCCATGAAATGTGTAGAATCACTCAACAAAGCTGTAATGGATAAATTGTCTTTATTGTTTAGAAATGCCCATGCTTTGTCTTTGGCTGGTAGACCCTTTTCTGATTTTGAGTGGATGTCTTAATTAGATCAAATGAAAGGCTTGGATGTTGGGAAAACCTATCTGAACAGGAAACGGGTGAAAGAATTTACGGACTGCATTGCCAAAGTCCAGATGAACACCATCAAAGACAATATTCACAAGGCCAAATTTGTATCTATACTGTCAGATGGAAGCACGGATGCTAGCATAACAGAAATTGAGATGATTTATACAAGAGTCTGCATAAATGGAATTTTTCAGGTATTTTAGAATTATTCATAATCTTTGTTGGTCTTGGTCTATTAATATACAACATGATTTTTAATATAATAATTCTGTCAGAAGCCTTTTCATTTAAGTGGGATAATGTTGCCATATCTTTATAATGGCATAATGCTCATCCGTGTCTTTTTTCAGAAATTACTAGTACATAATCAAGTTACAGGTCCGTTCAAACTTGCTTGGTTTACAACTTCTAGACAAATGCATACTCCATGTTTGAAACATGTATCGTATTTAGATCTTTCATGTGTATTCTTCATTTCAACTTCATGTTGTATCTTATGTCTTTTCCAGGTGTTTTTTGTTAACACAGCCTATGTTGCTAAAAGTGATGCATCTGGTATCATTGAGGCAATGAAACGATCTGTGGAAAAGTTGGATGTGCCATGGGATGATTTCACTAAGAAACTTGTCGGAATTGGAAGTGATGGGGCGTCAGTCATGCTTGGCTGTAACAATGGCGTTGCTACACACTTACGAAGAATTCAGCCTGTTATGGTGGCAGTTCACTGCTATTCCGACAAGTTGGAGTTAGCCTTCAAAGATGCCATTAAGCATGTATCACTGGATAGCAAGGTGACCACTTGTCTGTTACAAGGACTGTACTTCTTGTACCACAATAGTGCACTGAAATGGTAAGTCATTTATTATTTCAAAGTTTTAGCTTCATAAGCATTTAATTCGGCATGTAACATTGAAGTGAGTTGGAGTGTATGTATTCAAAACAATAATAAAACATATTTTATGATATTTATCTAAATTGGTTACATGTACATGTAGGTATTAAGTTTATTGTTGTGACAGTGCATAATTCATTTCTGAAACATTTTTTCAGGTCCGACCTCAAAGATTCTTTCAAATCCCTTGGCAAGAAAGTTGTTTTGCCCACAAGAATTGAGGGCACACGCTGGGTTGGCCATCTCTTGAGAGCGTTGATCAGTTTTATGTCTGGCTACCAGGCCATTAAGAAGCACCTTGAGCAAGTACGTTGTTTTCTTATCATTAACTGACAAATATGCTATTTGAGTAAAAATGTATGCATGTTCCACTTACACATTCATACTATGTCTAACATTTATTTTTAAATATTAATGTTACAGGGCTGTGCAGCTGCTACACATACAGTATCCAACAGCACCAGTGGAATAGCTAAAGGCCTTTTGAAATTGATAACATCCAGAGATATAATACTATATTGCCATTTATGGCAGATATAGCTACCATTCTGACCAGAGTGTTAAAGGTTTTCCAAGTTCGAGAATTTTGTGCTGCAGACATTCATGGCATTATTGCAGAAACCAGCATGCTGATCAATGTATATGCAACAAAGTAAGTCTATTTAATTTATAAAAAAATATGTAAATTAACAGTTTGAGTTTGACAAGTTAGATGTAATATATATATTTTTTTAAATTATTTTCTCCTTTTCTTTTTCTCTTGAATGTTCATCATGTACATGTATATCCATTATTTAACTAGATTGTATCATATACTGCACTGTACTGTTTTAGAGATGGACTATATCTAAGTAAGACTAAAACAGATTCTAAATCTAAATGAGGAAATAACATCTATCAGACAAAAACCTGGGGAGTCTTTTCCAGCTGCCCGAAGGAATCTGGTTGCGGGGTTGTTGGTCAGCTTGAACAACAGATTTGAGTTAGATGACATTATACAAGCTATGGCTGTAGCCAACTTTTGAACATGGCCATTACCTAATTCTGAGGCTGATAACACAAAAGAGATAGAAGGTTAAAACAAAAAGTGCACGATCATGCATTTGTTGTGTTCTTAAGTTTCATGCATGATCTAGATGTTTTGTTCCAAAAGTCATGCATGATTTGTCTTGTTCAAAATGTCAGATACATTTTGTTGTCTTCAAAATTTTGCATGGGCTCATTTTGACAGTTTGCAGTTCTAAGTTCTGTTATTTTATTTTCATTTGTGTTTGTTTTTAATATTGAATTCTTAGATTCTATTTCTATTGTTTTGCTCTTCATAATAGTCTTATTTGAAATAAAACTTATCATTCAAGTGACTGACAACCATAGAAGTATGCCAAAAATGATAAATATAGCAAATACCAAACAAGATTATTGACACCAGTTTAATACATTCATATTTTGACAATTTTTTTTATTAAATATAGCTATAAAATAAATAATGGACTATTTAATTTCAGATTTTGGGGATGACCATCTGCCTGCCATATTATCTCATTTTGAAACAAGCTTGCAACATGGTGCAGTAGACGAAATTGAAGCTGTCCTGGAATGGACAGCTTTAAAACGTACTCTTTATGCAAGGTATTAAAATTATTACTGACCATATAACATTTTTAATATTCATTATGATCATGTGTCGTATATCGTGATCTTAATTGATTAACAAAACAACTTTTTTTCTGAAATTATTAAGTTAACTATATTTTTTTCTAAACTAGTTTTTGCATCATTTTATTTTTTTTCTGTTTTCAGTCAGCCAAATGAGATTCAGCACCTGACATGGCAAAGAGTAAATCGGATGTTTCCAGATGGATATTGCAATATACTTGCTGTAAAGGATTTGATATTGACAATTCCAGGTAAAAAAACTTGAATGATTAATAGTAGTGTGTGCCTTCTTCATTTAATTATATAGGAATTAGAAATAAATGTACAATAACATGAGACATCACCAAACACATATTTATACATTGTATTAGAACAGTGCTTTAACTGATGTTCTTCATTCTATATTTGCTATAAAGTCTTGCAGTTTATAATTGAACTGGCTATTTACAAATTAGTATAAATAATTAAAACCAGCATCTGACAATTCATCTTTCATAGCTGTTTAACTTATGATTTAGTTTGAATTAATTTAGTTTGAATTATTGTAGGTTCTTCTTCAGAATGTGAGAGGGGATTCAGACATATGAAGTCATTGAAAACTACTTTCAGAACTTGTTTAAGTGAAGACTCTTTGGCAAGTCAGATGTGCATTAAACTGCATTCACCTTCGATAGAAGAGTAAGTTTACTACACCAGATTCATGATTATATTTCCTTTGAACTCATTTTTTGAATAAATAGCATATTTAGAATGAGATATAATTACAGAAAAACAAGGCAGCACCAACACTTCCCAAACTTCAAAACAACATTTAAACAAAACAATGTCTAGAGAAATCATGACTTGGTTTGGGCACTAGCTGATGTCTCAAATGTTATAAATTCTTTGTTTACTTTATACCATTACATAGGTCAGGAACATTACTTTGATTGATCTATTTTAGTTATAAATTTAAATCATCTTTCAGCTTTGATCCGATCCCAGCCATACGACTTTGGAATGCTGGTGGTCTAAGAAGACCACTGTACATGGACTCCAAGGAGCGGACCTTAATCAGAAAGGCAAAAAACTCAGTTAATTCTGATATAAACGAAGCCATTGCCAAAGAAACCGAATCCCAGCATGTGGCCAAGAGGTCACAACCACTGATGATTTATCAGTGGAGGCTGCAGCAGACAAATACAGTAATATGAACTTGGTCCAAGATGATGAAGATGGTGCAGATAGTGATGACAATTTAGTGAAAATGAAGACTATGGGAATGAGGGGAGGGTTTTTAGGGTTATGTGTCTGGAGGGTTTGGTTGAAGAATAAAGAAAATCTATTGATATTGCTTTATTAGCTTTTTTCCCTCATCACTGAAGAAAATTTTAGTAAAATAATTGGGCTACCAATATGCATTTTGGGCCATTATCATATAAATTCATATTGTCTTAAAAAAACATAGAGCCAAATTTTCCATTTACCTGAGCTTGCCACTGGTCCTGCACCAAATAAAGCCTCGTCCCCATCGTCTTCTTTATTATTACCTATTGCTGAAAACTGATTCTGTAAAGCAACTGATGGCTAAAAATATAAATAAAGATAGTAACCATAGGTTATATAACTAAAATCTCATTATTGTGTCCACACTGCTGATACATGAATATATGCTATTTGTATAAGCTTGTTTCATATCATTCCATTAACAGAAAAAGTATTTTACTTATTCTGATTTGATATCATTTACATTATTCATGGGCAAACTGGATACCTGCTTCCTTGAACTGACAAGGTCAATGCACTTACTTGAAATTATACAAGAATCTCAGTATTCTTATGTATATTATTAAATTTTTCCAACAGAAATATGAGAATATCATCATTAATCAATTTTATTTTAGCCAAGCTGTGGATATTCTCCCAATTTTGATATTCATCTCATTTTTCAACATACGGACATAGATTTTTATGCCCAACAAACTAACAAATGACGAAATTTTTTCTTTTTTTAAATCAAATCCTTTGACAGAATTTCAATAGACATATTTACACTTGTATGCAAATTTATCAGCCATAACTTAAAACCACAAAAGTTCCTGCAAAATATTGCATCACAATTCAAAACATTATAAACGTCATACTTGACAAGAGGCTGTCAGAGTGACAGCAAACATGATTTTCCTGCAGAGGTCAAACCCTGAACAGTTGAGCAAGTATGGACACTACATTTAAGCTTAAAACTGCTCTGAATTTGGATTGTGGTTGAATATTTGACACAGCATAGGTTTGTGACACAAAATGAATGTGGTCAAAGAACTGAAATATTTGAAATTGGACATTTACCTATTATGGTCCAATATCCAAAATCTAAGTACATAGTCAGAATCAGCATATCAAAGAACTCCAAAAATTCAATTTTTGATGAAATCAAACAAAAGTTTAATTTAGGACCCTTTGGACCACAATGTGGACCAATTTGATAAAGGAGCTCACAATCCAAAATCTCTCAATACATGGTAAGATTCAGCATATCAAGGAACCACATAAATTCAATTTTTGTGAATCAAGCAAAGTTTAATTTTGGACCCTGATTTGGACCAACTTGAAAACTGGGCCCAAAAATCTAATTTTAAATACAGGTTTAGATTCAGCATTTGAAAGAACAATATATATGTTTAATTTAAGTTGAAATGAAACACAATTTAATTTTATCCATATATTTTCTGTGCAAAGGGAAATAACTCAAACTGGATAAATAGATATGATTATAATCAATAAACCAGTGAAGTGATGACTAAATTCTATAAAATTAGATACGATGTAATTTTTCAAATTATAATGAATAATATAATAACAACAACCAGTGATGATTAAGTTCTCTAAAATTAGATATGATTTAACACTCAAACATTGTTAAAATCAGCATATCAAAGAACCCAAGAATTCAATTGTTGATTGTTGTGGCATTATCTAACTAATAATGAAAATAAATACAGGATTAATTTCAGCATTTCAAAGAACCCTATATATATTCAATTTATGTTGAAATCAAACACAGTTAAATTTTGGACCCTGATTTGGACCAACTTGAAAACTGGGCCCAAAATCAGAAATCTAAATATATGTTTATTAATAGACAATAAAAGCTAAGTTTTGAAAGGAGTTCACCTAATCAAAAAATATATATAGCATTCAGAAAATTAGTTTTTACAGAATAACAAACAATTTACAATTTACCAAAGAAAAGAAAAAAAATCAAAATTTTATTTATCATTAATACAATGTCTTTTAAAAATCAATAAAACTTATCTGTAATTATCTTCAAAATGTCTAATAATGAACAGTAAATTTATAACTATATTTACCCTATATAGCTTTTAATCATCAACACTTAGAAAACAGAAAATTTTCAAATAAATCACAGTATATTTTTTTAATTTAATTTTACAGTAGAAAATGAAGCACAGGTTTACTACTAACTGCCATACTTCCAAAATAACTGTCAATACATGGGATGTATTTAAATAAAGAGCTGCGCCATGAGTGCATGATACACCTGTCGCTTTTTCAAAGAATAAAGTACCCTTACTCCTCAATGTCATATCAGAAATTTATAAAAAGCTAAAGGGAGGTTCACCAAAGTTTCATGAAAACTGCTCAGAGAACTTTTGAGTTACTGTCCGAAAACTGGATTATAAAAAAACTAAAGGAAGGTTATTTTAATACATATAAACCAGTCACCAAAGTTTCATGAAAACTGCTGAAAGAACTTTTGAGTTATTGTCCGAAAACTGGAAAATCCCCCTTTTGTTAATGAATTACACCCCATAACTCGGAAGCGTAAAATCTAAAATTTATAAAAATCTAAAGCTCATGTCAATAGATGTAAAACAATTCAACAAAGTTTCATGCAAATTGGTTAAAGCGTTTTTGAGTTATTGTCCAACATGTTGACGACGGACGGACAGATGGACAACTGTATACCATAATACGTCCCTGAAACGGGTGTATAAAAATTGCTATGGATTTATCCTCAAAAGAATTTTTTCTCTCAAAAATCTAACCTTGACCTTGACTGGTGTACTGTCTGTATGATTTTGTTGTCTTTTGCCTTCTAACCATTTTAAGTCTGTGTACATATTTGTAAAACTTTCAATATCAAACTGCAAGATAAATAAAAATTTGATCGAAAATACAATTAGCTCATTCAGTGGTAGTGAATATAATATGTCTTTTATTGAGAAATCAAAGAAAAAACTACATTAACACTGTGAAAGCAACTTGTTCCCTCTTATCAATACATTCTCTTTTTTACATCTTTTGAAACTAAATTACACAATATCACCAGTCTGTTGTCCAACTCCAAGGTCTGCCATTCTTTTACATCCCTCGGATTTCAAATGTTTGGCATTGAGCGTTCCTGATGAAGGTAAATCCAGAAAAGCGCTTCGGACGCATGAAATTATTAAACGTGTTGTTTTCAATTTTTTAAAAGTAAATCACTCAGAATAAGTTATCAACTCAGTTTGTGACATACTATTGTACACTTATGAACCAAACATCTGCTTTATTTTTGCAGTGAAACCATATTGAAATCTACAATACCCTCCCACACACATTTTAATGGAATCCTCAGTATCAATTCTGTATAACACAACCTCATAACATAAAATAAAGTTTATAAATTCACATTTGAATTTTAATATATAGCTCTGTTGATTTTATTTATTTTTGTGGGTACCAAATTTTGTGGATTGAAGAAAATTCCTATTTTTGTAGATATTTAATTTGGTTGGTTTTGCCAAAGCTTCCATTCAAGTCAGGAATTTTTATTCTTTGTTGAACATTTTAGATCGTGGTATTCCTCTATTTAAGAAATCCACGAAAATTGGTACCCAACGAATTATTACACAGTAAAATGAATATATCCATCAGAAAGCATAAGGGTTAGATATCCTTGTTCAGATGGTTCAGCTTCATATTGCCTACAGCCTAGGAAAATGTGGATGATTCAACAAGACAAATAAAGATCTAACAACTAATGCATAACTCCATAAAAAAAAAAAAACAACATAAAATGACAGTGAGAGCACTAGCAAAGCTCTAGATTAGAAACAAACAGCTTCATCTGACCCTGACCAAAAAAAGAATAGTTGTTTAAAGTATTCAGGGAAGAGAAATGAAAGAAATTCAAGGAAAAAGTAATCAATATTTAAAATGAATTTTTTGTTTGTACACAATTTCATTAGCACTTGTAGCATTTCATTGACAAGTTTTCTAGTTTCTAAATCAATTCTAAAATTAACAATATAAGTTTCTCCTAATACATAAAGCACAACAGATGTTGAACAATATGTAACAGAACACTAATATAAAAGCTGCTACATGATTTACCTTTTTCAATTCTTCCATGTACTTTGCAAATCTTGGTACATTCAAATGACCACCTTCATTTAAATACCCTGAAAGATATATGTATAATAACTTAAGATATTTCATAAACTGTAAAATATTTTAATTAAGAAGCTGCAAATACATAAGGGGATCCACCCCTACCCCATATAGCCAAACATTACTTTTTTTTTTAATTTTCTGAATTATGACTGCCGCCCACACCCACCCCTTTTATTGCTAGTCCACCTTTTATAACACTGAAACACATATTTTGAAATGACCAAGAAAAAAGATTTGCATAAAAAAAACAACAATTGAACATAGCAATCACTTCCCATCACAGAAAACAGATTAACAGAAAAGTAGTTTGTGTGATTACATGTAATTTGTGTGATTACACGTAGTTAGTGTGCTGACACATAGTTGGTGTGAATACAGATAGTTAGTGTGATTACACATAGTTTGTGTGATTACACATGAAAATCCAACTTATTTGTTCTATCTATGAATCATTACAATATCTCACTATCAAAGGTTTCAAGTTCAAGAATTACTATAATACTCAAATCCTAAATCAAAATCCCCATTGAAGCAAAATATTAAAATTACCTCCACATTCTGGTAAGATGTTCATGTAAGTTTTCCACAGTAAGGGGAGAGCATCGTGTCTGATATGCAGATGTGGAAGATTTGGGATAAAATCATTGCCGACTAGAAATCCCATCAACACCCAATCATCTATTATCTTCTCTACATCATAACCAAATGGCAACTTCCCCTGAAACATCAATTAAAATAATCTATGTTACTGAAATGGTTCAATAACTTACAAACTGATTGAATCACAGACTATATCAAAACTACAATCAGCACATGCATATACCAATTAATTGCTTTATCTGTATGCATTCAAATAATACCTGATAAACTTCATGACCATGAGTCTCAATTCATTAACAAGTTTTAAATAGTATTATCTCTATATATAAGACATAACAAGTGGTTATTGCAAGTGGAAACACAAACTTTGGATGGAGAGTTGTCTCATTGGCACTCATACCACATCTTCTTATTTATATTGTGTGTTTTGTTTTGTTTCATTTGTTTCATTGTGATTAATACTGTCTCGATATACATTCTACCTCACCAGGTGCTGTTAATTCTGTGTTTTTGACATTACATATACTCTTTACAAACCTTAAATTCAAAGTCTAAGTATTCTCTAAACAACTACAAACCTTTAAGATCTTAAATTCAAAGTCTAAATATTCTCTAAACAACTACAAACCTGTAAGTCCTTTAATTCATAGTCTAAATATTCTCTAAACAACTACAAACCTTTAAGTCCTTAAATTCAAATTCTAAATATTCTCTAAACAATTAAAACATTTAAAATCTTAAATTCTAAGTCTGAATAATCTTTAAACAACTACAAACCTTTTAGTCCTTAAATTCAAAGTCTAAATTTTCTCTAAACAACTAAAAACATTTTAAATCTTATTTTATGTCTGAATAATCTTTAAACAGCTACCAACCTTTAAGTCCTTAAACTCAAAGTCTTAATTTTCTCTAAACAACTACAAACTTTTAAGTCCTTAAATTCATAGTCTAAATATTCTCTAAATAACTACAAACCTTTAAGTCCTTAAATTCATAGTCTAAATATTCTCTAAACAACTACAAATTCATAGTCTAAATATTCTCTAAACAACTACAAACCTTTAAGTCCTTAAATTCAAAGTCTAAATATTCTCTAAACAAAGATAGATGCAATAAATGAAAAGTTGTTTCTTCTGGTGTTGCTGGTCTGAAATAAAATAAAATTTAAATCTGGTTAAACCTACTTACTGTCAGGGTTCTCACTATGAATTTTTCATGGTGAGTCCTTGGACTCGTCACTTTTAGAAATGGTGAGTCCTGAAAGATTTTGATGAGGCCAGGATGCATGTTATTTTTTGTGTCTTATGATGAAATATGATGAAATAAAACTGAAACTATGCGTGTCGGATTGGTAGTTTTTATTATATCAACTAAAGTTATGATCTCTTCATAGTTATTGTTCATTACAACATATATAACAGACATTTAAAAGGCACTACAGTAGTGGATCATTGACTCCTGGTCTTTTACTTGGTACTGATGATTCAAAGTCATCAGGTTTCCTTTTGAAGGACTATAACTTTTTTTTTTTTTTTTTTGACCACTCAGACTGTAGGGTTTGGAGATAAGTTTTAAAAGGACTTTAACTTTGACTGACTCATTGTGATACTGATGTCATTTTATTATTATCATTGATGTTTTGGGAGCTGGCTTTCCTGATATGGAACTTGCGCCCTACTTAATACTCATTATATGAAAAATAAAAATTCCCTTAGTGTTTCGAATTGTTTCACTTGAATTCTGAAGTTGTGAGTTTTTGTGAAGTTCTTACTGTACTGTGAAGTTGTACTTAGGTAAAATTCTACAGATTTTTTAAAAATATTTATATTGTCATTGCTTGTTGACTAGAAGCTAATTATATAGATAATTGCTTCGATATGTGTGGTAAAAGTAGCCAATAAATGAAATAAATAAATGAATCTGAATGCCCATCGTGAAGATGGAGATTAGATAATGTTTCCCAGTGTCAATTATTTAATGAAAAAAAGCCAAAGCTTTGTATACGTCAAATAAATAAAACATTGAAAAAATAAACAATAAAATTATCACATATTGTCATTTTGTTGGACAAGCCAGTATTTATACAAAATTGGGATTGCATGGACACAGTTCATATTAATTATTATTAATTAATTTTATTTATATTTAATCATTAAGTTAATAATCACTTTGATGTTTGCATCATGATAATTATTATAATCTTCAATAAAAAACAGGCAAATCTAAAGTGAACACTGTTCATAATAATGAGCTTGGCTAAATAATAATTATTCATAAATCATTTTTTAACCGAAATAGTTTCAATTTCAAAACATTTTTCACCTTTGTTTACGATCGTGATGTTCAACATGCACAATACGAGAAAAATGTTAAATCATTTGAAGACCAGTAAAATTATTCTTATCTGTAAAATTTTAAATCTACACTGTTCTATGATCTATTTTATGCATAGTAGCAACAGTTATGAAATATTATATCATTTTTTTCATTTCAAGTTCTCAAAAAATTTTCCTTTCTTTGTTTCAATCGATAGGTATGTGATGTTCAACACGTGGAAATATTCAAGCTTTTCAAATACTCGTAAAATTTTGAAAATTTGGTAACTATTACATATTTATTAATCAGTTTGAACAGAATTATTATATTTTAGGATGAAATACGTTTAATTCTAAAAAAAAGTTATCAGTCAACAAAATATTGATCTACGCATTACATAAATTTTTCAACATCGATTTAGGGTTTAGTTTCTTGTCAAAACAATGTCAACGATCATGAATCTTCTAGGCAAAACGATGTGTTTGGGACTCAGGGGATACAAGGATGCGTCCCAGGACGCGTCTTAACGAGAACCCTGTACTGTATGGGTACTTCTTTGGAAAATATCACTTCACAACTGTTTATGGTGCACATTTATATTTTGTAACAAAGCTTGAGGTCTACGAGGGTCATAAAGCCTTTTTTTTATAAAGTTATCTTATATCTAAGCAGGAGAACAAATTACAAATTAAGAGAACATTCTGCAAAAGCTCTAAACTACGTCGAAATAAATATTCAGTTTGAAAGATTTATTTTCTTATTTTACCTGATACATGAAATTAAGGCTAAGATGTGACCTTTTCTGATTTTTTCAACCAATCCATTGTCAGTTCCTATATAAAGTTTACCTTTTATTATCTTTCTTGCCACCAAATCTGACTTCTTCTCGTAACAATGAAAAGTGTGGTTCATGAGTGGATAGTCCTAACATCATCTGTAAATCATAATATAAACAGTAATGTCAGAAAATCATAATAATGGCTCAACAAATTATTATTATACAGCTAGCATAAAAAGTACAGGTTCCAAATGAACAGCATAAACAATATACAATTTCAGACATAAATTTTCTTACTCCTTTATCAGTTTATGTTGATGTAATTTGACAGACAGTAGAATACATTGTCTGGTCCTTATACTTTAAGAGAGCCTTACCAAATCAGCATCCAATCCATATAGACAATGTCTTGTGTTGTGATCATATTCTGGTTGGGTTCTATCGTGTCGGATAAAATCCATGATTTTATGTTCACCTTCTCCAGGAGTCTACAAAATAAAACCAAAAAACTTTTTAAGGTCAATAGAAATAATAGCTAGAAGACTTATATGGATACTCAATTTTTAATGAACTATCAAAAAACTAACATATAACCTAAATGCAAAACATACAATGAACTGGCTGTGTAAATGTTGGAACATATGCATTATGTAATGATGATATAAAAGTAACCAGTCTTTATTTGCCCAGAAATTTAAATGTATATCTTAACATGCTCTTCCACTAAGACATCAGACTTATCATTAAGCTTATTCCAACTAATGGGATTAAGGATGCATATACCTTACCTCATGTCCTGATAGATATACTCTGACCCCGTGCCATAATGGATCAGTTGATACTTTTTGTGCAGCAAAGTACTTCAAATGTTCATGAAGTGTCACCATAAATTCTGTTCCTACAAAATTTTAAAATGTGAACATTAGCAACTTGACTGCAGGTTACATGTTTGAAACAAATCTATAAAATAAACATAACATAATTTCAAAACAGTGTTGAACAGCTTTAGAATAACAAATGAATGGAATGTTAAAAACAACTACTCACATTATTGTGGTCTTGAAGTTTTTCTCGTTTTTACTTGTCTAGGCCACACTTAAAAATATTTTGGTTTGCCCAAACCCTACTCAAAGGTGGAGACAGTGGGAAGGTAGGTAGTCATTTTCTTTCTTTTTTTTCGGCAAAGACGAATTGAAGTGTCAGATTTTTATTAGTCTGATTAAAAAATAAATTTGGAATGTGTCCATGGGACACAGATGATGCCCCCGCTTGCATATAACGTTATAAAGGTCCATAACTCAACAACAGTAAAAGTAGTGCTACCCAAATTTGTAGTTGATTTGTGTTTTGTGGTAATAAGCATTGTGCAGAAGTTTCATAACATTTGGTTGAGGCAAACTAAAGTTACAGAACGGAAACAAAAAATCCAGCAATTATCCCACTTGTAAATGGGCATAACTCTAGAACGGTAAAAGTGACGCCACCAAAATTCAAACTTGATCTGTTTTTTTTGTGGTAATAAGCATTGTGTATAAGTTTCATAACATTTGGTTGAGGCAAACTTAAGTAAGAGAACATAAACCGCTACGGTGGGGGCATAAAAGATTTTGAGAAGGCAGATATTTTCTGGGTAGGTAAGGTTAGGGCAAACAAACATATTCTTTTTTATGGCACTATCTATTGGGTTATTTACAAGTGTCAATTTTCTTTCTTGTTTTTTTAACTGCTTACAACAGTTTTGGTCAAACTAGAATTTAAAGAATCATCAAAATTATACTATATTCTAAACACTAATTTTCAAGTCCCCTATGTTTTATGATATATACAGGTTTCTATACAATACAGAAGTGCTTGTTACATAGGTTTACAATACATTTAAAAGTCGACTATTATCTTATCAACTTACCTGGTGTAATACAGTTCTTATCAACTTACCTGGTTCTTATTAACTTACCTGGTGTAATGCAGTTAGAATCAAATCTTTTCTCTGTAGGTAAAACTTCGCCGGATTCTCTAGCTTTCTTTTCACATTCTTCTGCCTCTCTGGCAGATCTGTAAACAATAATAAAATCATGACATTCCTCTAAAAGTGAAAATCATAAAAATTACAATCTATGGTCTTATTTATTGTTTCAGATGCTATTTTAATATCATGAAGAAGTGTCTATCCAAGTTATTGATGTCTTAAAAGTTAAACCCTTGGCGGTAAGAAGCTAATTCCCATAGCATAAAATTGTATCTTCCTGTTATTCTAACCTGAATCTTCTTCCTCTTTGCTGGTTCATCTTTGCCCTTGGAGCTACTCCATCAATAGCCATAAAGAAGACTTTTTTTGGTTTTATAATACGAAACAAAAACTGAAAACATTAAAACATATAATTATAAAAGGAATTGATCAAATGTGTAAATGCTTGTGCTTTTATAGATTTTATAAACTTCCATGGTCTCTCATTTTTCTGGGAACAAGAGCAAGTATGAGTTCTATCTACTACAATATAATTATACTGAAAACTGTTAATGTTCAACTGCTCAAATTTGGTGAAAGAAGGTAGTTAGTTTGTAATTGTAATTTTGAAGAAACATTCTCTTTATGGTATAATATTTTGTCTAGTTACAAATGTTGTCTTATATAAAAATTCTCCTGAACAATCTGAATGTGTGCTTCATGTAATGCTGCTGAATCAGACATACCAATGTAATGGTTTCAATGTCTAAGTTAGAGAACGGAAACGAAAAATTCAGCAATTTTTATGTTTATAAAGGGCATAACTTATGAACAGTAAAAGTGACGCCACCCAATTTCAAACTTGATCTGTGTTTTGTGATAATAAGCATTGTGTATAAGTTTTATAGCATTTGGTTGAGGCAAACTAAAGTTAGAGAACGGAAACCAATTTTGGGGACGTAGGGGGACAGACAAGGGTAACACTTAATGCCTCCTCCGCCATGGCGGGGGCATAAAAATTCCAGTTCTGTCTCTAGTGTGATGTTTGCAATAAGGATTCTGTCTTAATTACATTTACCTAATATCTCTCATGAATCATGTTTAATCAAAATTTTTAGAGCATAAACAGATCCTTCAACAACAAATAGGTTGTCTTACAGAATATCTTAATGTTAAATCTGTTTTTTGGAGAATTTGGTCATAATGTTCTTGTTTCTATTTAATTCATTTACAACTTATATAGAGATCATTCAGAGCTTGACCTATTGTATGGACATCTGTCTGTTGTTGAATGTTGGTTGTTGGTCTCTATAGTTGTTTTTGATATTTTTGTTGTTGTCCAGGGATTGCTGTCTAACTAACCCAACAACACCTTTTATTGATACTATAAAATTTTATTAAGAAAGTAAATTACCTCAATATAATGGCAGATGTCTGACAATATCTTCTCTAGTGTGATACGGAAATGTGGATTATTATCATCAGGATGAGAACATGTGTGTATAATTCCATTCATATCCAGATATAAATTGTCAAATTCTGGTATCTGAAAACAGAAAATGTAACATGTGTGGATGTTCCATTCATATCCAGATATAAATTGTCAAATTCTGGTATCTGAAAACAGAAAATGTAACATGTGTGGATGTTCCATTCATATCCAGATATAAATTGTCAAATTCTGGTATCTGAAATCAGAAAATGTAACATGTGTGGATGTTCCATTCATATCCAGATATAAATTGTCAAATTCTGGTATCTGAAAACAGTAAATGTAACATGTGTGGATGTTCAATTCATATCCAGATATAAATTGTAAAATTCTGGTATCTGAAAACAGAAAATGTAACATGTGTGGATGTTCCATTCATATCCAGATATAAATTATAAAATTCTGGTATCTGAAAACAGAAAATGCAATAAAAGTTTTAATATAAGTAGAGAAAAATCAAAAACAACAAACTCTGGTATCTGTTAACAGAAAACGTAAAGTGTGTGTGTGATTCCATTTATATCAAAATACAAATTGTCAAACTCTGCCCGTCTGGTATCTAGTGTTTCCCCTATCACACAAAAAGGGCATGGTAACTTAATTGAAAAAGGGCATCTAGAGCGCGCAAAAATTTATAAAAAGGGCACCTACAGTGTGGGGAAAATTAACAAAAGGGCACCTACAGTATGCTGAAAACAAGAAAGGCAATAAATTGTCGTATTGCATTGGTAAAGTATGGACTGGCAATTGTTGATGGAATCAGAACTCAAGATAGCAAGTGTATTGTTTCAAAATGATATTGTATATGCATCTTTAAATAAAGATTAAAATCAACATTATTTCGGGTAACAGCAAGGGACCAAGGATGTATGTATATTACTAGCTATACATCTTTGTCAGACTTTGAAGAACTAAGGCATAAATTTACTAGGCAGTAATTACATGATTTGACTGATGTGGCACATAAATATGAAGATTAGGATATAAGATCTGAAAATCTAATTCAAAAATTCACTTCAATTAGTTTCAGGGGACAGTCCTAAAAGTTGGGCCCCTTTTTTTTAAACCAGGATTCACAGTATAAATGAACTTGTAGAACTTTGTAAAACTATTACACTGCATAATCATTATCCTTATAAAACGTTTAGATCGATATTTAGAATTCATTTCTATAAAGTTGGAAACAAGGATTTGTACAAATTCTAATTGGAACGATTCTAATAACTGTAAATTGTAAATTAATCGAGAATTGATCACGTTTACTTTCAATTTACAAATGAAATGTAAACGGGAAGTGATAAGTAGATCATAAATTCAGAATTAATCCAGATTCATCTACGGATTGGATCGTTTTTAAAAAAAGGCAGTAAATTATCATTTTTTGAATTTGATTTGCTTAGTAAGAACTATATTTGTCTCTCTCATTTATTTTAAACTAAATTTATTTCGTATTTCACGCTTTAGTGTCTATAAATTCATATGAATACGCAGTATATCGTAAACAGTAAAGGAAGCACCTGTTTGACTCGTGACAACCTTTCTGAACGTTTTGAATAAAGTTCTATTTTTTTAATCGAAATTGAACATTTTATACCAAAGATCACGAAAATACAATCATTTGATTGAAACTATGACAAACGAACTGCAAATTGTGATCGTTTTAGATATGTTGAAATTAAAAAGCGAACTGTCCGGGGGAAAAAATTTTGTTCAAATGACGAATTTACGACAAACGAACTGCAAATTGTGGTCATTGGCCTTGAGAAATATTGAAATTAAAATGCCGACTGACTGATTTTACGGGGGAAAATTATTTTGGTGGTCAATTATGAGGTTTATTAATAATTAATGGATTAGTGACCCATCCGATGGCGATAAGCCGATTAACTGTAATCACAACTTTATAACACCTGTTGTAAATGTTAATTAGCTGAGGGTCATAAACTTGTCAGAAACATGAAGACAGGAAGAAAGGGCATTTTTGAGACAATGGCGTCATCCAAAGAAGTGAAAAAAGGGCATGGCGTCATTTAAAAAGGGCATGGCGTCTATCCATGCTAAACATGCTTGGGGAAACACTAGGTATCTGTAAACAGAAAATGTAACATGTGTATGATTCCATTCATATCAAATACAAATTGTCAAACTCTGGTACATGTATAATTAAATAGTTTTGTATTTTAAAGCCAAGGAGGTGCGTAGTTGCTGTTGTATTTATTTCATTCAATCTTCGATAATATTATGCCAAGGCCACTTAAAAAAATCTTGATTTTCTCTGTCAATAGACATAAGATGTGGTATGAGTGCCAATGAGACACCTCTCCATCCAAGTCACAATTTGTAAAAGTAAACCATTATAGGTCAAAGTATGGCCTTCAACACTGAGCCTTAGCTCACACCGAACAGCAAGCTATAAAGGGCCCCAAAAATGACTAGTGTAAAACCATTCAAACAGGAAAACCAATGGTCTAATCTATATCAAAAACGAGAAATAAGAAACACTTATGAACCACATCCAGTCAGGGTACTACTTATTCAAGTAATTTTATTTACTTGAAGAAGTAAAAAAAAATATACACATATAAGTAAATTTGTAGGATACTTATACAAGTGAATTTTATTTACTTGTATAGGTAAAAAAAAAAAATTGTCTTAGTTATGTCCCTTAGACATTCAGAATGAATTTTTTAATTCTATGGGTAAAAAAGTCATCCTTTCTTCTTTTCTTGAATTCTTAAGATTTCTTTGCTCTAATAGAATTTTAAATTGTGTACCCTTTGCAGATATCTTTACTAATCATTTAAGTGTAATTTCATGGACAATGAAAATCCCATTTGTCTGTTATCTTCATAACACTGCTCATTTACAAGCCCCAAAGGAGCAATTTTTGAAGGCCTTGCGCAAATATACAAGATCTTTGCTCAATCAGTTTCTTTGTTGAATTAATGAGATGAAACATTGAACTTTAATAAAAAAATTTTAGCAAACCTGGGAAAAATCATTAAAGGCATGATTTTACATCTCAAAACTTGAGGATTTTGTGGGATTGTAAGAAAAATTTACTTATACAAGTAAATTTTGAGAAAATTAAGGGAGATTATTCAAACATTATTTATTTACTTATATGTGTATATTTTTTTTTTTTACTTCTTCAAGTAAATAAAATTAACTTGTACACGTAGTACCCCTGACTGACATCAACCAATGACAACCACTGAACATCAGGTTCCTGACTTAGGACAGGTAACGCATCACTGAACATCAGGTTCCTGACTTAGGGCAGGTAACACATTTTGTTTACCTACACTACAGTGCCAGGTCTATATAACAGAACATTCCATACAATGAATCAAAGCGACAAGAATTTAAAGAATCATCAAAATTATACTATATTCTAAACACAAATTAATTTTCAAGTCCCTATGTTTTATGATATATACAGGTTTCTATACAATACAGAAGTGCTTGTTACATAGGTTTACAATACATTTAATAGTCGACTATTATCTTAATCAACTTACCTGGTGTAATACAGTTCTTATCAACTTACCTGGTTCTTATTAACTTACCTGGTGTAATGCAGTTAGAATCAAATCTTTTCTCTGTAGGTAAAACTTCGCCTGATTCTCTAGCTTTCTTTTCACATTCTTCTGCCTCTCTGGCAGATCTGTAAACAATAATAAAATCATGACATTCCTCTAAAAGTGAAAATCATAAAAATTACAATCTATGGTCTTATTTATTGTTTCAGATGCTATTTTAATATCATGAAGAAGTGTCTATCCAAGTTACTGATGTCTTAAAAGTTAAACCCTAGGCGGTAAGAAGCTAATTCCCATAGCATAAAATTGTATCTTCCTGTTATTCTAACCTGAATCTTCTTCCTCTTTGCTGGTTCATCTTTGCCCTTGGAGCTACTCCATCAATAGCCATAAAGAAGACTTTTTGGTTTTATAATACTGAAACAAAACTGAAAACATTAAAACATATAATTATAAAAGGAATTGATCAAATGTGTAAATGCTTGTGCTTTTATAGATTTTATAAACTTCCATGGTCTCTCATTTTCTGGGAACAAGAGCAAGTATGAGTTCTATCTACTACAATATAATTATACTGAAAACTGTTAATGTTCAACTGCTCAAATTTGGTGAAAGAAGGTAGTTAGTTTGTAATTGTAATTTTGAAGAAACATTCTCTTTATGGTATAATATTTTGTCTAGTTACAAATGTTGTCTTATATAAAATTCTCCTGAACAATCTGAATGTGTGCTTCATGTAATGCTGCTGAATCAGACATACCAATGTAATGGTTTCAATGTCTAAGTTAGAGAACGAAGCGAAAAATTCAGCAATTTTATGTTTATAAAGGGCATAACTTATGAACAGTAAAAGTGACGCCACCCAATTTCAAACTTGATCTGTGTTTTGTGATAATAAGCATTGTGTATAAGTTTTATAGCATTTGGTTGAGGCAAACTAAAGTTAGAGAACGGAAACCAATTTTGGGGACGTAGGGGGACAGACAAGGGTAACACTTAATGCCTCCTCCGCCATGGCGGGGGCATAAAAATTCCAGTTCTGTCTCTAGTGTGATGTTTGCAATTCTGTCTTAATTACATTTACCTAATATCTCTCATGAATCATGTTTAATCAAAATTTTTAGAGCATAAACAGATCCTTCAACAACAAATAGGTTGTCTTACAGAATATCTTAATGTTAAATCTGTTTTTTGGAGAATTTGGTCATAATGTTCTTGTTTCTATTTAATTCATTTACAACTTATATAGAGATCATTCAGAGCTTGACCTATTGTATGGACATCTGTCTGTTGTTGAATGTTGGTTGTTGGTCTCTATAGTTGTTTTTGATATTTTTGTTGTTGTCCAGGGATTGCTGTCTAACTGACCCAACAACTCCTTTTATTGATACTATAAAATTTTATTAAGAAAGTAAATTACCTCAATATAATGGCAGATGTCTGACAATATCTTCTCTAGTGTGATACGGAAATGTGGATTATTATCATCAGGATGAGAACATGTGTGTATAATTCCATTCATATCCAGATATAAATTGTCAAATTCTGGTATCTGAAAACAGAAAATGTAACATGTGTGGATGTTCCATTCATATCCAGATATAAATTGTCAAATTCTGGTATCTGAAAACAAAAAATGTAACATGTGTGGATGTTCCATTCATATCTAGATATAAATTGTCAAATTCTGGTATCTGAAAACAAAAAATGTAACATGTGTGGATGTTCCATTCATATCCAGATATAAATTGTCAAATTCTGGTATCTGAAAACAGTAAATGTAACATGTGTGGATGTTCAATTCATATCCAGATATAAATTGTCAAATTCTGGTATCTGAAAACAGAAAATGTAACATGTGTGGATGTTCCATTCATATCCAGATATAAATTATAAAATTCTGGTATCTGAAAACAGAAAATGCAATAAAAGTTTTAATATAAGTAGAGAAAAATCAAAAACAACAAACTCTGGTATCTGTTAACAGAAAACGTAAAGTGTGTGTGTGATTCCATTTATATCAAAATACAAATTGTCAAACTCTGCCCGTCTGGTATCTAGTGTTTCCCCTATCACACAAAAGGGCATGGTAACTTAATTGAAAAAGGGCATCTAGAGCGCGCAAAAATTTATAAAAAGGGCACCTACAGTGTGGGGAAAATTAACAAAAGGGCACCTACAGTATGCTGAAAACAAGAAAGGCAATAAATTGTCGTATTGCATTGGTAAAGTATAGACTGGCAATTGTTGATGGAATCAGAACTCAAGATAGCAAGTGTATTGTTTCAAAATGATATTGTATATGCATCTTTAAATAAAGATTAAAATCAACATTATTTCGGGTAACAGCAAGGGACCAAGGATGTATGTATATTACTAGCTATACATCTTTGTCAGACTTTGAAGAACTAAGGCATAAATTTACTAGGCAGTAATTACATGATTTGACTGATGTGGCACTTAAATATGAAGATTAGGATATAAGATCTGAAAATCTAGTTCAAAATTTCACTTCAATTAGTTTCAGGGGACAGTCCTAAAAGTTGAGCCCCTTTGTTTTAAACCAGGATTCACAGTATAAATGAACTTGTAGAACTTTGTAAAACTATTACACTGCATAATCATTATCCTTATAAAACGTTTAGATCGATACTTAGAATTCATTTCTATAAAGTTGGAAACAAGGATTTGTACAAATTCTAATTGGAACGATTCTAATAACTGTAAATTGTAAATTAATCGAGAATTGATCATGTTTACTTTCGATTTACAAATGAAATGTAAACAGGAAGTGATAAGTAGATCATAAATTCAGAATTAATCCAGATTCATCTACGGATTGGATCGTTTTTAAAAAAAGGCAGTAAATTATCATTTTTTGAATTTGATTTGCTTAGTAAGAACTATATTTGTCTCTCTCATTTATTTTAAACTAAATTTATTTCGTATTTCACGCTTTAGTGTCTATAAATTCATATGAATACTTTCACACATACGCAGTATATCGTAAACAGTAAAGGAAGCACCTGTTTGACTCGTGACAACCTTTCTGAACGTTTTGAATAAAGTTCTATTTTTCTAATCGAAATTGAACATTTTATACCAAAGATCACGAAAATACGATCATTTGACGAAACTATGACAAACGAACTGCAAATTGTGATCGTTTTAGATATGTTGAAATTAAAAAGCGAACTGTCCGGGGGAAAAAATTTTGTTCAAATGACGAATTTACGACAAACGAACTGCAAATTGTGGTCGTTGGCCTTGAGAAATATTGAAATTAAAATGCCGACTGACTGATTTTACGGGGGAAAATTATTTTGGTGGTCAATTATGAGGTTTATTAATAATTAATGGATTAGTGACCCATCCGATGGCGATAAGCCGATTAACTGTAATCACAACTTTATAACACCTGTTGTAAATGTTAATTAGCTGAGGGTCATAAACTTGTCAGAAACATGAAGACAGGAAGAAAGGGCATTTTTGAGACAATGGCGTCATCCAAAGAAGTGAAAAAAGGGCATGGCGTCATTTAAAAAGGGCATGGCGTCTATCCATGCTAAACATGCTTGGGGGAAACACTAGGTATCTGTAAACAGAAAATGTAACATGTGTGTATGATTCCATTCATATCAAATACAAATTGTCAAACTCTGGTACATGTATAATTAAATAGTTTTGTATTTTAAAGCCAAGGAGGTACGTAGTTGCTGTTGTATTTATTTCATTCAATCTTCGATAATATTATGCCAAGGCCACTTAAAAAAATCTTGATTTTCTCTGTCAATAGATATAAGATGTGGTATGAGTGCCAATGAGACACCTCTCCATCCAAGTCACAATTCGTAAAAGTAAACCATTATAGGTCAAAGTATGGCCTTCAACACTGAGCCTTAGCTCACACCGAACAGCAAGCTATAAAGGGCCCCAAAAATGACTAGTGTAAAACCATTCAAACAGGAAAACCAACGGTCTAATCTATATCAAAAACGAGAAATAAGAAACACTTATGAACCACATCCAGTCAGGGGTACTACTTATTCAAGTAATTTTTATTTACTTGAAGAAGTAAAAAAAAATATACACATATAAGTAAATTTGTAGGATACTTATACAAGTGAATTTTATTTACTTGTATAGGTAAAAAATTGTCTTAGTTATGTCCTTAGACATTCAGAATGAATTTTTAATTCTATGGGTAAAAAGTCATCCTTTCTTCTTTTCTTGAATTCTTAAGATTTCTTTGCTCTAATAGAATTTTAAATTGTGTACCCTTTGCAGATGTCTTTACTAATCATTTAAGTGTAATTTCATGGACAATGAAAATCCCATTTGTCTGTTATCTTCATAACACTGCTCATTTACAAGCCCCAAAGGAGCAATTTTTGAAGGCCTTATGCAAATATACAAGATCTTTGCTCAATCAGTTTCTTTGTTGAATTAATGAGATGAAACATTGAACTTTAATAAAAAAATTTAGCAAACCTGGGAAAAATCATTAAAGGCATGATTTTACATCTCAAAACTTGAGGATTTTTGTGGGATTGTAAGAAAAATTTACTTATACAAGTAAATTTTTGAGAAAATTAAGGGGAGATTATTCAAACATTATTTATTTACTTATATGTGTATATTTTTTTTTTACTTCTTCAAGTAAATAAAATTAACTTGTACACGTAGTACCCCTGACTGACATCAACCAACGACAACCACTGAACATCAGGTTCCTGACTTAGGACAGGTAACGCATCACTGAACATCAGGTTCCTGACTTAGGGCAGGTAACACATTTTTGTTTACCTACACTACAGTGCCAGGTCTATATAACAGAACATTCCATACAATGAATCAAAGCGACAAGTCAATGTTTTTGTGATTTGTATTGTTTTCATCCTTATAAAAAAGAATTACATCATGTTCTGTTAGCAGACAGGAGACGTTATTGATAGGCAGAAGTGCAGGGTTTCCCCTGGGTCAATTTTCTTTTTCGCCACCTCTTTCGCCAAAACAATATATTTTTCGCCACTTTCAATTTTTTTTCGCCAACAAACAAAAACATATTTTTCGTTTAAAATTTCCTTCTCTAACAAAAAAAATTAGTTTGCCACATTGATTAACTAGTATATGAAAATAAGAAGATGTTGTATGATTGCCAATGGGACAACTCTTCACAACAGACCAAATGATATAGAAGTTACCAATCTATAGGTCACCGTACAGCCTTCAACAATGAGCAAAACCCATACCACATAGTCAGCTATAAAAGGCCCCGAAATGACAAGTGTGAAACAATTCAAACGAGAAAACTAACTATGTCTTTTATAATTCTAAATATATATTTTTTAATCTCATTGTCATAAATAAACACTCAATAATAACAAACATTTAGTTGAGCACGGGATTCATCTATAATAGTTTATAAGATACTTCCCGTCTAGTTGAAGGATAAAATCAGAGATTTTTCTTACTTTTAAATATTTTTCTTAACAATAGATTTCTTTTCCGGACCATCATTAAAAAAGTTTGGACGTAAAATTATGTCTCAAACACGTGCATTGCTAAAATGATTGTAAATTACCAATCTCAAAAGAATTATTACTCTCAAAAGTTATAAGATAAAATTTAAAGTCAGAGATTTTTCTTACTTTTGAACATTTTTGTCATAACAATAGATTTTTTTCCAGACCATCGTTGAGGAGACGTAAAATGTGCGTCCCTAAAAGAATTGTAAAGTACCCATTTCAAAACAATTATTTCAATCAAAGTTGTAAAATATCCTTTAAGTGACATGTGAAGCCATTTAACCACATTATTTCACCAAACAATACAATCAACACATTTATTAATTATAATCCTTTGTTGCCGATGGCTATAAAATGCAATCAGATGATTATTGTCATAACGAGTTCAAGGTGAATTCCCAGAATTGTCTGATCAGGGAAAAAGTCTGAGAAACACGAAAAAAAGTAGACAAGATGGACGCAGTCGAACAGTTATATTTCTTTCGCCAAATTCTTTGCCAATAACGAATTTTAATTGCCACAATTTTTATTTTTTCGCAAAATGCGAAAATGGCGACTGCCAGCGGAAACCCTGCAGAAGTGGTGAGACTAAACAGACGTTTAATATTAGTTGCGTTGTATTTATTTCATTCAATCTTTCGGTAATACTATGCCTAGGCCACTTAAAAAAATCTTGATTTTCTGACAGATGCTATATTTGTTTACCTACAGTGCAACTTGTAAATCACAATTATCACCCTTATACCTAGAACAAATATTATCAAATAAAGAATACAACAGATACCGTTGTGACTTATCTTGACTTACAGTTACATCTAGAAATTGACAATGAGGGTCAGTTGAAAACAAACTTTTATGGCTTAAGAGTTGATTTCAGCTTCCCAATTGTAAACTTTCCATCTTGATGAATCAATATTCCCTTGATAGAGGGTTGATGCTCACAAGGAAGCTATTAAAACAAGAGTTCCAAGTGGTGAAGCTGATATCATCCCTTCAAAAATGTTATGAACCCCATAACGAGATGGTCATCTGTTATGGAACAGCTGTTTTTTACCCGGTTTTTACAACAGGATGGGTGCCACATGTGGAGCAGGAACTGCTTACCCTCCTGGAGCACCCCCGGTTTTTGGTAGAGTTCGTGTTGCCCGGTCTTTAGTTTTCTTAGTTGTATTTTGTATACTGTTGTTTGTCTTTTTTTTTGCTTTTTGCCATGGCGTTGTCAGTTTGTTTACGATTTATGAGTTTGAATGTCCCTTTTGTACATGTTGTATCTTTCCCCTCTCTTGTATAAGTTTGCAATTGTTCTTCTATTTGTTTTGGTAACTTGTTTGCCATCAGGGCCTAATCTAGGATTTTGGAGAGGGAGAAGTGACTTCTCTTTCCCTGAGAGAGAAGGGAGAAGTGGTCAATTTCTTGGAGAAGTGAGATTCCATTACTGTTTCGGTTGCATAGTGTTTTCATGCTTATCACTAAGGAAATTGTTTTGGATGCAATAAAAAATATACTTGCAGTTTTTTCATGTTATTGTACAAAATGTATATAGAGAAAGTTCTTAATAAAAAGGTTTAGACAATATAGTTGTTATTTATTTATTGATACCATTTGTACTGTCAACTTGAACTTAAGTCTAAATAAAATTTGTTGCTTGGGACATGAGTGAGTAGCCTAGTAATATGATGATGCATTAAATTCAAGTGCATCTGCCTCAATTTATTTTTAAAAGTCCAGAAAAATATGACTCCCAGTTTACCTGATGAATTTCACATGACTGGGAATTTAATTTATATCACCACTTGTCATTATTTTGTTAAACATTATTGAATGTCCAGGTCCAGGACATCATGTTAGTTGTAAATTGAGATTCTCTTTAAAGATTGTAAGCCTATAAATGAAGATATCTGTCAATCGCATATTAATTAACCGATAAAGAGCTAATTTCTATCATTTTTTAAAGATATCTTCCATATCAACGAAATGGTCGTGAAAAAAAATCCACTGCTGATCACAAGCTGGTAGAGTGTCGTACATTTGCAATCACATTATCCATCAGCTGTCTTTCTACCTTTTATATTTCAATTTTTATTCAATGAATATAATCTACCGTTAATTCCCATCCTTAACCTACCGAATAGTACTATTGATCAACTCGTAATAAATAAAAATAAAACAAATCAGCTGAGTGATTACGCAACATCCTCATTAGTCCAAATAATTATGACGTCTTGAAAGGCTATTATATTTTTTTTCTTTGACGCCTTATGTCAAAGCAAAAATTTAAAATAGCCTTCCAAGACGTTATAATTATTTGGACTACATCCTCATATGAAAATCGTTGTAAAATGATAACTTAAACAGACGGTCAGTTTTCCGTTTGAATAGTTTTGAATCTTAATCCGAGGATGTTCAAAGTCGCCGTTGTATTTATTTAATTTGATTGTCGACAGTATTTGTCCTGGGTCGTTTCGAAAATCTCGATTTTCCTTGTTAGTCGCCATTTTTTTTTCACCTGTGCGACTTGTAAATCACAAGTAGTCTCCCTTTTACCGATTTTGATAGCGATTTGACTTCGCTATGAAGTCAATCGGCCAGCGAGATTTAGCGATTTTCAAAATTCTTTGGCGACTTAAATCGTCATTTCGCCGGCAAGATTATGGCATATTTGCCATACTTTTATAAGCTTGGTGAGCTCAATCAGGTTGCATCTGCCTCGAGCTCATATTGAATAAACTGAAACTGAAAGTAAAATTACAAATGTCTGCAACATATATATGAAATATCTTTTCAAAAGATTAGTAATGTTTGTTGTCAAAATTTTTAGTATGGAAATGACAAATCTATTCATAATTTCTTTTTGCTTTTATCTCAAAAGTTGATAAATTAATTGAGTTCTGATAAATTATGCAACAGTTGTGAAATGTTCTGTGACAGACCTATAATATGTACAACATACTGTGAGTGTGATGCAATCAAACTGCATACTTAGTGGTATTACCTGTAATTCTTTCACAGTTTCACTTAAACATGGATAGCGTTCACTTATCCACCGATAAAATTTAGGGACGCCCATTTTGGACGGTTATATTGGTGCTATCAATGTAAAAGTCTTTCTTAACTGTTCAACTTTCAACTGACAAAATGCCGGAACAGGAAGTTCTTGAATGTTATAATATTCAAAACCAAATTTTACGTCATATTCCGTAAAAAATCGACTCTAGTTTTAAGTGATTTATTCATTTATACCTTGTTTAGAGAATGTGCATAATAAGACAAGATTTTGTAATAGTAATGGATAACTCAAATCATATTGCTCTATTTTTATTTATTTTTTATCTCAGTTAAGTTTTCAAAATGCTTACTAAGTTTTGTCTGGGAATAGTATATATATATATATATATATATATAGGTCATATGATACATTATAATATTATGTCCTAGGTTTTATCATTTCATTTTTAACTAGTTTTATTTTTATCTTTTATTTGTTTTTATATTTTAAAATTTTTACTTCTTAAACATATGATATAAACATCCTCTGTCTCATTAAAAGAAACTCAAATGGTATTTAAATCAGGCCTAAATTTTAACCTAGGGAGGCTATAAATGATGTAAATAGCACATAATTTTAAATACTTGTTGTTAAAATCCACAGTTCTTACCTGTATATAAAACTTTTAAATTTTAGCACCCCACCACACTATGTAAATATCTTTGTAAATATCTGTTAAATGTTAAACCATATTATAAGCTTGGTACCTTTGATAACTATATATATCCCAAGTGGGAGTGCTCCGATATATAACGGAGGAAAATACCTGTACAGAACACAACATTTCTTTAAATAGTAACTTTCTAAAGTTTGACATAATTTGGACAATTGCAAATAAAGTGTATTTCATCTTCGATTTGTTATGAGTCACTGGCAAATCCTGATATTCCTATCTAATCTAACAAAGTTATCCATTAGGCAGCAACCATTTGATTTTCGGGGCTATGGATTTTTGGAAAAAAAAGTTTGTTTTCAGTTTTTGGAGAAAAAAATAATTTGTTTTTGACCCCGAGGAAAAAAAATTGTTTGTTTCACCCTCAGCTGCCACTATATGTAATGCTAAAATTGAAAGAAAAAAATTGTTTTCGACTTGTCGCCAAAAAAATAGATTGTTTTTCGCCAAAGGCGAAAAAAAAAGTTTGTCCAGAAAAAATCCAGAAAATCAAATGGTTGCTGCCTTATTCTTTATTCTTTCACATCTACCTGGATCTATGTGGAGATTGACTGTGAACATTAATTCTATATTTACACCATGTTTGGTAGTGCCTGAAGTTTTGAAATAATTTTGACTTACGGTTCAAATGCTAAATCTAAAAAATTTTCTCCGAAACAGTACTAATATATGAATTATCAATTGGTCCCAGCCGCAACTGGTTTTTCAATATGCCTACAAAACGTTTTTTAAACTCTATTTCAAACCATTTGTAAGTCTTTTTTAAAAAGACGAGAGTCACGCGGTAGATTATTATAGCCAGGAGTCACATGGTCGATGTGGATAAAAGGAGATGGTACGCATTCGTCAATGTGACGCTGAGTAACACAGACAGTTTTGACTTTTTAACTCTTACACTATACTTTCACACAGTCTTATCAAACGAAAGTTTTCCTATTTAATTAAATGGTCGTTTGGTAAATCTGTATGCAAATATATTTGCTGCAACTCATTTAAGACCTTCTTCTCTAATGAGAAAGGTAAAATATGCTCAGATATACTTTCTGGAGGTGTGATGAGATGATTGAAGTTGTTAATTTTCTCCTTGATGATATTTATGTACGTTTCGGCAATAAAGTTCATATGAGCAGACTTGTTCTTGTACTGTTATGAATCACAATTTATGACCAAACTGAGTAAAGACCCGTCTTAATTGCAATTAATTGATAAATTCAACAACACTTACCGTTATCTTGATGATATTTTTACGTTAAATAATCAAGAATTTTCTAAACATACTGCCGAAATTTACCCAAAGGAACTTACTTAAATAAATTAAATATAAACGGTAATAACTGTCCTTTCCTATATTAAGATATTTGAGTTTTACACGGGAAACTCTACACTGAAATTTACGACAAAAGGGACGATTTTTCGTTCCCTATTGTCAATTTTCCTTTTTTGGACGGTGATGTTCCTTTGGTACCATCTTACGGTGTTTATATATCACAACTCGTTCGCTATGCCCGTGTCTCAGTTTTGTGACGTTTTGGATTTCAATGAACGTAATCTATGTATTACAGGTAAATTATTAAGTTAGGGATTTCGTTACCACAAATTACTTAAAGCCTTTACTAAATTCTTCCATAGATATGTAGATTTGGTTCTGAAGTTTGATTGTACCTGTAGAAAACGTATTTCAAACAGGATAGCACATCATAATTTTTACGGAGATGTTGTTTATCGAGCCCGGAAATTTAGAAACGATCCGGGTAAACTTATCGATCCTTTAAATAAACTAATTCTGAAAGTTACAAATTCAACACTGTAATTAAATCTTTGAATATTGTTTTTATCGGTAGAAATATTGATTTTGTTATCAGTAAATTAAAATCAAACTAAATATTATTTTAATATACATATGCACATTCATGGCTCTACAATCTGTCGATACCTGTATCTTAGAATTGCACAAGGTCATGTTTTTCTCTGACTGTTAATGACGTCTTTACACTAAATCCATTGCATGTTGGATGTATACTGATTGATATTATAGTCTTAGATGCATGCTTTTTTTATTATTGGCTTTGAACTAGCTGTCAGTAATTGCGAGTACTCTAAGATCTGTTCTTAGTGTCTTTTTGTTGTGGCCACGTCCACTCTGTGTTTTTGTTAGATGTATTTCTATTTGTATCCATCTGATGAGTTTAGCCTTTTTCAACTGATTTTTATAGTTTTTTCTTATGTTGTACTGTTACACCACTCTCCCAGGTTAGGGGAGGGTTGGCGCCTTCAAACTATTTTAACCCCGCCTCATTCTGTATGTGCCTGTCCCAAGTCAGGAGCCTGTAATTAAGTGGTGGTCGTTTGTTGCAGTGTAACATATTTGTTTTTCGTTCATTATTTTGTACATAAATTATGCCGTTGTTTTCTCGTTTGAATTATTTTACATTTGTCATTTCGGGGCCTTTTATGGCCGACTATGCAGTATGGGCTTTGCTCAATGTTGAAGACTGTACGGTGACCTATAGTCTGTGTCATTTGGTCTCTTGTGGAGAGTGGACTAATTCGCAATCATACCACATCTTCTTATTTTTATAATAACATGGGATCACGTTTTCAATTGTTCACGGTATCCATACCAAAATTATCTCTCAGGTAGTCTTTTTCTCTAATAGACTTATTGCTAAAGGTTACAATTATGCTGTTGTTGTGAAATGATTGAGTCTTTATAGTATTTTTGTTCGACCAGTGCGTATGCATTCGCTTTTTTACAGCTTGTGTCTATATATTTATCTTTTGAAATTCTGTACGTAAATACATTGGGCATTGCATTATAACTGCTTTTTTACACTCTTTAATTCGCTTCTCTCTGACAGTCATATATATTGGGAAGTACTGCAACCAATATAAGAGTATAAGAGTGTATTGATTTTAATATCAGCATGCAGATAAGTACTAACAGTACTGTTGGGTTTTATATTCTTTTCTTTCCAAACCTTTGGAATCGAGTGTACCTGGAGTAGTTTATTCCAGAAATACTCGTCGTTCGCACAGAAACCGGCACCATACGTTTATACTAGAACTCATGGGATCGATACCGCTGATACAGTGGACCAGGGATGACATGAATGATAAATTTTGTTTGAAAAGAGGTAGAGGCCAACCCCCCTCCTTAGTCTTATGTATTTCACTCAGACTAAGGAGGGGGCTATACCTCTTTTCAAACAACATGTATGCCAATAAGACAACTAGGAGGATGTAAACAACTATAGGTCACCAATATATTAGATGCCCATAAAAACCACATACATGTACCCTAAAAAACTGGAGAAAAACAGGAATTATTTTTGTGTTATTTTTAAAAAAAATAAGGAGATGTGGTATGATAGCCAATGAGACAACTAACCACAGTTCAAATGAAATGTAATAATAAAAACAAACAGTAGACAGCTCTGTCACAGGCAAAAAAAAACAAAAAAAAAAAACATAACTGTAAAATATAAGGGCACACACCACAAGCACAGGGATACATTATACAGCAGCCACACAACACGAGCAATAAACCCTGTAATCAATATAGAAATAAGGAGATGTAAGATTGTTCATTATGTCTTAAGTATGATTGCAGTATATCTACGCCAGTTTATACTCTTTGGTTATGAACAAACATTTAACAAAACAGTTTGAACGTTAAAGATGCGTCGATAGGGTTAAAATTTCTTGTATGGATGACATCACCCATCTTGAAATTCCAAACGGAGAAGATTTGTGCCAGCTTTTATATTTCTGCTGTGCATGACATCATCCGTCTTGAGGTTCCAAATGGATTAGACGTGTCACCAGGGTTAACACCTCATGCTGTGCACGATACCACCCGTCTTGAGGTTCCAAACGGATAAGATATGTCGCCGGGGTTAACATCTCTAGTTGTGCACCACACCACCCGTCTAAGCTTGAGGTTTTAAAAGGATCAGATATGTCGCCAGGGTTAACATCTCTTGTTGTGCACCACACCACCCGTCTAAGCTAGGGTTTTAAAAGGTTCAGATATGTCGCCAGGGTTAACATCTCTTATTGTGCACCACACCACCCGTCTAAGCTTGAGGTTTTAAAATGATCAGATATGTCGCCAGGGTTAACATCTCTAGTTGTGCACCACATCAACCGTCTAAGCTTGAGGTTTTAAAGGGATCAGAAATGTCGCCAGAGTTAACATCTCTAGTTGTGCACCACATCACCCGTCTAAGCTTGAGGTTTTAAAAGGATCAGATATGTCGCCAGGGTTAACATCTCTTGTTGTGCACCACATTACCCGTTTTGGGGTAAAAGTTATGTTTAAGTCAGATGAAATGGTTCTAAAATCGGAGTAAACTGTAAAGTTACAAAGAGTGTTTAATTAAGCAAAGGATATAGCTAATTCAACCGAATCATTAGCGTGATGTAAACGTTACTGAGTTATTGTCATTCCACTAAATGTTGAATATCTATCAATAATTCTGAATTCTACCCGGTCCATATTCCTGAATTCCGTTTTATAAAAGATATACGTACTATATTAAGTCACTGTGTAATGCGTGTGTAGAAAAAAAAAATATTGGTAAATGAATTTTTTAAATTTGTAATACATCCTGTTCTGTCATTTATATATGATAATTACCCAAGACTACCACAAGAACTTACCCATTCGTAGAAGATCTTTTAAAAATTATCAAAATCCACCATTTCCCCTCTCTCTCTCTTTCGCTGCCTTTAGCAGGGGGTAAACTTATGATTTTTCATTTTCATCAGAAATTTCTCCCCTAAATCCCCTGGACACGAATTGATCTATATGATAAAACTATAGTTTTTCAATTCGATTTTTTTCTTTTTTATGAGATATATCAGTTATAATTATGCCCAAAAATATGCAAGGATAGATATGCAGACTCATAAACCATCGTTAAACACCTGTCAGGAGAGCAAATGTCCCATAAAACGCACAGAGTTCGACCAAGTACAATGAAATACTAGTAACTATTTTCTCGCTCTGTTCACCAAACTTCAATAAATAACCGCATCAGTCCTCATTGATGTGAACACAATCTTCTTTTGTATGTTGTGACCCAGAAAACTTGGTAGTTTTAGGACACCCTTCGCAATTGATCTTTCTCCATATCAGTTGTCTTATGTTTATTTACCTTGTTTAAATCTATCATTAAATTTCAATGGGAATTTAAACCGGGTAGTAAATTTAAACAGAAACACTTGAAAAGCATGTCTCGTTCAATGTGCACTATTGTACTTACTATGTAGATATAATAGAATTAAAGGAAAACTTCGCTACAGGTGGGATTAAAATGGAAATCATTCACTTTTCTGTGCTACATACATTTTTCTTGATTCTATCATTTTGTTTTGTTGTTGGGAATACAAAAAACGGCTGTAAAGAGAAAAGTTTAGAGGATCGAGAGGAGGAGGCGCACATTGTAGTGACCGCTACAGTTAAGAACCTCATGTTGGATATGAACCACCCAGGGATGGTTATGGGTGAGGTAGAAATAAAAAGGGTGTTCAAAGGAGGTGCTTTACTCAATAATTTTATAAAACCAACAAGAAATAGAATTCGGCATAGGCGATTACATCAAAGGATACAAGTGGAGGGTTTTCGTGACCCTAAAATATGTGATAGTGATATAAGAAGGTCTGATACACGAATCTTATTGCTAAATGAAAATGGAAATGGACATCTGAAATTAAATTCAAGCGTTTTAAGAATTAATATGATAAATCTGGATTATACTTCGGCAGTTGTTAAAGGTGAGTGCTAATGAACTAGGGTGCACATATATTTATTAGTTGTGTATGCTTAACGTCCAGTGGGAAATATTTCATGCATATCTAGGACGAGGATAAGATTCTCTTGAAGTAGTAAAACGAATGAAATTTTAGAATAAATAAATAGGCAGAGAAATTAAAAAGAATAGAGATAATTCTTATGAAACAGTAGGACCTGGTGACCATTCTCCCTTTTCAGGTTTAGCAAAAGACTAAACATCAAATCAGTTAGAGTGGACCAGCTACTTGTGATTTTTTACATTACATATACACCTTCTTATAACAATTCCGTCTTTGAAATAGTTTTTGGCACGTTTTTATAAGGTGTATTGTCATGTTGATTTTAAGACTACACGCTACCTACATGACTAAATACATTAATTCATGATAAGCTATAGATCATATTTTGGGTTATATATGTTTTACATGTTACAAGGAATACAGCTGTTTGGGGATAAAGTTTGCGTCATAAATTTTTATTTAAGAACATAAACATCACACTGCACCATAAACTTTCAAAAGGCAAATTATTCTTTTACATTCAGAGTATTTTGTTAATCCCGCTCGTATCATTTCTCATACCACCCCTCGGTTTTAATAGGGGTCTGGTCGGGTTGTTGGTAAAATCGGACAGAGTTCACGATGAATGGTTTCAGCAAAAGTCTAAAGAAAACTTTTCAGGGTAACAGAAAATGAAATAATCGAGGGTAAAAAACATTCTTATATTGATAATTTTTACATGAAGTATCACGAGTAGCATATAGTAAAGAAGACTGTGAAGTGCATGTAATTAGGTGTTGTGCATTGGGCACCGACCACCCGCATCTGGTGTTTATGCCACATCTTTCAGAACACCATATTAGTGTGATTCGTGATACTATTAATACTCTTACTTAAATGTTTAAACATAACTATGCTTATTTCATTTTCTGCATTGAAATTCTTCACGTAAACTTGCTTTCGGCATCTAACGAGATTGTTTAATTTTCGTGATCTTGCAGTATAGCATCTACTCGGCAGTAAAGCAACCGATATAGCAAGAAGAATAAGAAAAAGATGTTGCTGGGTTGCTGTCCTATCAACATATTCCGCATCTCCTTCTATCAATTTTTTTTTCTTCAAATTTTGCCCAAACGGCTAGATAATCAGTTTATAGGATTAGAAAATTATCAAACTATTGTTATGTCATTAAGATTTCTGTAACATTATAAAGTAAAAATTTCACTCTGCTCCCTGACTTAATAATGCATAAAAAGAATATCAGAAATCACCAAAATTATGAGTGGACAGTGCAACTCAGTGACCTCAACAATTAAAAACCAGATATACAAACAAAGACAAACAACGACGAACAAATGTTATATTGATTTAATCGTAGGGTCATAAATTAAATACAAGTACCTGCAGTCACCTTGTGGTTAACAAATATGTATAAAATTTGGTTTGTCAAAATATATAATTCAACTGTCTCTCGACCTACTAGTGTAACAAAATCTAGAATGAATGTGTCTATATTTGCTTAGTTGTTAAAATGAAGTTATTACTGATAAAATTTCGTCCATATCAACCATGTCTGAAGAAAAATATGTCTCTAGCACACCCCAGGTGAGATGATTACCTGGATCAGTTACCTTGTTAAGATTTCTTCTCTTATTTGTCCATTTATCAAAGATTATGATTTGACTTGAATTGATCTATAATGATAATTAAGAGTGTAACACTTTATGGAACACCGACGAAACTTTTCTTGCTGTAATCGGCTTCCTAGTTCTTGCTGTGCTTAGACATGAAACCCACTACGTTATGGTCACAACTATGCAGAAAACTGCAAAAATATTAAAAAGTTAAATAGTATTTGGCATTGATATTGAATAACTCGGTTTTTTTCTGTTAAAAAAAAAACGAAGACCCCCCCCCCCTCCCGTGATACCAAAAAAAAGGGAAAGGAGTAGCATTTAAAAACTTTACGGTCGACGAAGAGCCAGACGACATCCTATGCCAAAGAAAAAGACAAACAGACAAAACATTTAACTGTCAACTAAATGCTTTACAGAACACATGCGCTTAGGAGGGTAGCAATGCCCTTTACCGTCAGGCGTCAAACGGTCATAGAAAGTGTGCATATTATCGTCATGCACCAACAATTACCGTTAACGTCATTTGGCAAGAATTTTTACCGTTATTCGTCATGAAGATACCCCCAGTACGACCCTCGCTTAGGACATGATATCCTTCTTTTGATCTCTTTTATAGATTTTTTGGAAATTTTTCTTTAATATTTCAATTAATCTCCCTAATTTAATACTTTGATATATTGCACTAAAAATAAGTTTAAATGTTATAGAAAATCTACTATAATAGTCCCAGAGTATATTAGTCCCAGATTAAAAAATCTTTAATGTTCACAAAATAAAAGAAAAGAAAAAAGATCGAGCAAACATCAAAACATAGCCCCTCCATATGAATTCTATAGGAGCTGGTGAAACTTTTTTGGTTTAAATAGTTTCTTGAAGAATATATTTTTTACTTAACCACGTGAGTTTTTAGCGGGAAATTGAAAGCGAAAGTGAAAGTAGATTGCAGTCACAAAATCCTGAGTCAAAAGTAACTGATACTGACATATATTTAAAACTTAGTTTAGTGTATAATGATAGTTGAACTATGGAAAAGGTATAGTGCAAACAATGGTACATGTTATCTTTGAGAAAGCAAAATCAAATAAATATTGGTCGACTGCTAGAGTAGATCTAGATAGTTTCATTCTGGGACAAATACTGAAATAGAAATTATGTCAATAATACACGGTGTAGAATGGTAACGGACTTATCGGGTTTTTGTCGGCGTTTCCGCACTAATCGGGTTCGGCAACGGACTTATCGCGTTTTGTTTCCAGACAGTGTGACACAAAATGAGCCAAATAAACGAAGGAAGTCTTTAGTGTTTATGTTTATACGATCACGGAAGGCACCGATGATCTAAGTTTGCAAAATTTTTCATTTTGCTTCGGTACCACTCTTGGCTTTTTCAAAGAGCTCCACACTAAACAGGACAACCGGCCGAACACAGCTACTAATGGTGTGGTTTCCGTTCAAATACACAGTATATTAGAATGTGGACTTTTTGTGCTCCTTTATTTCATGCAAAATACATATTAGAACCACTTGTGTGCATTCAAAACAAAAATATCATATATTAAAGCTTTTTTCAAAATTGCTTGGCAGCGGACTAATCGGGTTTCCCTAAAATGACGTGTTTTTTGGCACCGAACTGTTGGGGTTTATTGAGCAAAGGACTTTTTGTGTTTTTATTGTTTTAACAGGGTAAAAAGTGATGTTTTCGTATTTTTTGTTTGTTTGGGAAATGAAAAATAAAAGATTTTAGAAAACCCATATGACATCTTGTGCTAGAATATACAAGTCTGGAACTTATCACGGACAAGTGTTTTTTTTTCAATCTTGATTTTTACATTATGATAGAAAATAAAGGGACATTGAGTAAAAGTACACGGTATGGGGTAATATCATATGCAATGCCAAACAAAACACAAATGGTCAAGGAATAATGCTTTTATTTCTGCTCTTTCCCAGATTAACATGTGCAGGTCTATTGATGGATGTTTCAAAAGACACATTCATTCGGCGTAATAGAAAAGACAGGTTAATATTAATGTGTCTCGTTTAAATGCAAGGCCAAGGGCACGGATGTTAAAAACAATCAGCAACATTCAATTCAATTTTAGCCTATTTTACGTTACATGATTTATATATATCTAAATATATATATTCATACCAAGTCTTCTTTCGACGTATTCATAATGATGCATGTATGAGTGAAGCTTTATGTTTCAGTCATGAAAACAATTGTTGATGGAGCGGTGAATAACTGTGACAACCTAAATTATGAACCCATTTAGTCTTAGATGCATGATTGTTTTATTAGTTGTTAGTGGCTTTGAACTAGTTGTCAGTTAACTGCAGTACTGCAGATCTGTTCCTAGTGTCTTTTTGTTGTTGGGATGTACAAATACCGCCACGTCCACTTGTATTTTTGTCCATCTGATGAGTTAAGCCTTTTTCAACTGATTTTTATAGTTCGTTCTTATGTTGGACTGTTCTACCACTGTCCCAGGTTAGGGGAGGTTGGGATCCCGCTAACCGTGATGTTTAACCCGCTACATTATGTATGTATGTGCCTGCCCCAAGTCAGGAGCCTGTAATTAAGTGGTTGTCGTTTGTTTATGTGTTACATATTTGATTTTCGTTCATTTTTATATAAATAAGGCCGTTAGTTTTCTCGTTTGAATTGTTTTACATTGTCATTTCGGGCCTTTTATAGCTGACTATGCTCATTGTTGAAGGCCGTACCATAATTATGACGTCTTGAAAGGCTATTTATTATATTTTTCTTTCTTTGACGCCTTACATCGTCGCAGAAGGGCGTCAATGCAAAAATTTAGAATTGCCTTCCCAGACGTCATAATTATATGGACTAGAAACCTTAAATTCCTGCTATGAGGACGAGATACTGATAGAATCCACACATTTGTTTGTGGATTAATAAAATATATCATTGCGTGATGTGTGATTTATGTATAAAGTAAGAGGTGATTAACCCAGGCGGAGTAAACACATAGACTGACTGGGAAGATAGGAGTCTCCATATTCATTTGCGCACAAAAGTCCGGTGCTAATAACACAAAAAGTCCGTGCCACTAATTTTCAAATTAACCATCATTTAAGACCTTAATAGTGCATGAAACAGTTCCGAAGGAAAATGTCTACATTTAATGAATAATAACCAAAATTTACTTGGAAAAGAAAACAGCATGCTTAAAACACGCTTCAGTTAGACATCTTTCCATGAAAATGTTTGCTTTCAAGTTCGGGTACCACGTTGGTGGAAACAATTTGAAATAAATCGTAGCTTCCATGAATATATGATTAGCTAGCCAGCAAAATAAATAATTTCCCATTCCGTGACATCAATCTTATTTGGAAATATCAATTCTGCTTTAATACAAGTTGAAAGAAATAACCACTTACGCCAAATGTTGTCATCTGAAAACGCGATAAGTCCGTTGCGAACCCGATTAGTGCGGAAACGAAAAAACCCGATAAGTCCGTTACCATTCTACACGTGTAATAGAATGGAGATACTAATAATACACTTGAGAAGACACAAAGCACATGAAAGTTTACATTGTCTTAAAGACACTGATTGGGAGAATAGAAGAAATACTGACAGATTTATGGCCAAAAAAAAAAAACAAAAAAAAACAGAATAACTATGAAAAATTCGTAAGGGTTCCGTGGAACCCAGTGTCTCGCCTACTTTTGCTGTTAATCGCAGGCTCAACAAAAATGAGGAGAAAAATTAATAAAAATATTCCTCACTGTACTATCTTTTGAAGGTAAGTAGCTTCTGTGCAAGTTTGGTAAAAATCGAGGATAATTTATGAATCTAATAAATGTTTTAAAAACTTGAACTGCAGACTGTATGTAATGTTGACTGGAAGAAAAACTAAGTCCATTTATAAGTAAAATACGGAAAAAATAGAACAAAATTTTATCAAAATTTCCTTCTAGATACTAGCTTTTGATCATGAACAAGGTTCTGTCCAAGTGTGGTACAAATCCAGGATACTTTAAGAAAGTTGTTAAAATTTTGAAAACTTTAACCACAGAGTGAATGTAATGTTAACTGGCAGAAAAACTAAGTCCATTTATAAGTAAAATATGGAAAAAATGGAATTTTTTTTTTGCAAAATTTACTTCTGAATACTATCTTATGATCATAAACAAGCTTCTTTCCAAGTTTGGTAGAAATCCAGGATAGTTTAAGAAAGTTATTAAAATTTCAAAAACTTTAACCACAGAGTGAATGTAATGTTTCCTGGCAGAAAAACTAAGTCCATTTATAAGTAAAATACGGAAAAATGGAATTTTTGTTTACAAAATTTACTTTTGAATATAATCTTATGATCATAAACAAGCTTCTGTCCAAGTTTGGTAGTAATCCAGGATAGTTTAAGAAAGTTATTAAAATTTCAAAACTTTAACCACAGAGTGAATGTAATGTTTCCTGGCAGAAAAACTAAGTCCATTTATAAGTAAAATACAGAAAAAATGGAATTTTTTTTACAAAATTTACTTTTGAATATAATCTTATGATCATAAACAAGCTTCTGTCCAAGTTTGGTAGAAATCCAGGATAGTTTAAGAAAGTTATTAAAATTTCAAAAACTTTAACCACAGAGTGAATATTTGTGGACGCCGCTGACTACGCCGACGGAATGTAGGATCGCTATGTCTCACTTTTTCGACAAAAGTCGAAGGCTCGACAAAAATGGGGGACTTAATTTATATCATAAATTAAGGACACAAATTAACACGAGTAAATGAGGTTTGTTGTAATATTGTAATATTTTGCTCTCATTAAATATAATGTCTGCTACCTGCATTGACAAGAAACAAGAGAGCTTCAGTGTAATTATCAAACTGGACACGGAATGACCGCTTTCAAATTCTGGATTGATACAGATACCAGACTGAACTAGCAACCCTTATTAATAATGAAAATTAGAAATACAACAAAGGAATAAAGAAATATAATTGCAGAAAAAACTAATATTAATATTATTTTCATGAGAATTTTACAGAATAATGATTAATCGTTAGAAAGTAAAAAGCCAAAAAATTTAAAGACTACAGAATTTAAGGACCCCATCCAAACCCTCACTCATGGCCTCTCAAATGAATGATATTGATCAGAGTTATCTGGCCAGTAAAGGACCCCACCCACACTCTCAATCATGTCCTCTCAAATGAACGATATTGATCAGAGTTATCTGGCCAGTAAAGGACCCCATCCACACCCTCACTCATGTCCTCTCAAATGAATGATATTGATTAGAGTTATCTGGCCAGTAAGAGGAAGTCTCTGAGGGGGTTATTGTTCAGAGTTATCTGGCCAGTATTAAAGAGGAAGTCTCTGAGGGGGTTATTGATCAGAGTTATCTGGCCAGTAAGAGGAAGTCTCTGAGGGGGGTTATTGATCAGAGTTATCTGGCCAGTAAGAGGAAGTCTCTGAGGGGGTTATTGATCAGAGTTATCTGGCCAGTATTAAAGAGGAAGTCTCTGAGGGGGTTATTGATCAGAGTTATCTGGCCAGTAAGAGGAAGTCTCTGAGGGGGGTTATTGATTAGAGTTATCTGGCCAGTAAGAGGAAGTCTCTGAGGGGGTTATTGATCAGAGTTATCTGGCCAGTATTAAAGAGGAAGTCTCTGAGGGGGTTATTGATCAGAGTTATCTGGCCAGTAAGAGGAAGTCTCTGAGAGGGGTTATTGATCAGAGTTATCTGGCCAGTAAGAGGAAGTCTCTGAGGGGGTTATTGATCAGAGTTATCTGGCCAGTAAGAGGAAGTCTCTGACGGGGGTTATTGATCAGAGTTATCTGGCCAGTAAGAGGAATTCTCTGAGGGGGTTATTTTATGTCATGAAGCTCTGACTGTAATCGTCAAAGTTCAATAGGAATATGAACTTTAAAGGTCTTTACTAGTATTTTTTGTTTTCAGAGGGTAGTTTATTAGAACTCCTTGAACTCCTTGGCTACAGGTATGGATAGTATATGTCTTTGCTGATAGCTTGTTGAACAATATTCTAAACAGGATATATTATCTCAAAATCAACATTTTTTTGTATTACTTATTACAGTTTAATTGAAATTAAAATGAAAAGAAAGTGCATTTGTAGAGTTTGGAAACAATATTCAGAATTGGGTCTTATCCTTAACTTTAAGGAGACGTACCCTAAATTTGTTATACTTTCAAAGTGATATTTTCTTTGTAAGCTGGTTTATAAATATGCATACGGTGACCTATAGTTGTTAACTTCTATGTCATTTGGTCTCTAGTGGAGAGTTGTCTCATTGGCAAATATAATGAATTAAAGGAAATAGGTGTACATTAATGTCAGAGACAGCAACCCAACTATATCTAAAGACATCTAGAGGAGAACATGAAGTCTTCAACAAAAAACAAGTCCCTTTTCTCTAATAAGTTGTATTTCTAACTAAATTTTAAGATAAAAAACATTTCATTCAAGTGCAATTGTAACCATGTAATTAAAAAGTAAGACGGAGAGATGGATAGGAGAAGTAAGACGGAGAGATGGATAGGAGAAGAGGCTCTATTTGTGATATTTTTGTTCAATTTTATACAGTCATAGGTTCCAAGATATAGTATAATTGCTCTTTTATTGATGATCTTTTGGAAAACTAGCTGTGTTTCCTATAGGAGAAACATTTATTTCTATGAGTAATCTCCCTTTCAATGTGGTAGGCTATCCTATTTATTTTTGATTGGAAATGGACATCTTATTAGAACGAAAGACAGGTCTGACATACCATATCTCAATGACATCCTAGATGGAGAACTATTGAAATTCTAATTAATTATGAAATGGAAAGGGCAGAGGTTTATTTTTTGGCTGGTGGTCCTTGACCTTTCTATCCTGGTACTTATGATATTCTGCAAAACATTTTTATTCTATGAGAATTAATGTTTGTAAAGATCTCTGTGAAATTTCTATGATTAATTTAGGAAATGAATTTCTTAAAAAAAAGTAATTTCTTAGACCTATATCCCATAAATATTGGTTTATTGTTATAATATAAAATACAAGTAGACATTAGTCCTCGATCATTTGACTTGGGTATATGTATCAAAACTTTGATCAATAATCAATGGTTTTGTGTTGTGGGGTTGGAAGTTAAGGCTTAACCAATAATGCCTTATCTAAGATTGGAATAGCCTGAAGTTCATTGCACTTGAAAATGAGCCAAATAATACATCTAGAGTTGAACCTAGAGTATATACCGTTACTCAAAATTGCAATTATTTTAAAAAGCTTAGATGAGAGAATGGACAAACACTGGAATAATTTTTAAAGATAGAAAGTCTTTTTAGTTTCTGCTCTACAATTGGTATACATAAAAGTAATTATAAAACTAAATAACCCCTTGTACATGCATTGCCCCCTGCATTGCTAACCTTTAATGTTAATCCATTTATCAAGTTACTTTCAGAAATAAATTATTAATATTCCAGTTTTGAAAATTTTTCTTGTTTCAAATTATTCCTTGCATTTGTATTTATAATATTAAAATTAATGGGTTGAAGGAAATAAGCAGATTCAAAATATTAAATTACTTAAAGTGTCCAGCGTAAAAATATTTGTAAGGCAAATTGATTAAATTATTTGATTAAAAAGTCATATATGGTTAATATTAAGAAAATACCTGTAAAACTTAAATAAACACACTTAACTTTTAACAAAGGTGAAAGAAATTTAGTAGACTTTAACTGTCTGCATAAAACTTGAGTGAATCCTATGGGCTAAGTGTTCTATTAAAACTCAGGTCAGTAGGCCATTTTATGATTATGCTTAACCTAATTGGACTTGTTAGAGAAAGCATAAAAATTGTGTCAGAGCTGTCTTCCTGAAATAAACTCTAGAATTGACAACACCTTAAAAAAACTGGGAGGAAGAAAAATTGAAAACTAAGGAGAAATTATAAAAGCTGGATAGATATCGAGGAAGGAGAATTAGATACAATAAAAGGAAAAAATACAAAAACGAGAAGGAAAAGATAAAATTATGGAGATTTTACTCTATGTGTATTTTTATCATCTCCTAAGGCACAAGCAGGTCTAGTAACTGCACGACTGCGTCTGTTCATCTGTCCATCCATCAGAAAGAAAACTACTTGTCAAAGTAAATTTCTTGGCTTTTATGAAAGGGAATGATTTAATATCTGGTCTGCAGGTTTATAATATTGAATTGTAGCGCATATACTAAGCAGTTTTATCGTCATGTATCCATTTCCTGTTTGCCGATAGTTAGAAATTTTACAACACTAATTGTAGACTTTTCTTGGCTCCTATTGAAGGAATAGTTTTAATATTTGTTCTGCAGCTTGGATGATGTTGAGTTGTAGAGAGTAAGCAATTTTTACATCTGCTGTGTAGCCACTTCCTGTTTCCCAATATATAGTTTGAAATTTAACAACACTCATTGTATTAGGCAAACTTTTATCAAAGTTTTCTTGGCAAAGTCATATGGAGTGATCAGTTACGCTCCAGTATATACATATAATCTCAATCTTTTGTCAAAGTTTTCTTGGCAACGTAATATGGAATGTCATCAGTTATGCTCCAGTATATACATATAATCTCAATCTTTTATCAAAGTTTTCTTGGCAACGTAATATGGAATGATCAGTTACGCTCCAGTATATACATATAATCTCAATCTTTTATCAAAGTTTTCTTGGCAACGTAATATGGAATGATCAGTTACGCTCCAGTATATACATATAATCTCGATCTTTTATCAAAGTTTTCTTGGCAACGTAATATGGAATGATCAGTTATGCTCCAGTATATACATATAATCTCAATCTTTTATCAAAGTTTTCTTGGCAACGTAATATGGAATGATCAGTTATGCTCCAGTATATACATATAATCTCAATCTTTTATCAAAGTTTTCTTGGCAACGTAATATGGAATGATCAGTTACGCTCCAGTACATACATATAATCTCAATCTTTTATCAAAGTTTTCTTGGCAACGTAATATGGAATGATCAGTTACGCTCCAGTATATACATATAATCTCAATCTTTTATCAAAGTTTTCTTGGCAACGTAATTTGGAATGATCAGTTACGCTCCAGTATATACATATAATCTCAATCTTTTATCAAAGTTTTCTTGGCAACGTAATATGGAATGATCAGTTACGCTCCAGTATAGACATATAATCTCAATCTTTTATCAACGTTTTCTTGGCAACGTAATATGGAATGATCAGTTACGCTCCAGTATAGACATATAATCTCAATCTTTTATCAACGTTTTCTTGGCAACGTAATATGGAATGATCAGTTACGCTCCACTATAGACATATAATCTCAATCTTTTATCAAAGTTTTCTTGGCAACATAATATGGAATGATCAGTTACGCTCCAGTATATATATATAATCTCAATCTTTTATCAAAGTTTTCTTGGCAACATAATATGGAATGATCAGTTACGCTCCAGTATATACATATAATCTCAATCTTTTATCAAAGTTTTCTTGGCAACGTAATATGGAATGATCAGTTACGCTCCAGTATATACATATAATCTCAATCAATTACATGCAGCAATGCAGGGACACACCCGGTACTCTCGAATTCTGACAACAGTAAAATGAAACTCCTTTTTTAAGATAAAATGAAAAATTCTGGTAAAAATTTATCAATCTCCAGTTATGAATAAATGCATATGATGTGCATGGTTCTTTCGTTAAAAATTTCGTTTACTTAAATTTTCCTGACCAGTTAGCCACTTGTTTGATAATGATTGAGAAGTTCACATTTTTCATTAGTTTTTCAATATGGTCAAAATTTCATTTTATATCAAATTTTCTTTCTGCCCTCTAATTTTGCTATTGTCATGATTGTGGTGCCGTGATTGAAAAGTGACAATGCCTGACAATATCACACAATTGAACACACTTCTTTGCTGGTATTTGAAAAATTTGCCTATAGATTCTCATAAAATGATCAGAGAAATAGATCCCACTGCTGTATTTCATTTTATATGATTTTCTCCACTCTTGGCTATGCTAGACAAGCTTTGGAATTAAAAATTAGAAAATTAACTTTATCTGGTTTTAAGAATATTGTATCCCATTAGATGCAGTATTAGAATTTAAATATCTCTTAACACAATTGAATTCCAATCATATTTTACAAATTTTATTTGAAACTGTAAACCAATTGTTATGTTTCATTTTGACACATAATTCTATAAGGAACTACTTGTTCATGTCACATAATTCAGAAGTAAAAGTTTTACGACTATTGAAGTATTCATGCTTGTATGTCAAGCTATGTTAAACACTGGACGCATATCATTGTGTGTTTAGTCTATTATGTTTAACATAATCTGATAAAAATGTTCCAAAATGTTTAATTTTACACAGTTTGATTTATATTGTGTTTGCGTTGAGGGACTGTCGTCCGTGATGACTATAATTAACCAGTTGAAAAGAGTTATGATATCTTTACAAAATACCTGTTGATCTAGGTACAATATTGGATTTGATAACATTTTTTTTTAAGTGTGATATTTTAATTTGTTATTTTATCGTTGATATCAGTGATTCAAAGTTGAGAATTTGAAGATTAAATATTGTCACCTTTAACTCTGTAAGGCTATTAACAAGTATTAAATTTGTAAATTCATTGTGTACTTTAAGGAAAAAATCAACATTAGAGACATTTAAGTAGGAAAGTAGGAAAAAAAAGGTCCAAACCAAATGTTTTTTTCTGAAGAAATATTTTCAACACAATTTTAATTCTTGGGTTTATTTCTTAATTGTTCTGAAATTTTTACTCAGAATAATTTAAACCAGAGATTATTTTTCTTAATATTTGATTATAATAGTAAGTTCGAGACTTTTTCGATCTGATTATGTCTTTCTGTGCTTTCTTGCATTGTTGGGTTGCTGTAGGTGTAGACCCATGTCTCCTATTGTTTATATCATTTAAGTTCAAGTGCTGTTTTTTTACCATTGTTATTTCACATTTGTCAGGTCGGTATACAGATGATAGTAACCATTACCACAATGACGTTAAATCATCCGTGACATGATATATGGCCGAGGAAATTGTCTCACATTTCAAATAATTGACCTGTCCTCTTGGGAACTGATAAGGTCTAGAATTATTCGAAAAAGAAAGGTCCAATGACCTTAAACGGCTCATTGTGTATTCTGAATAATGATTTCTATGTAACAGAAACAATATATATTAACAAAAACAAAAACATTATCTTGGTATCCGGTATGATTAAAAGGCTTTCTACATTTGAAGATTTATAGCATAGATTTGTAAAATATTCATAGAATTCTTGTATTTGTTGGGGACATTTGACGATAGACTTTGATAAGAATCCATCGGTAATTTGGTTGTTACTCATCTATATTGATGACTGTAATGGGTAAAGTTTTCTGATTTGTATATGTTTCTGTCTAGGTTATTGGAAAGTAATAAAATATCAAAGATTATTTGATTGATGAACTCACAATTAACTTTTGATAGAATCAGTTTTACATTCTTATAAGGTATCTTTGCGAGCTGTTTATGTTTCCTTTGGCAGGATATTGGAGCCATTTCAAAGTTATAAGAAACTCCAAGAGGGTAATTAAGTGATGGTTAAATGACTCTGTTGTTATTTGGATAAAAATGAATGGCGAGAAAGTAAGTTTTCTTCTTTCCGTTTATGGCCATTAGATTGTTATCTGAGTGTCATAGTATAAGATCGGTAAGATTGTCCCTGATGGATTGAGTTTTCTCATTTGATTAATTGGGGATTCTGCTGATTAATTGTCTGCCTGGAGCATTAGTGCACAATGGACCAATGTCAAAATTCCAATTTATATGTTTTGAAAAGAGTTGATGGAATTCATATTCTTCTAACCAAGTCTGACACCTAAATTCAACTTTATTCCAATATTGAAGCTAGTAAAATTCCAATTTATATGTTTTGAAAAGGGTTGATGAAATACATATTCTTGTAAATCAGTCACCCAAATTCAACTGTTCCAATATTAAAGCTGAACTGTATTTCAGTATTAAAGCTGAATTGTATTCCAATATTAAAGCTGAACTGTATTTCAATATTAAAGTTAGTAAACTGGTTGGCCCTACTGCATTTAACTGTTTTCAAAGGGTTTTCTTTGTCATCAATAAAAGGATTTTTGTGTTAGACATGAGACAGCAACCCAAGGAAAAAATAAGCAAAACATCTCTAGAGATCAGTCCAACAAAAGATATACGTCTATAAATTGTCCATGGTCTACAAAAGGTGAAAGGGATAATCAGAAACTATTAAAGACATGGTATCAACACCTTATTCTCCAATATTGTCATAAAACAACATTAAGATATGACATAAGATAATCTGTTACACTGACGAGGTTTTCTACTAATGGAGATTAAGGCTTCATCTTTACCTTAAAACTAACAAACAAACAAAAGTGTAAAGCGAAATCCAGTTAAGATTTTAATTTTCTGAAACAAAAGATGCATCTGAATTTTATCTAGTAAAGTCTTGCCAGGCCTTAAAACTTAACCAGATGTGCAAATTGTGTCTGTACTCAGGGTAAATTTTGTGGTGTGAACACAGCCGTTTTAGCCTAAAGGCAAAGATGAACCGTAATTTTGTAATTTAAAGTGATAAAAATGCATTTTTTGGCTGCATTTTAGACACACCAAATATATTCCTTTGCTTTATACAATGCAATGTTTAATTTTTGTTCGAAAAGCAAAATGAAAGCAATCTTGACTCTTCAGTGCTCATAAGAACTTTTTTTTTTAATATGAAATCCGTATTATGACCCCAAAGTGAAAAATATGCATTCAGCCCCGATTAATAGACATTTGTTTAGATCCCTTAGTTTAATACAAGTATATATTTAAGTAATGCAATATCAAAATTTTAAAATTTTGCTTAATTTTGTGAAATTTATACATTTTGTAATTAAAATGAATGAATGCCATACACAGAATAATTTATTTATTTAACTAACTGATAAATGATAATTAGTTTTCTTTCTTGATTTTTTTTTCAACAGTACTAGTTATTTAGTTGGTACATTTTTTTGGGGTAGTTTCTGACAAGTGGAAACATTTAATTGCACGTAGCTATAACTGTCAATTTAGGACATAAACTGAGACAATTGTTACTATAATGTTATTCTCAGACATGAAATAAAATTGGATTTGAATTATACAAAACAGAATTTAAAAAAAAAAAAGGATACAAATGGTAATATAAAAACCAAACATTATTGCGCAATGACCGAACAAGCACTGTTAAGTCTCACTACTTCTGCCTATCAGTTTCAATATCGTCTCCTATCCCCTAACAGAACATGGTGTAAGGATGAAAACAATATAAATCACAAACCATTGATTTGTTGCTTTGATTCATTGTATGGAATGTTCTGAAGAAATATGACTACTATTTGTTATCTGCATATTTTATTAGGCTGAAAAACATTACAAGTTGTTTTAATTTGTTTTGAAAATTTTAACTTGGAACACATGTAGTTGACTCATTAAAAAAACTATCTTTTCAATTTATTTTATATTAGGTTTATAGAAACTAACTATCTTTGATTGTTCAACCTGATAGTTTATAAATGACAGCATTTTCTGCTTGAAGAATGATTAGAAAATCAATTTGTAAAGATCAGAAAGTTCTTTTTAAAAGAAAAATCTGACAGCATAATCATAGAATTAATATCATCTTTGATAATTATTTTTGTAAGATTAAATTTTATTGATACTTATTATACAGTTAACTTATGAATTGTTTTTATTATTACATAATTTGCGAGGGGTTTGGTTTTTCAAAGATAAAAAGTATAACATTTAAAATTTTGATAGTAATACTTATACACAGCATTTCCTCAAATCACATATGTGAGATTATTCCTTTGAAGGTTCCAAAAGTGTCATAAATGGCCATAGATCAGAAACTATATATGCTGTTTTTCCTTTGGTCTTCCTAATTAGACTCCTTGACATGTGACTTTGATAAAGATCAAAGGTTAAGGTCACAGTAACTTACCACTTTAAAGCAAGTTAAACATGTTAAAGAAAGAACTCAGAAACTGTAAATGTTATAGAAAAAGAAAATGGTGGAAATTTTTGGTTAGCAAGTCGAAAATTTTGTTTTGTTTTGACCCAAAATCTACAATCCCTCATTAAAGGGAGATAATCCCCATCAAAAGTTCACAAAGTGTCGTATAACCATAACTCATAAATTATAAATGGCTGGAACCTAATGTCTTCACAATTGGACTTCTTAATATGTGACCTTAATTTAAGAACAAAAGTTCAAAGGTCAAGGTCACCACAATCTCTCTACACTACACCTTTAAAAGAAGATATGTTTGAATCATAAGAGATACCTCTAGAGAGAGATACAGATAAACTAATGGTGAAAAATGTAAAGGACATCAAGCCTAATAACTTAGATCATTAGATTTTGACTGAAAGCCTACAATTGAGATAAACCCCATGTGATGTTCCAGCCATTTCATAAGTAGTCATAACTATTAGTCTTATGGACCTCAGTGCACCTTCTCAAACAGATAACAATAACAATCTAAAGATGGTAAGTCTGTAGAAAATCTTTTTTTATGCACTATTGTGTAGACTAGACAAAAAGACAATGTTTAACAAACAAGGATATGTTTGATTTCAATAATGCAATGTTATTTGACACGAACAGAAGACATATATTGATGAATTGATGCAAATCAGTACTTTCAAATTCTCCTTTATATTGATAGTTCTTTAAGAAAAATGTAAGAAATGTCATTTTAACTAGACATCGTGAAAACAACAATGATTGAATGACATTTGATTGTGTTAGGTTTGAAAGAAAATTGAATGGGTTGAATAAAAAGGGGAGATAATTCACTTAAATTTCATCATCTGACATATACCAGGTCTAAATTGTAGATACATCCTGATATGTATAATACAAATTCTTTTGAATGGTTCTGTCTTGATTTTTTTTGGTCATTATAAAGATATTGACCCTTGAATATTTTTGAAGAATGTCTATTCGTTGACCCCTTAATGTCATTCTTTTGTCATGGGCTCAATTGATGTCACATTTAAGCCATATGTCAAGGTAATTAAATTTTGGATGAAACATGTCTTCTGATTGGCTAAAAGTTTTTTGTCTATCAGCTCATAGACATAATTTTGTCATGTGGCGTGATGTCATCAGCATTTTTTATAATTTACTCCTTAGAAATGGAATTAAGAATTAAATTATTAGGACTGACTAATATTTTTCTGTCTATTGTGTTATTTAAAAGTGTGCACCACATATTTAAGGTTATTCCTTTAAAGACAGAAAAAATATTACAGTCATTCCTTAAATGATACAATGTTGTGCTATTTAAAACTGATTGATTGATTGTTTGTTGCTTACTGTCTGGTGGCAAATATTTCATGCATTCTCAGGACAATATTTAAAACTGAAGATATTAAGATTACTTCATTGGATTTTATTTTAAAGACAAACATTTAACTAAGGAAAGAAAGTAAAAAACCACAAATCCAGCACAAAATATGCTCAAATCATCAAATTGACCAAAAATTTAAGTTAATTTATTTTGTCTTGTACAAGCCAAAGTAAAGAACGTATTGATATGGTCGGAATATCAGACTTCCAGACAAAATTGTGAATGGTCCTTGTCACTGATAGTGGATCGTAGGGAAAAATATAGCTTAGTAGTAATAGGTTATAGATTAAACAATAAATGGCTGAAAGTCAAATTGATGAAATTTTACAGAAGACTATTACTTAAAAACAATTGATCTTTCGTATAAAGGTACAATGATCGGAGAAAACTCAATCACTACATTGATTCGTTAAGCTACGGAATCTTAATGGAATCATTACATAGAAAAATACTTACACAGTTATGTTCATGCATATTAATAATACTTAACCACTTTTAAATGATATTGTGTTATTTTTTGTTCTGTTATTAAAAGGATTTGGTATTGAAACTAATGAACAATGATTATTTTTTGCAAAAATCAGACAGCCATCCATGGAGAAAATGTGAAGACAGTTAGATGTTCCTCTTATTTTGTGGCTGCTAAATATGAGTAATTTTTCTTCTATATAACTGTTGTGTTTAATACCAATACCGAGTATAAATTAAAACTTGGATTTAGTGTTTCCACAACCAATATTCATAATTTACATGAATCATTATCATTCTGTTGAAGTGTCTTAATTATTCATAAAATGATTGAAAGTCATAGATTTATATACAAGTTAGTTTGTCTTACATCTAACATAAGACTGTGTTGTCATTTCAGGGATTTAGTCACTTAAATAATGTGAAATAATGACATGTAATAGTTAAATTTGTATCAATTATAGATGCCACAGATTTTTGATTGGGGGTGCTGCATATTCATGACATTTTAAAACATTGTACAATTTTGGTATCGTTCCATGAACAAGATGATGAAGTAAAAATTTGTTCCGTATTCAAATGCGACAATACAATATTTATTCATAATTTCTTGGTGTTGATGGAATGTGATAATAATCTTAATATCAGAAAGCCATTATTGGGATATACACTTGTGAAAGTTGATACTTTCTAAGAAAAATGTAACATTTTAGTCGCTGTAATAGGCTAAAAGCTATTTGGCTTATTGTTGCACTTCAAGTTACCATTTCCATTTCCGTTGTTGGTATCAATTTTAAATTGCTATGACTGGAATAAAGTAGCAAGTAAAAGGTATACATATATTTCAGAAGATTTTGTTTCAATATAATAGCGCTGGTGCTCTCTTTACTATAATTTTCAAATTAGTGATCTGACTGATGCAGAATAAATGGAAATGTTAGGGAAAAGCAGCTTTGCATGAAATCGGACATAGTTGTGACAATAATTGCCTTGGTATTGACTTTGTCCAAAACAAAGAGACTATAGGAAATTGTGTAATGTTATACTAATTAACAAGTTCAATTTGTGCCACTATTTGAACTTTCAGGCATAAAATTGTTGCATAGATCTGCATTGGTCCATCTCTATAGGAATTTCAGCAATTGAAATGTTTCTTTGAGTCTGAAAAGATCGGGAAAAAAAATTAATTGCATATTTTTTTGATAGTATGGATGAAATGTTTTGACTAGTGGAGAAACTGTAGATTGAATAATATATTGGATTTAAAGGATTTAGAATTAATTAATTATTACCAATGAATATAGCAGAAAAAGAAAGCTCAGCCAGTATAAAATGTTGGATGTTTTGTCAGAAATTTTCAATATTACTTGTTTATTGATGGGGTAAATTATTCACGTAACAAACTAATATTGTGACAATAGGAAAATATTTTCTTCGTTTTCAAAGAGCAATTTGTTTTCAAAGCGACTAATATTTATTGGAGAATTGCAACTGAATTAATTCTTTATTGTAATTTGATTGGATCACCAAAGGTGAATTTCATAAATTATTAGTATTTCTTCAAATCAAAGTTATGAACAGGAATTAAGAAACTAATTGGAAACCTGCACGAAAAGATGTTAAAATTGCAGTATCAGCATACCCCTCAGAATTAAAAAATACTGTCATGGGAAATCAGTAAAGAGGAACAAAGATCTGGAATGCAGATACAGTTCAAATACTTCAAGTATTTGATAATTCCAAAAAGTAATGGTTAATCTAATATTATTTCATATCTCCCATGTTAATCGATCAAAGCTTTAATTAATTTACATCTTAGCTGTAATTATGTAAAGTTTTGCTGAAGAGAATTCAATGTGGAAGATGTTCAAAGTTTAAAAGGATTAAATGGAAGAGGAGGGGAATATCTCACAACCGTTATTACGATGTCGTCCAAGGATGTCTGATCGAATGTTAGGCAAGTGTAATCGGTGTTGGCGAGACAACAAGTTAGCGATTGTGATTTTATTATTTGGATTATTTTGGTGCTCTCTAGCGATAGTTATGATTTTCTTGTATACAGATTTAATTGAGGAATCGGAAGAGGCTCATGCCACAGGTAATTTTTTATCAAACTTACAACTTATTTATTTTATAAAAGGTTGGACATGTGATTGTTGTGCTACTATCTAGCCTTTATAGCAAATATGAATAAAAGGAGACATGGGGAGATCTCTAGATTGTTTGTTTGTGTTGAATGGTTGCTGTTCCATTCACCTTTAATACCTCATGTCTCCTTTTATTCTTGTATATCAATGGTACAGAAACCCAAGGATTCAAATTAAACAAAAATGCATTTAGAGATAAACTGAAGGTTTTCAACAATAGACAAGTTGATTTTATTATATATTAGTAAAACAAAAAAGGAAATAAAAAAGAAAATCTAATTCTTAAATCTTCTCAGTCCTGTACAGCACAAAATGAGTGAGTTTATATAAAAATATGGCAATGATCCCTTTATTTCCTGTAAGAATTTTGATATCTAGTTATAACAGATTAGGTCTCATTTATATTTTCATTTTTTTTTATCAAGTAAGGCTAAAATGAAGACTGGACCCCATTTTCCAGAAGTAAAATAAACATTGGTGATATAAATGCCCATATACTAATTTAGATGAACATTTTGGGTATTTATTTACAGAAGAAACAAAAGAAACCAAAGGGAAATTTTCGTGAATTCATTTTACAGTTAAGGATGTTCGCTACTTTGTTTCAAAATAACAAGCTTTTTAAAAGACTGTTATAAATTGGTAGTATTTGAATAAAGGAACTAAAAAAGCAGAAAAAAAAATTCGAGATATAAGCCATTGAAAATTTGGCGGGAAATGATTTTCTCTAGTTTTTTCATACATATAACATTGGCACCTTTATTCTTTCAAAAACAATTAAAAAATAACAAGGATTTTATAAGATTTTCAAATATGGCTTTTTAAACTATATGTAATAAAATTTTGAAAAGAAAAGTAGGGGTTAGCGGGCAAAATTTTTAATGGCACTATATGGATAAAACCAGAGGATTCTGAATATCTGGCAAAAATTCAAAAAGAAGAGGAGTAAACATCCTTAAACACAGTAAATCATACCTTTTAATTTATTTATTTAACTAATTACAACTACCCCTTCCATTAGTCTAAAGCCCCTGTTCACTAACAAGGAGGTGGAAGTGAGGTTTCAAAAAGGATATTAATCTGTTTTATTATGCACGTCAAGCACCAAGTCCTGGAAATATATACAGATGAAAATGTTAAAATCTGAAGAGTAAATGTTTCGATTTTTATGTGCTGAATATCTGACACCCACCGCTTTAAGAAAAACTTTATGAATAATGTCTTGCAAGTGTTAATTAATATATTAACAACAGCTTTAAAACTTTACAGCTGCTGAGTTTATTATTGTTAGTAAAACTCTTGTAAAATTTACATATTATATAGTTATCTAAGTTTCACAGTTTTTATAAAAAAAATCTTTGATTTCAACTTTCTCTAAAGAATCATAACATTTTTAAATTTCCATAGTTTTTATATGATTTGCAAATATTTACAATACTTGAATGTGATTGATGTTTGAATTTTTATGCCCCTGTTATAGGCAACGGGGCATTAAGTGTTACCCTTGACTGTATGTCCTTCCGTCCCTTCTTCCATCTGTCCCTTTTTTGTTTGCCCACTCTAACTTTAGTTAACACATCCAAATTTTAGGAAACTAATACACAATGCTAAGAACCACAACTCTCAGATAGAGTTTGATTTTTGGTTGTGACTCATTTACCGTTCTAAAGTTATGCCCCCTTTTAACTTGGAAAATTGCAAAGCTTCAGCGGGGGCATTCGTGTCCTCAGACACATTCTTCTTTTATTTCGATGGCTAACTTACTACAATAGACCATGCATGTTGCCTGAACTATTCTTGTTACCTTTACTATCGTGGGTTCCCAGAAAGGTGAAATTGAAAGACGGAGAAAAAAGTATTCGAATTGAGAATTAGAAGAATTAAACAAGTTTTTTCTAAACCTTATTGATGTGTAAACTGGGCCACTGACTCAAAAACTATACATTAAAGTTCTTCGGAATAATTTTCATTTTGTGAGTTTATTGACCCCGTTAATACATCAATAACCTATAGAAAAACTAGTTTAATCTGATAATACAATTTCTGAGCATTTGTAATAAAAGTACAATATATGTTTACAAAGTTGAAGAAAATCCATTATTAGTTAAGAAATGAATATATGGAATTTACTTTTCTTGATCCTTTATTTTGCACCTCTTGCAATTTCCTATAAATCTTGTGATGACAATTTCAAAATGTAGCCAGACAATAAAAAAGATGACCAACATCGTTTCACTTTATCTTAATTAACTTGTAGTTAATCCAATGTAATAAACTATCTGTGGCCTTCCACTGACCAGAAGTAATGATCGCCATAAATGATTGACTTTTCCTTGCTTTATTTCTATTCTGGTATTACAACTATCCTGAAAAATGGTTCTCCATGTTTAGTAAACTTGTCACTGCAGACAATTTGTGAATGATAATGATGATGATTGATATATCGTAAGAAAGTTCAGGGAATTTGAGATGATAATGTCACAGTTATTAATGCATGGTATATTATGGATTTGATGTTTGCTGAGTTTCATCTCATTCTGAAAGAGTACTATATAGTGTGGATTCATTTACTTTTATTGGTACCAATTTTCACGAATTGCAGAATAATTGTAATTTCGTAGATACACTGTACTTGATTTCATGGTTTTGCCAATTAAAAGTCTGCAAAGAGTCTGTAGATAATTTATACTCTGTCGAACTTGTTGATAAGTTTAAAAGCCACAAAATCCACGAAAATTGGTATAAAATTGGTATCCAATGAATCATAATGAATCCACAGTATTGTAAATTCAGAAATTGTTTTGAAAAATCGCAACAGGATAGGTTTTGCATTATTTGTATATAAACCATTTCATGAAATCAGATTTTTGGTCAAGGTTTAACAGTCCCGATAGGAAATGCAAAGCTAGAATTTTGAATTTACAGTATTATAGTGAAAGAAATACATACAAATATAAAATTAGGATAGCAAAAAGTACAATTTGATTTTTGTCATTGAATGAATTGTTAAATTTTATTCTGAAAAGAAGTAAAGGGGGATAATAAGCAGCTCAACAAATTAGTTACATATTGAATAGTTTGACTTGTTTGAAAAGGTAATATTTTTTGTCACTAGATTTCCCACTGTTGCATTCTAATTGACAGTCTCTTTGAAATTGAGAAGATTTTTTTGGTAAATTTGATTGCGAAAACTTTAGTTCTACAAATAAAAAATCATCTAATTTAGCTGTTATGGGAGAGCTAGGTTATACTGCATTGCATATTGACATTATTTGTTCGATTCTAAAATTTTTACAAAGAATTAATGGTTTTGAAGAGAGTCATTTGTTAAAACAAACGGGGGCCTTGGTGGCCAATTGGTCTAAGTAGTGGAACTACTGTATCACAAGCCTGTCAACACTGAGGTTGTGAGTTTGAATCCTGCACGTAGCAGGTGCACTCGACTCCAGTCTTAATTGACTAGGATTGTCAGTTTTTCTACCAATGGTCGGTGGTTCTCTCCGTGCACTCCAGCTTCCTCCACCAAAAAAAAAACTGACCGCCACGAAATAGCACAAAGGTGTTGAAAGTGGCGTTAAAAACCAATCAATCAATCAATGTTAAAGTAAGACCTGGTCAAAAGTATAGACTATGTGCTATGTGTTTGTTTATTCTACATTGGCTAGAGGTATAGGGGGAGGGTTGAGATCTCACAAAACATGTTTAACCCCGCTGCATTTTTGCGCCTGTCCCAAGTCAGGAACCTCTGGCCTTTGTTAGTCTTGTATGTTTTTTAAATTTTGGTTCATATATATGTTTCGGTATTTAGTGTGTCGTCCCTTTTTTTCTGAACTAGTACACATTTTTGTTTAGGGGCTAGCCGAAGCCTGCATTCGGGTGCGGGATTTTCTCACTGTGTTGAAGACCCATTCGTGGCCTTGAGCTGTTTTCTGCTCTTTGGTCAGGTTGTAAATGTCTCTTTGACACATTCCTGGTTTCCATTCTCAATTTTATATTTTACACTCACAAATGTAATAAGTCATCCTGGTATTCTAGTATTGTATATATTTTAAGATGTATTGATGTTGATATAAAAAGTTTTGATGTTGAAAAGGTTAAAAATATTTTGATAAGAAGATATAGGATTTACTGGAAAAATACTATAGATGATAATGCAAATGTTAAAAAAAAGAAAATTACATACTTATTTTAAATTTAAAAACATCTCCAAAAGGGAAGCATTTATATCAAGTTAATAAATTTCAGTATCGATAATGCCTAACTCATTTTAGAATTAGTGCTAAAAAGTTAGCGTTTGAGAAAGGTTGATATAAAAGAATCAATAAAGATAAAAGATTTTGAAGGCAGTGTAAAAGTATGCAGGTTGAAGATGAGTTTCATTTTTTAATGGAATGCACTGCATATGAAAAGGAAAGGAATTTTATTCTTAAGGAAGCATGTATTTAATGTTAAGACTTCCCTTATAAATGTATTTCAAAGTACGAACAGTTTATTTGGTTGATATCAAGTGAGTCTGAAAATGTTAATATATTCACTGAGATAGCTGTGTCAGTGGAGTAATTGTTAACAGCGTGTGCAATACTGTTGTTGAATAAAAAAAAAATATCAGTGTCAAGATTTATTAGTATTTGTTTTGAAATAAGAGAAATTTGCATTCCTGAGTGACTAAAAAAGAGGGACGAAAGATACCAGAGGGACAGTCAAACTCATAGATCGAAAACAAACTGACAACGCCATAAATGTACAGTAGTTAGTGATGTAGTTTATGTTTTATGTATTACAAAGGATTAATATTCTATTTTTTTTTTTTAAACACTATCTTATATGGAGGATAGTTATTTATTCATTTATTTTCAATATTATATGAAAATATTTAAAAATTACTGTATAATTAATACTATATATATGTATATGCTTGAAATGGGCCCTTTAATTGGATTTGATAAAATATTTGTATTGGTATTCATTGAAAATACCCTGAACATCTCTTATTCATAAAGAACACTGTAAAAGTATAATGACCTATTTAATCAGGAAACTTTTATGGGAAATCAATTTATTTACAAGGAGGTTATCTTTAAAAAGTAATAAAAAATACATTAATATATAGAAGGAATAATAATTCTTCTTTACAATAAACTCAGACATAATAGTCCCTTCGTTTTGCACCCTTTCAAAGATTTTATAACTTATATTAATATTTCAACACAATAAGTCATAACACCCTTTGCATGCTTTGCAATCATAGCATTATCATGATTAGCTGCATAAATAAATGTGTCCAGTAACTTATTTTTATGTTCTGTGAAAAAAAAAATTTAGGCTAACCATGGAAGTATTATATTGACATTTTACTTCCATGGGCTAACCAATGCATTTATTTTTGCTTTATAATTCGACTGGTTTATTTTTGTGCTTAATTTGCATTTTGATGCCTGTTTAGAATTATTTACTCTCTTAGAAAAGGAGATAATTCTCTTTTACATATATATATATATATTTACATATTTCAATATATATTTTTACATATATATATATTGAAACATTTGAAAAAAATAAAAATGCTTAAGCATAAAAAACACAAAGCATATTTACAGATGCTTATTTTCCCTCTTCCTTCCTTTTATGCTGTTTTCTCTAGCTAAAAATTAAACCTCTTTATGCCTAGCATATGATAGAAGGAGGCATATTTTTGGTCTCTTAGTTTGTCCATCTGTCCTGTTTTAGGTTTAAATTTTGGTTTAAGATAGTTAACCTATTAGTTTCAAGCTATCCCCAATCAGTGCAACCCTTCATGGATAAAATATCATTCTAACTCAGTAAGGGTCTGCAGTACCTTAATAAGATATTGTGCAGTTTTTGTTTTATTTATTGATTGGAATGAGTTTTTGGGTTTTCAATTGTAAAAAAAAAAAACAATCAACGTTCTGCAGGTGGTATTTATTTGTAGCCTTTTTCTTCCCTTATTCAACATTTTTAATCAAAATTTTTTCCCTAGAGTTATTATTTTAGGACACCCTGCATGTGGAAAATGATAATTTTATTTATGATGTTTATGTTGAATATTTCAAAATTAACAATACTGTGGATTCATGTATTTTCATGGGTACCAATTTTCGTTGTTTGAGGGAAAATTTGATTTTCATGGATATTTGATTTTGTGGTATAATTTGCCTGCAATGTCTGCATACAAATTAAACCTATATAAAATTGTAATTCCGTTGATCATTTAAATTCATGGTTCACTTTCCCCACAAATCTATGAAAATGGTATCCAACGAATAATAATGAATCCTACAGTGACAGTATGTCATTTTATAGAGGCGGAACTAAGGAGTAGGGAGGATTTATGTATACTTAAGTTCTGCTAAATGAACACCACCCCAACTCTGAAACATACAAAAGAACATGTTTTGTATAGGATGGTATGCAGATTTTGGCCAAATCATGAAATCAAATATCTGCAAAAATTTCATTATAAATATGTTTAGAGCGGCCAGCTGAAGCCCACCTCCAGATGAGGGGTTTTCTTGCTAGCTATTATAGTACAGAATATTGATAAATGCATGTTACACAAGATTGGAGAGAAAATACAGTGGACTATTTTATAATCATATTGTCTCCTTACATGCTATTTTATCATAATTTTAAAGAAAAAAGAGATTTGAATAAAGATTATTGGTGCACAGTCACAGAATCAATTAGGTCACAATGAGACTCATTCTATTGCAAAACAATAAAATTTATTGTCAATTGATGTGAAATATACATATTGTTAATATTGGTAAACTTTCAGTTTCTCCTGCTTATTTTAAAACTGTAATGTGGGTGATCAAATTTTTGATCAAACAAGTTAAAAACAAAATTAGCCACACATTTTGAGATCAGTATTCTGTTTTGCTTGGTTGCAAAAAGTGTGTGGCAGGAGGTCAGGGAACTTTGTGGTATTGGCTTTTCTGAATGTTGAAGGCTGTACAGTGACCTATAGTTGTTAATTTCTGTGTCATTTGGTCTCTTGTGGAGAGTTGTCTCATTGGCAATCATACCACATCTTCTTTTTATATTTGTCATTTTGCAGAAAAATTTACAAAAGAGAGTATTAATTTTGTGTAATGACTTCTCCTACAGTTTTCAAACCAGATCTTTCAAACCTCACAGAAATATTGCACAAGTATTTAACTTGTGAACTTGCTGTTATAGAAGTGTTTCCTATTTTCCAGACTTAGGAACTTATACAGACATTTGGGTGATCCATAATTGTCAACCATTTTCCCAAGTGTGCAAAACACCCACTTTTCCCACAATCAACCTCCTTCAGAGAATTGTGCACATATCGTTTTCAATAGAACTAAAACTGTACATGAGCAAAAAAGGGGGAAATAGCTGTTATTTGATAAAATTGTGCACCAAATTTATCAAGGATTCCCCCATCCCCCTGTCATCTGTTTTAAAGTTTTATGTAACCATAATGAATTAATTAGCTAGGTGACGAAGAAAATCTGTGTCACAGATGACCAATGATAAAAAACTGTTATTTTTGTACCTAGCCATAATCTGATCTCTTCCCTTACTTATGACTTCTATTGCCCCCTTGGGATTTTCATAATTTGCTTCTCTATGAAAAACGCTGCACTTGACTATGCTATCTATTTAAACAATGATAACAAAATTGCTTAATAGTGTTGCTAAAATAAATTCAAACAAAAAACAGAGGAAAAGAACCTTCACAGAAATGCCTATAACAATTATTTAAATTAAATTTTGTTAAGATTTGTTTCAAAACAAAGTTCATTTATTTGTATCAAATTGAAATCCTTGGATAAAGTCAGTCATTTATTGGGACTATATATACTTTTCTTTTCTCTCACATCTTTTTTCGTGTAATATTAATTGATATTGTTGGTCAGTTATTTAGAATGTAACTCCTTCCTTGTACAGAGAATTTTGATTACTTTATTAAGGTGCAAAATATTATTCCTGCATAACAATAAAGACAACTAAATGAAATTTTATTTATTCCTGACGTGTTATTGGAGACAGTAGATGAAATGTGAAAAGATAATTTTGGAAGAAAATGTATTATTCACTGTTTATTGAATGAATTCTTTTTCGTATAAAATAACTTAGAACCTGATTATAAGAATTCAATTCTGTTTTGATTATACAATGATATTAGATTCCTTTTCCAGTGTAGTCAATGAAAATATTATATCCCTTCTGAACATTTTGTTAATGGTATTCTAGGCAGGTCTTGAGTAAATGTGAAAAAATGTCATAATATAATATTAAGTGTGGTGTTACTCTTCTTTTGTAATCACCTTGTCAACCTGACAATGTCACTAATGGATATAATTGGACATCTCTACATGATCAGCTTTAATCATTTTTTGAAGTACTGTGCTCAAGTAGGAAGGTTTTCTTTGGTAAAAACTTTCCACTTTCCACTTCAATAAATGGATTGTAATTTTATTTGACTAAAAGGAAACTGAACTAATGAAGAACCAAATTAAAGTGGTATATGTTTCTATGGTAACTTTTCTAACATTTCATTTTTATCACCTGGAAAAGTTCAAAATGACAATTGTTTCCTGTATATTCTAACCGGTGACTTAATTTTAGTCTGTAAGTATATATACAGCTGTTTGAGTTCAACATCAGACAATTGAAAATCTTTTGAGAATTGAGAACAGTTGTCTTGGCAATCAAGCATAGAATGTGTCACTGGCCTTTTTCAAAAGTGTATTGACCCTCAACTTAGTCCAGTTTCTAGTTTGACATATTTGAATATACAAACACTTAATAAAGTTACCATTTTGAAATGTATGACATTTTAGAAAGTCGTTTTAAACAATTACAGTTGTTGTGAATGTCAAAATAGTTATTCTTTTATCAGATTAGTTTGATGGGTTCCTGTAGGAAAACACTCCTACGTTTGGGTAATTCTGTCAGTGCATTTAACCTGGAAGTGGAATAAAACTTGACAGAATTATTGACAAGACTGATTATTGGGGTCGCCTGTAATATCAAACCAAGGATGTTGCCTTTCAGCATATGTTGACATGAATATTCTAGTTAGCCTTAAATTGATAGAAATGGTGGGAACTTAACAAATTGTTTTTGTGCAACTCCAGTGGTGGATACAAAAGGGGAGATGAAAAAAAGAATGCAGTTAGAGGGAGGGAGGGGCAACGGTAAAAAAAATCAGAAAAAATGTACTAAAATTGACAATTTTTTAGTTCTAAGAATTTTGAAGAGAGAAGGGCAGCTTTTGTCCCCTTCCTTGTTCCACCCTTGAAATCTGATAATTTTTTTTTTGCTGTCCTAGTGGTCATGACTGACTAAGACATGAGGAAAAGTGGAAACGCATATTTATTTTTACGGCTAAAACAAATTTTAACCCATTTTAGTGCACCCCTGCCATTATCAGGGGTATAGAAAAAAGTACTTTTAAATGTAGTAAGTTACATGGAGTTTTCTGTTTAGCCATGTGAATGATGTGATCCTTGTTGAGGAACAAACATTGTGGTTCAGTGATGCTACAAATTTCAACAAGACCTTGTGTGACAATTTCTTCTATTGCAGGAAATTTCCAAACAGCCATGTCTTGTTGAAATTTATAGCATCATATAAGTCAATCATGACCGCCAGGACAACAAAATCTCTTCTATGCCAGGACACTTTGGCTTCCTCTACCAATAAAAACTGACCGCCATGATATAACCAATATTGATGAAAGTTGTGTTAAGCACCAACAATCAATCAATCTATTGTTGTTACTGATGACAAAATAGAGGTCAAGTTCAATATTGATGATTGTCACTTTTACTGTTCAGGAGTTATGGTCCTTATGATATTGAAAAATGCCAGGACACAAATAAATGTTAAAAAATCCGGTTTACTGTCATTCTGACAGCTCTTGTTTAACTTAAGTCAGGTCAGTTTACAAAGTTCTACTTTAATGTTAAAGGCCAAGGTCTCTATTACTGCCAAAAATGCCAAAAATGAGAAAAAATCTTTTAAGGGCAATAACTCCTATAAAGAGTTGATTGATGACAAGAACTATTTGGATTTTACAAGAATAATGATGACAGACCCTCTGCATAGATTTCTAATCTAATGTGTATTGGATAGAATACATTTCAGCAATGATGCCAAAATAGGTTCCCATAAAGTCACACTATATATCATACCTTTCATCTGTCTCATTATCTACTGGACAAATGACTTAAGATTGAGTTGGTGCTTTGTTGTGGTTGACCTTCAATTGTCATTCATTTAAGACTGTACTCTTGGCCTTTTTTCTCTTTGCTTTAGATACTAGTCTGTTCCATTAATATGCAGTTCTATCATGTCTATATAGATAAGTTACAGATGTGTGTTCAGAACTTTGATTGGCATCCTTTACAATTATTGGTACTGATTAGTATAGCCATAAATTGACTTAAATCTTTACTTGAGCCTTAAGAAAATGCACTAAAATTTTACATGTCTGTAGCTTAAGGATATATGCCAGTTCTTTTTTAAATTTGATTAGCCTTTCTGCAGAGATGTATTGCAAAAAACCAAAAAGACTGAAGTATATACCAGGGCGATCCAGCCATTTTAAAAAGGGGGGTTCCCAACCCAGGATAAATGGGGGGTTCCAACTATATGTCCCCATTCAAATGCATTGATTGTCCATTAAAAAGGGGGGGTTCCAACCCCCGGAACCCCCCCTCTGGATCCGCCACTGTATACAATGTATTTACAAAATTAAGTAAACAGACACTGCAGCACAGAGGGACGTGATATATCATATAAGAAAGTGCACCATATATGCAAAATATTTATTGGACAAATAAGATTGCACTTGTTTGTTATAGACTTAATTATCCAAGTTGTTTATTAGGAGCTGAGTAATCATAGGATTCTGTCATTTAATCTTAATGCTATGGCTTATTGCTTTGTTTATAAAACAAATTCATTTATACAGTTTCATTCAGAAATGTGATTAGAATTTGGATGGTGTATTTAATTTACTTCAAACGACTTTCTCATAATGAATGATTTTCCGGTAGGGATTGGATAGTTACAATTTGCACCAAGTCATGGTGAAAATGTATTATTTGTAAATGACTCCACTGTGTAGAGAAATGAAACTTAACAAATGGGAAGAAGGTTTCAGCTTTATTGCATGGTTTCTCTTAACAACTTAGGAAAATTGCATTTTATGGCCATCTTCACAAATGCAAAGCCATTTCTTGCAGACTAAAATGAGACATTGACGAAACTTATATAGTAAATTAGACATGCTCCAAATTCAATTTGAAATTTACAAGCAATTTGAGTTACTTTTCTAAAGTGGTATGTGAAATTTCACAACAGTTTGTAAATAAAATTAATGACTTGTTTTTAAAATTGATTACATAAAAAAGTAGATATTTTCCGAAGAGAATTTAAAATTTCTCTTTAGACGAAAGAGGAACATAGTCTGTAATCTTCAGCTTACAAAAATTGAACTGTGCTACCATGAAGTTAGACATATTGTTAGTCAGATCAGCTATGGGCTACCCATGGGACTTATAACACTCCTTGATTTTCTGATGAGAAATTAACTTCATATCAATTTGCCAAAACTTTTAAAATGATGTGGTGATCGTTAGAACAAGTACCTATTTTGTGAATGTTACAAGTGCAACGAGCCCTCTGAAACAGTGATTGATTTCAATGCAACTTTTGTACAAGGTCAGTCATTATTGAAGATGAGTTTGAAACGAATAGATACTTCTCGCTCATATAGAACTTATGCAGGAAGTGGAAGTCTTTATATAACAATAGATTTCTTACCATACAACAAAAGTTTAAGGAATTGATAAATTAGAGGTGGGCTATAATTTTTTAACTCCGTCATTTACCATACTTTCATTTAGCATCTTTGCTGAAATACAGATATGTGTAATTATAAGATTTATGGTATATATCAGTGAAACTGCAACCTAATGACACACAAAACCTCTAGATGGCAAACTTCTGTCCTGAACAATAAGTAGATGTCTATACAATATATATGTGAACTCATCTTATTTTCATATCTAAATTAACCTGGGTGTAAAAAAAGAGGTGGAGTGATTAAAAAGAAACTTTGATATCTTGACCATCTGTTGTTATTTATCTTGTTTCTACAGGTATTTTATGGAGTGAGACGGTGGTTGGTTTGGTCTGTTGAACTCTCAAATATTTTTTGTTATTCCTATTACCAGTATCCCTTTTTAAATATATAAACGACACTTTTAAAATTCTCCAAATAACAAGACACATTAGAAATAACATTTATAAGACAACCACTGAATAGGAACCTGTTTTGAGTGATTTTGTTTAATGAGTAACCTTAAGGAGTAGCCTTATGTGAAATTTTATTCTTAACAGTTGAAAATAAATTCAGTAATCTCCATAAATCTGTTTATATATATATAGATTCCATCACTGCATCAAGTGTGTTACGATATTTCCTTACTCGAAACAGTTAAACTTTAATTAATATTTACAACACGAGGCTTGCCAAACTTTTTAAATGATTAAAATTTAACTTGAGAAATATCGCAATACACGAGTTATAGTAGTGGATTTTGTTTCTCTAATGATTTTTTAGACGATATCTAAACAAAGTTTATCCTTCCTTTTCAAAGATTTGCAGAAAGTTGTGTTCTTTATATGTGATGTCATCAGACATGGTTGCCTTTTTTCATGACATCACAATTCAGAAGAAACCAAGAAAATTTGACGTCTTAATTAAATTTCGATCAATCATTTGCCGAGAACAAAGTTTTCTATAGAGATGAGAAATATTTTTCTTACACCGATTGAGAAATGTGAAAAAAGCATGAAAATTAGAAGAAATAAATTTTTGCAATTGAAAGCTAAGTTTGCAATATGATATACTGCAGGAGACAATTTTCCTCAATTAATTGCAATAGCAATATAACATTTTATTCTAATTTCTGGAATTTACATTCATTTCAGTTAATTGACCAAAGTCTTAACATCAACAGTTGAAATATGATATTTTTGCATAATATTTTTTCCCTAAAAGATTTCAACAGTGAGGATTTTATATTGTATTTTTAGGTTATTGCCCCTGAATTGATGATTTTAAGGAAATTTTGCAGTTTTCGGTTACTATCTTGAATATTATTATAGATAAAGATAAACTGTAAACAGCAAAAATGTTCAGCAAAGTAAGATCTACAAATAAGTTTAAAAACCAAAATTGTCAATTGACCCCTTAAGGAGTTATTGCCCTTTAAGACAATTTTTTACAATTTGTTCATGATCTAGTTTGCTTACTTTAAAAAATCTTCTCCTTTGAAACTGCTGAATCGATTTCAGCTGAACTTGGGCTGAATGAGTTTCAGAGTATCTATATTAATTTTGTATTTTATTTTCTTGTACGTCAAGAGACATAGCCACTATGGCTAAAATGGAACATAGGGGTAAAATGCATTTTTTTGCTTTTGAAGAAAATATGACAGATACAAAGAACATTTAAATGGCATTTTTAAGCCACTCATTAATATATATTGAAAAGCAAAAATAATCATTGATGAAAGATTTAAGCAAAAAATTACAAGTGAGAGATTCAGGCTCTTGAGAGCCTCTTATTATTTATCAGTTATGTCAGAGATTTAATTTTCGTCATATTGGAATGTTCTTAAGCTCACTTATGACTTAATTTTCATAATTATATCTATCTATAATATAGAACAACAATGAGCAAATATTAGGGCAATGTTGTCCTATAGGATTAAAACAAGTGCTTGAGCAATCAGCACATAGGGCACCATCTATAGGATTAAAACAACAGCAATCAGCTAAGGCACCATGTTGTCCTATTAAAACAAGTGGCAATTAAGGGCACCATGTTGTCCTATAGGATTAAAACAAGGCAAACACACATTATTATGTGAATTGAAAGAAAACTAAATTACAGAATTTTGAAATAGAATATGAGAAGAAATAACTTTTTACCATGCTTTTTGAAAGTAACTGAATCCTTAACTTTAGTGCATACCAATTTTGTTGTATTCAGGAAAAATTGTATTTTGGTGGAAATTGGATCGTGTGGTTTTGCCATAACTAGATAACAAGTCTATAAAAAATATGTAGTTCTTGAACATTTAAATTCATGGTTCACCTATATCCACAGAATCCACAAAACTTGATTCTTCAAAAATGATAATGAATTCTCGGTTAAAGAAAGTGGCTTTATACTTACTTTCTTGATATAAATCAAAATAGAAAATTACTTTACATTCCTATAAAAAATTTATCTCCCCTTAAAGAGCTAGGTTCAAAACTTTTTGAATCAATAAAAAAACCATCTGTATTTGTAGAAAAAGTCCTATTATAATAAGATAAAATCACATAATTTTCTTCATTCAATGAAAAATCTGACAAATTTATTACATTCCTGCCTCATCATTTGCGTATTTTATTTCAAGATGGAGAAAGACTCAACCTTAAGTGACACACAGTCCCAATTGTTTTGCAATAAATTTGTGACACATTATTGTAAAACTTGAATATGTGTGTTTTCATTGTATAATACAAATATTTAGACTTTACAAGGGAATCAATTAAATAAACGTAGGACTGTTGACTGTTGTATTGATAACTTATATATATGGAGTTTCTCAGTTAAATCAACATCATAAAACTCTTGAATTACAGAGTACATATTCCATTAAGTAAACATGAGCATATCCTTTGATATGATATGTTGTAGTATTGTTTTGTTTGTAATTGTGAATTTTATTATCTATTTTACCATTACCATAAAGTGAAGTGCTTTTCTGAACTGATGTTAATTGTCATAATGATATTTTATGTAACATTTATTAGTCTGTTGATTGAGATTTAAAAAAAGTATTTAAGCCAAGCGCATGTTTCTTTATACAAATAAAGAAAAGATGCCTTATACAAGTCAGGAACATGGTCAGGTCAGGCGCCTAGCAACCTGTACGCAAAAACTCAGTTGGGTACACAACGAAAATTTGACAAAAATAATAATATGGTAAATCTAGTAAGAATTAAACTGAATTAATAAACTAAATTAAAAAGTAAACATTACTCAATTTACTATAGCTGTTGGAGATATAATCTTTGATGAATATGTAGATGATGCCCAGGAATCTTTAATACACTTAACATATTTGCATGTATGCTGGTCTTTTTTCAATATTGGCTAGAGGTATAGGGTAGGGTTGAGATCTCTCAAAACATGTTTCACTTGCCCTATTTTTTGCGCCTGTCCCAAGTCAGGAACCTCTGGCCTTTGTTAATCTTTTATGTTTTTTTAAATTTTGGTTCATTTAAATGTTTCAGAGGTTAGTGTAACGTTCATTTTCGCTGAACCAGTATACATTGTTGTTTAGGGGCCAGCTGAAGCCGCCTCTGGATGTGGAATTTTTTTGCTGTGTTGAAGACCTATTGGTGGCCTTAGGCGGTTTTCTGCTCTTTGGTCGGATTGTTGTCTCTTTGACACATTCCCTGCTCCCATTCTCAACTTTATTTCAGTACCATGAGAAGAGTGAAGACCTACTAGAGAAATACAATGAAAACCAATCGTTTATCTGGGCTTGGTCTATTGAACATTATATTTCAGCAGACATGGTTTTGGACATCTTCAGTAGAAGAAAGGAAATGATATTGGTCCTTGATTTTTCAGAATTAACTTTGAGAATTAAAAGCTGAAAGAAAGACATCTTGTTCACTTATACAATAAAATGTAGAGAAATGTGATTCTATTTATTTATGTATTTTCTCAAAGAATTACCCTTTAAGTTGCATGGTGTTTGCTTAGAAATTGGGTTTTTTCTAATGTAGAGTGGGTTGAGCCTGATTAGTTAACAAAATTAAAATATATGTTGGTGGCACCAAATATTTTGATAATACTTTTAAAATACCTAATCAAGCTCATCTCACTATTCATTAGAAAAACCAAATTTATCAGCCAACAGTACTTATAAAAATAAGAAGATGTAGTATGATTGCCAATGAGACAACTCTCCACAAGAAACCAAATGACACAGAAAAAAATAAGAAGATGTAGTATGATTGCCAATGAGACAACTCTCCACAAGAGACCAAATGACACAGAAATTAACAACTGTATTGTCACCGTACGGCCTTCAACAATAAGCAAAGCCCATACTGCATCTTCAGCTTATACTAAAAGGCCCCGAAATGACAAATGTAAAACAATTCAAACAAGAAGCCGTTTTTATTTTTCTCTAATTTTTTTTTCAAATTTTTTTTCCAAAGTTGACTTGTTACTCATGAAAAGGTCAGTTTTAGTCCCAGAAATTGCGAGAATGCAGGATTTTGCACCATTTACCCCTGAGCTTCTGAGGGCCTTAAGTGGCCCCATACCCCTGCCGTATGACTACCTCCTCCTGCATTGAGTACACATCATGTTGGCTTAGCTACGCCCCTGATGGTTGTCTTATGTCATATCTTAATGTTTTTATACGCCGGTTTATGTATGTATTATGGTATACCATTGGCTGTCTGTCCGTCCGTCGTCAACATGTTGGACAATAACTCAAATATACGTTTTAACCAATTTTCATGAAACTTTGGTGAATTGTTTATATCTTTTGACGTAAGCTCCCTTTCAGTTTTTATAAATTTTCAATTTTTTGTTTCTGAGTTATGGGATTTCATTCATAAAAAAAGGGGGATTTACAGTTTTCTGACAATAACTCAAAAAAGCTTTGAGGAGCTTTCCTGGAACTTTGGTGACTGGTTTATATCTATTAAAATAAGCTCCCTTTAGTTTTTTTTTTTTTATAAATTTCTGATATTACATTGAGGAGTTATTGAACTTTATTCGTTAAAAAAGAGACAGGTGTATCATGTGCTTTATGGTGCAGCTCTTTATTGGTTATTTTGAGAGAATTAAGTGTGAAGGTTTCTTTAGAATTTTTTGCATAATCCTTTTTAGGCTTGTGGTTACTTTGATATGTTGTATAGACATCAATTATATGTTCAAGACTGTATGTCATGACCTCTTTATGTCTTCGGTTATTTGTATCTTTGAGTTGCTGTATGATTACACTATATCACATATCTTTTTATTCACATTTGGTTCCATCCCATTTATAAATTTCAGTTTTAAGCACATGCATTTTTACATATATATTATGAGAAAGATGTGCATAGACTGTAACTTGGGGTAAACCACCTATAGTTTTACATTAAGATAAATTAATGTTCTAGCCAAATCTATTTGATAATACAATTTTTAAAGACAGACTTGAAGGATTTCCCAGAGGCCTGTTTTCTAACATTTTATCTAATAAGACTGTTATTGAATTAAGTTTGAGTCATTTGTTTTTTGTTTTTTGTTTTTAACCATTCAATGTGCCTTCAACTATAGACAAAACAAATTATCTACATTTAAGCTTTACTGTAAAAAATTGAAAAATTTGATCTACTTTTATAATGAAATAGAAATAAGCTGCTAAATTTCAAAAGTTAACAATATTAAGTCTGGTATCTCCTTGTTCTTGAATATGTGCCAAATAACAGTGCAAAATCTTACAAGAATTCCAGATATGCATTTTCTACCTTTCTCTCTCTTTCATCAATGAAATGATTGTGAGACCTTCACTGGTATTTTATTTTAATTCACAAATTATCAACTTTGTCAGTGTTGTATGTGTAGGAAGTTCTTTTATATGTATAGGTTATCTATGGTTCTGAAAATGAGAATGACCTAAGCTTCTCAGCTACACCCTCATCAATAGGCAATAGCCTAGAAATCAGATGTAGCCCAGAAACTTCCTGGAATTTGATCATTTGATTGTTTGTTGTTTAACATCCAGTGGCAAATATTTCATGCATGTTCAGGATGATCCTGGAGTTTGACAAAAGACATAATAGATAATCTGTATATTGCTATATTACTAGGCAACTCCAATGACTTTAGCTTATGATGTTATCACATTCCAACTCGACTCGACTGAAAGATACTTATCTCAAATGAGTTACAGTGTAGCTTGAGATGGAAAATTATCACATGGAAATATCAAGGAAAATTTAAGGAAGTAGCAATAATTGATTCTACTTTAGATTACAGAATGTCTTTCATGCCATTGTCATAAATGTCAATAACTTTACTTTTTAGTCTCACCATTTTTAAGCTCTAGGCCTTATATGGATATGTAAGTGCTAAGGCATCGTTACAGAATATTATTGATTTTGAACCTGAAAGAAGGATGTATATTATAATAAGAGTCACTAATCAACCCAGGAAATTGTTGAAGAATTTCAAAATTATGTTTTTTTTTGACAAAATGAATGAAAAGATATATTCTGGACAATTCAGAAAAAAAAGGTAATTTTTGGAGTCACTATTACCTCACATGCACATGATTGGTTAGATATTTGAATAAAAAATGGACTTTTGGTTTTTAAATCTTACATATAAGGATCACTTTTATCCAAAATATGATTGACTCATGTCAACATGTCTTGTAGCAACTTGTTCTTTTGAGATAAATTAAGCTATTGCTGATATCTAAATGTTAATTAAAAGATCTTAATTATTAAGGTAATTTGGACATTTTTTTTTATCAGACGAAGGTCAAAGGGCAAATATCTCACCTTTTCTGACTTTTTAACATTTCCAAATGAGTAACAATGATAATTTTAGAATATTTTTATACTGACACATTGTTATTTTTAACACAGTAACAGTACCAATTTGACTGCATCAGATGCCTATCTTTCAACAATCAATGTCTCCTCTGTGATGATTGAGGCTAAAATATTGGAAAATCCAAAACCTAATACAAAGATTGAAGAGCCAATAAAACCAAAAAAGGACCACTGTATAGATGTTTATATATATCTATATTCCCCAGATGATTTATATTACATCCCTGATAGACTGTAGTATCTAATATTTAGATCACTCATAAGACCATTTTTTGTTTATCCATGGAATTATACCTTCCTCAATCTATCTCCTAATCTTTGTAAATGATTGTAATCCTCTGGATCATCATGTCTGGCTTTGAAATCTAATATTGCTTTAAAATTGAATATTTCATAATCCAACCTATTTTATCTTTGACAATTTTAACATAGGAATGGAAAAGTTATTGATTTTATCAAAATTCATTTCATTAGCCAATGAGATACTATTTTTGTTTTTAACTTTTTAGAGTGTTTGCTTAGTAATGATATTGCTTAAGAGATTCCATTAAACTTAGAATTAGTTTGAGGGAAGCTATAAATTGTAAAATTGGAATGGGGAGATAGGATGGATCTAAATAAAAAATAATCTCATGAAATACAATGATTTCGAAGTCATTTGGTCTCTTGTGGAAAATTGTGTCATTGGCAATCATACCACAGATATCATTATATAATAATGGAATAGAACTCTTATTGCTGTTCATCATTTTGAGTGTTTCTAGAATGTGTTTCATCATTAGCTTATTAGTCTGTGCGACTTAAAACATAAAGACCACAACTTGTGTTGATTTGAACAGGTACTCTGTCATATTTATCATTACCTACTATACCTTCTTTTATGCCCGTCCTATGATAGTTGTGGGCATTATGTTTTCCTGTCTTTCTATCAGCCAGTTAGTCTGTCTTTCTGCTCTACATCAGTTTTGGTTTTAGGTAGATTACAATGAAATTGAAGTCACATCAACTTGAAATATAGTACACTTGTTTATTATAATATGAACTGTACAATGTATATGCCAAATTAGGGTTTTGAACCCAATTTTGCTGTTCACTGAACATTGAAATGTGATACAGTGTGACCAGGGCATGGTGTCCTATGGACACATATCTCTTGAACTATGTTTGTAGTATACTGAATAAATTGATATGTTTATTGATGTAAGAAGTGAAATGTATAATTCCTCAGATGAATTATACCTCCAAAAGAAGATAAAAAACATACACTTCTCTGACTTGTTTAAAATTGGAACTGAAAACAGGTTTGAAGCATATTTTAAAATTACATTACACAAACACATAAAGCATGAAATGCAGTTTTCTTTTTATTTATAATGAATTAAAATCATATATTTATTTTTCAGATGTACCATTTGAACCCCCAAAAGCAGAACAACAAAGTAAGTATAAATTATCATGTAATCTGCTTAGTGATTTTGTGTCAGGAATTGGGTCAATATCTTTAATTGTTTTACATAGGTGGTAATGGTAACGTTTTTCCTGTAGCTCAGTCCATATCGTAAACTTGGATATGTATGATAGCTCGTTTTGAAGCTGTGACATTTTCACATATGTGGTTAAATTTTCGAGTGCAGTGAGATTACTTTTTCCGTAAATTAGCATACCCGAACATCCTTTTGTTATCGGCTCCTTGTGGTAAAAATCCCTTTTAACACAATAAGTTCTTTGAAAATTTAATACTTTGAACACATTTAATAGCTCCATAGTTTTTACATTTATTCTATGTTCCTCTACTTTCCTAATCACCACTATTGGTTAAGCTCAGTCATTTGTAAAAATAGAAACATGTCCAATATTACTACACAGAGATTTTTGTTTACACGTGACTTTTGAGTTCCTCATTTCGAGGCGCATTAGGAATATTGTCCCAATTGATATGTTAAGTAACCAACAATCAATCAATCATGAATTGATACACCTATCTTTTCCATTAACTGAATCATATAAGATTTCCATTTTAAAATCCAATCCACTATGTCTAATTTACTCTACTTGCAGAAGTTTGCAAATATTTCATCACTGTAGTTGGCTATAGTTTCATAGATTTTAAAACAGTGTACAATATTTTCTTATTAAGTTGTGTATACAGAGCCATACTTAGTCCTAAACCAGAGAGTCTTAGGTAAAATTAAAATTGAAGAAGGTACCAAATTTACATGAATAAAGTTAACAAATAGTCTTCTAGACTTTATAGGATGAATTTGAAGATATAAAGTCTCAAGCTATTGTATCATGTGCAAAATTGATTTATATGTACAAAATGTCCTTAGATGACTGGAATAGAGATGCAAAATGTATTAACATTATCTTTGAATAAGGATAGAATATGCACTCACAAATTTCACTTTAAAGAAAAAAATTAAAAGCGCTGACTTTCAGTCTGGTTTGATTGAATTTATGATGTCGTGAAAACAATCACATTTAGTCTGTGATGTTGAATATGCTTTATTAGGATTCATGAACAAAATTTGATAGGAAAATTACAAATTTACACTTCATGTTTTATCAATTTAGCAAATAGAGCTGCTTAGTAATCTGTTACCCAGAATCTAGTCTGCAGAATGAGGTTGCTTAATTGCATTTCGTGTATATACTCTTAACCATGTTACATTTCATGGAAGGAAAATGTTTAAACGTCTGACAGTTTTATTCAAGCATGCATTAAAGTTACAATTTATCATGTGCAATAAAAAATGAAAACAAGAAGCCAAAACGTTTAAGAGGCTAAATGGTCTGTAGCAAGTTTATTGGTTAATTTTTTCTTACAATGTAGGTTTATTGCATGAATATTGTTGAATATTGTCCAGAGTAGATTTTAATATTGCATGACCTGGGATTGCAATACCGGTATATATTTTATTGTATAGCAGAGTTTTGGAAAATATTTATTATTGTCACTGATGATATTGATAATTTGAAACTTATTATTTACACTATAGTGCAGTATCATAGAATATAAGAAGCTAAATTTTCGTTATGTTCGATGTGAAATATTATGTTTCTATACAATAAAACATGTTCTTAGTATTTGTGAATGTATTGAAATAGTTGACTGGACTAATTTTGTGTTATAGTAAATTTTACTAATTTTTGGTTATATATTTGTATAGGCCTTAAGTAAAAGTCTAAGGAATGTGAATTGCATTGACAAAATGATTTACCGATAATTGTAGTTCTATGTCCACAGTCAACATTTTATGGTATATGTCATCCTGATAAAAGTCATAGACATGACTTATGTATACAATCCTTTGTTTACCATACAAAAGGCCACACAAATTGGATTTCATTTTTCTATCACTTAGACTGGTAAAGTTTTAAAATAAATGTATCTGCTAATGAAAATGAAAAAAAGATAAACTATAATATTCAGTTTAATTAAAGAATTTAAAAGTTAAAAAATAATTTATGTTAGCATTTTGTAATTTAAAGATTTTCTACATTTTTTATACCCCCACCGGTAGGCGAAGTGGTCATTAAGTGTAACCCTTGATCGTCCTTTGATCCGTCTGTCCCATTTTATGTTTTCACACTTTTAACTTAAGTTTTTCTCATCGAAATTTTATGAAACTCATACACAATGCTAAGAAGCAAAATTTACAGACAGAGTTTGAATTTGGGCAGTGAGTCACTTACCATTCTAGAGTTATTTGTCCCTTTATAACTTGGAAAATTGCAAATTTTTTCGTTTCTGCACTTAAACTTAAGTTTGCCTCATGCAAGTTTTATGAGACTCATACTTCAATATGCTAAGAACCAAAACTCGCAGACAGAGAGTTTAAATTTGAACAGTTGTCACTAACCGTTCTAGAGTTATGTCCCTTTATAACTTGGAAAATTGCAATTTTTGGTGGAAGAAGACTTCAAGTCTTCTGAAGGCCTATGGTGCCGACTTTAAAATCATTGAACCACCTCCGTATGCCGCATCCGTTTCTGTGTATTACAATTTCATAACAACTTCCGATTCTTGACACCGATTTTACACATGATTAAGCATCTGAATCATTTAATTTGTAAATTAGGATTGAAAACAATCACTATCGTTAATATTTACCCTTTTATTTATGTTATTTATTAGATTTCATCTCATCTACATGAACGTTATTTGTTTACTTGTAACGGATGTTTTAATGTAGATATTTGTAGTACCCATGCGTGAATTTGGTATCGGGACAACTCGCCCTGTTTATATGTTCGCCTTGGTCTGTTCATCCTGAGTTCTTTCGCCCGTATAATACGTTCACCCTGTGTTCATTCTCTTCACTCTTATCTTACACAACGCTTTATAATACGTCCTTGCATTTATTAAAAATATTGATATTAAGGGTATCGTTAAAAAGCTCTAAAACACGATTTAGTGAAAATCATCTGTTCCTTATTTTGTTCCCAAGGTAAGACAATAGTGTTCAGCCAATCAAATTCTGTGTTTCTCATGATCAAATTAATAAGCCAATCAAAACGTTTCTCTGAAGATTATTCTAACATGCTAGATATTGAACTTGTGTTGTTTTCTTCTAGTACTTTAAAATAAAATTGAGAATGGAAATGGGGAATGTGTCAAAGAGACAACAACCCGACCACAGAACAGACAACAACAGAAGGTCACCAATAGGTCTTCAATGCAGCGAGAAATTCCCGCACCGAGGCGTCCTAAGCTGGCCCCTAAACAAATATATATACTAGTTCAGTGATAAAAATACTTTAAAATAATACAAGTGAAAACAACTCTGTTTCTACTTGGTGTTCCTAATTGGAAGGAAATAAGAAGAAGAAGAAGTTGTAAAATCGTGAACATGGCATGTGAATTTTCATCTGCAAGGAGGTTCTTACACAGCTTAAGGATAAAAGCATGACTGATTGACCAAATTCAATGATGCAGTACTACCATAAAGATAATAAATAGTTTTTTTCACTAATTTATTGACATTATACTTTTGTAACATATGTTATTTTGTATTCAATTAAATCATTTAAAGCCCAATGCACTCAAAAGTGGGAAAATTCATTATATTTGGAACAACTTTTCTAAGTGAGGGGTCAAATTAATAAAGAAGAAATAAGTTTAGAAACATCACAAAATTCTTTTGACATGTTCTGACACTTTAATACTTGATAGATGCATAGTTCTTGGGGAAAAGTTTCATCAAATAATATGAATATAGAGGTGCTCATTTTTTACAGTGGGTTGTAATGTTCTTCTAATGAGGGTGACACATCTTTGCATAATTCGAAATTGGAAATTTCAACAAGCATCTAATATTCTTACACAAGAAAATAGACCCTGGTCTGCTAGCTACATGTTCATCTTTTCCACTGATTTAATACTTAAATCATGCAAACAGACTTAAGAAAAAGGCATGTAAGCTCATCATACAAATATGACACTTTTTCAAGACAATCCAGATCGTGCAAAATACTTCGCTAAAAATTGTAACCTTTAAAATTGTTGTCGCACACTAAAAACCCCATGGAAATTTCAAAAGTTGGCAGGTATGTAACAAGTCTTACTATTTTTATGCCCCATTTATGGGCATTATGTTTACTGGTCTGTCCGTCCGTCCTGCTTCAGGTTAAAGTTTATGGTCGTGGTAGTTTTTAATGAAGTTGAAATCCAATCAATTTGAAACTTAGTACACATGTGTTCCTTATGATATGATCTTTCTAATTTTACTGCCAAATTAAAGATTTTACCTAATTTTCACGGTCCACTGAACATAGAAAATGATTGTATAGATTGGAAATCCATGTACTTATGACACATTCTTGTTTGAAGAAAAAAAATACATCATAGCGATAATGGAACAAAGCAGGCTGGGTTAGTGGGGCTGCTTTTATGGTAATTCAAGTTACCTTTTAATTTATTCACCTTCTTCCACCTCAGAGCTATCAGCTCTTTGATTTTCATTTCTGCACTAGCAGTGACATCAAATGCTCTCACGTATTTAAGCAAGTTTGGGCGGGGGCATTTGTGTCCCCAGACACATTCTTCTTTTATTTGTATATATAACTGTGTCTAAAAAAAGAAAAAAAATAATTTTATGTATGAATTGAAGAAGTTCTTAGGTTGATATCTTTACCAAAAGGTTCATTACTCAATGTTATATAAATATAATAGTATGATATAATTTTTTTAACAACAATCTTTCAACAGAGCAAAGGAATATCTGATTCCTTTGTAAAGATTTTTCTTTCCTCAGATCTTATTTATTTAATTGAAAAAAAAAAACATCCCTTATGTTAACGGGATACTTGATACAGAAAAAAAAAAAACGAAGTTGAGAAGATACTTAATGACGTGTATGTAAGAAACTATAGGCAAATGTACAGCAATGAGCAAAACCCATACTGTATACTATAATAAGGTAAACTATAAAAAAAAACCTGACAAGAATGTTTAAACAATTCAAACAAGATCATCAAAGGCCTGATTTACGCTTAAACAATTAACGAAATCCAAATAAGGCAGAGAAACTAGCAACAACTGCTGAATTACAGGCTCCTGGCTTGGGACACACAGCCAGCACTGTTAAACTACAATCTTCTTAAAAATGTCCAGTGCTTACATTCTATTTTTATACGCCCGTTTACGGGACATATTATGGTATACCGTTGTTCATCCGTCCGTCTGTCGTCAACATGTTTGACATAACTCAAATACGCTGTAACTAATTTTCATCAAACTTTGGTGAATTGTTTATATCTATTGACGTAAGCTTCCTTTCAGTTTTGATGAATTTTAGATTTTATGTTTCCGTTAAGCAGTTTTCATGAAATTTTGGTGACTCGGGTTTATATCTATTAAAATAAGCTCCCTTTAATTTTTTTTTTTTTATAAATTTCTGATATGACATTGAGGAGTTATTGAACATTTTTCGTTGAAAAAGCAATGGGCGTGTCATGCGCTCATGGCGCAGCTCTTTATTAGAGATATAAACTATTAAATTGATTTTTTAACCCCTCCCTTGTAGACTTTGTTAATTCTTGTTTGCCAGATACATCCTTTTTATTGACAAGTTAAGCCATACATGTACTGTGATGATGTATAGGGTTTAAATGAAGCCTCATAATTTCAGATTCCAAAGCGGACAGTTATTAATCGAGACATTTGAACAATTTTGAAAGTAAACAGCATGCTGTAACAGTCATTAGTTTTCAGCACACCCTGTATGATTGTAAAATTTCAATATCAATGAAAGAGGAAAAAAGTTGGTAATTCTGTATTACATCATACTGTTTGTCTTAAAATTTGACAAAATGACAAATAAATAATTTCAAATCTATCAAATCTGATTTAATTTTTGCTGTTTAAACATTCTTCACTCTAAATTAGATTGAATTGATTTGTACAGAAACTTGACTTTTGATGATATCTTATGCTTGCAGGGAAGAAAACGAAATTGATAATGCAAAGTAATTAAGTTTTGAAAACTTCATCATAAAGTGCAAGATATTGGAATTCTATCTGCACATGCTGTCAGATTGGAATTTATTACCGGATCTAGATGATATAATGTTTTTTATTAATCGTCATTTACATGATTCAAGGGAAATATAATATGGCATATTTATCAATAATAACCATTTTGTTGGAAATAAAAAAAATGTTTGAGGAAATGTTATAAAATATCTCTAGTAGATATACATGAATGGAGAACTCAGATGAATGTAAAAATAGACTACAGCTCAATAAAGTAGTCACCAAAAACATGGTCATTTCCTTACATGGTCTTCAATGAGAGATAACTATCCATCCATTTATACTATTAGTATGTATCATTCTGATTTATTCACAAATTTTATAGACTCCAGACTATTTGGAGCTTGACTTATTGTATTGAAATCTTCCATGTCATATTTTAAATTACTTGGTAATTCCTGCAACTCTTTCAAAACTTCTTATAGAATTCAACCAAACTTACATCTATTCTTCCATAGGAAATGAAGTTATGTACCAGCGACTTTTAATCATTTTTGATTGAAGTAAAATTTTTAGGATTTGACATTCCAAAAATATGAATTAAGCCATTTCTGCTTCATTATATCAATATTTAATCCACAACTCCTTGAAACAGCTTGACTGAATTGAACAAAACTTGCACTGATGTTAATTTCAAACTTTAAAAAAATGGCTAGACAGAATTCCACTAAAATTTCACATATTATTCTACATGACATAGAGTTGAGCACCTGCTATTTTTTTTTATCTGAGTGATTTTTTGGGGTTTTCTATACCAAAACATGTACTTAGCCATTTTTCTGTTTATACTATTTGGAGATGGCATGCAAGTTGCAACACCAATCTTCCTTGGAAGACTCACACATTTTCTGGAATTTAGACTGAAACAAGACCCAAAGGGGATTTCAACTGGGTCAGTGAAATAGTATCTTGCAGTGGTCTTGCTGTAGCCTGATTGGATGGATATATGTGTCTGTACTAGTGGAATATTGTTTAAAATAAAGTAAATTGTTTTTTAATAAGTAAAGGTCTCATTGTGTTTAAGGTTCAGTATAAGGAAAATAAATTATAAAGTAATAAAATATTTCGTTAAAATGAAGATATTAGATTTGAAATTTGTTGATTGAATTGTAATGTGAAGTTTAATAGTTAAGTTTCCATTGATGGAAATGTTAGCTCTCATTGTCTAAGATTTCTACCTTGTTATTATCTAATTGATTACTTGTCTAAATACAATGCATATGTATATTCTACTGATTTTTATTGCTTTGCCTTTTAGATTGATAAAATAGCCTGTTTAAATATAACTTCAAAAGAAATATTGAAAAATAAAAGTTTTTATTCTCCACCTTCAGCTATTACAACCTGAATCCCGTTATTTTTCTGTAACACAGCATCTCACTTTTACTGTTGACAACCATAATGAACGAACTTTACGTTGCAAATTAAATTTGTACGGCTGTTGATTTGGTTTCATCCTACGGGGAGTCACTGTGAAGATGACACTCAAGTAGAAAATTGATCAGCACGGTTTATCATGATATATTTGACAATCGGAAAACTTCAATAGAAGGCTGTTTGTCTGGAAATCACCTCCATGTAAAATGTGTAATTAAGGATTAAATTAAATTCTGATGAGAATAGAATTAAGTTTACATCGTTACATATTACTGGGAATGAAACCATATAAAATATTTTGCCGTTAACCTTGGATGTAGTGACTTTAATGTAATATGTCAGTTGTTGTGGCCGTCATGGTGTTTTATGTTGGTTTTGTATGCTGATGATTGGTCTAGTATTGTTGTTATGGTTTTTGATGATTTGACCTGAATAAGTAATTTAATGAATAGATAAGATTAGGATTTTTTTGTTGAAAAAATGAGATTTATTTGGCTTTGACAAATATAGATTAATCCTTCACTATCTTTTCTGTTTTTTAGTCAATTTCTCTGAACATATAAAATATCAATAATTAACTACTACAATCCTGAGTAAACCATGATGATGATCATTAATGATAGTTCCCTTTTACATAACAGTGAATTATAGTTGTATGGGTTTTGCTCATTTTTGAAGTAACCTATAGTTGCTATCCTTCTATGTCATTTGGTCACTGGTGAAGAGTTCATTGTCTCATTGGCAATCATACCACATCCTCTTATTATTGTATTATTGCCAAGATTGAACTTCATTCACTACTTAAAATGTGACATTAATTTTGTTTGCTATGATATTTCACTGTTACAGTCTGGTATGTAGTACAAATCAATTCTGCACTTCGGTCAATTTGACCTATATTTCATGCTTGAGTAACTTTAGTTATGTTTCATATCTATTTTATTACATTCTAAAGGTTTATCTGTATTCTTTTGTATTGTCCCAACATTTATTTTACCTACAAAAGTCATTAAATTTTTAAATAATTGATTAATAGATATAAGAAGATGTGGTATGAGTGCCAATGAGACAACTCTCCATCCAAGTCAAAATTTATAAAAGTAAACCATTATAGGTCAAAGTAGGGTCTTCAACATAGAGCCTTGGCTCACACCGAACAGTAAGCTATAAAGGGCCCCAAAATTACTAGTGTAAAACCATTCAAACGGGAAAACCAACGGTTTAATCTATATAAAAAGCGAAACGAGAAACACTTATGAACCACATCAACAAACAACAACTACTGAACATCAGATTCCTGACTTAGGACAGGTGCAAACAAATGCAGATGGTTTAAACGTTTTAATGGTACCAAACCTTCATCCTTTTTCTGAAACAATAGTGTAACATCACAACATAGAAACCCACACTATAAAATATCAACTGAAATAGCTTAACTCAATCAAAGGACATATTTACACCATTGAACATACACTGAACAAATAAATTTGACCTATGATACAATGCAAATACAAAATAAATAAACTAAGGGAAGAATAATAAAAGTAACATGTTATATTGGTATGAAATGTTAAACAATTTAAGAAACACAATATGCTCGAACAAAAATATCAGTCATTTGCAATAACTTTAAACACAGGTAAATGAAAATAATTTTGTTGTTAGGTATCGATGTACAGTTACAATAGAGAAAGGAAATTTTTACAAAATAAATAATTTTGATGTTCATAGTAAGAAGTGGAAATTTATATTAGTACCAAACACTTATCAAAGCTGGTATATAGACCAGATATAACCCTGAATAACATTAAATAACAAAAAGCATTACAATAGTATCAACAGGTCAAATAAACAAGAAAGTACGATTTGAGAGTACTGCAGTTACTGACAGCTAGTTAAAAGCCAAAACAATTAATAATAAAAAATCATGCATCAGAGACTAAAATCAACTAAAACACATCCCAGGGATTTAGTATTTTAACGTCATGGACAGTCAAAGAAGACATGACTTGTGCAATGTCAAAAATAAATGTATCGACAGACAGTAGGATAGTTAGGAGTTTAACCTCTTTATAGATCAAAATGAACGTGGGTGTGTCTTTAAACATCCCGTTTGAAAAGAATACAAATTTAGTTATGTTTTAATTTGCTGATGACAAAATCGATATTAGTGCCAATGTAAACTATATTCAAAGATCTAATTACAACATTGGTAAGATAACCTGAACTGCACTCACACCACATCTTCCTATATCTAATAAGATTATTTAAAGGTGCGATGAGTTTACACGGATCACATAGTGATTTCCGCGCTTTAAGTACAATATTACCGTAAAATTTAGGATGTGAAATACCATTTTAATCAGTTTTCTACAGGTACAGCCAAATTTACTAATCAAATCAATTTACCCCTTTTCCCCACACACACACACACTATTTCTATTTCATAAAGTTATTTTAATGCACTGAGCATTGATGTTAAACAGGTTGTTATCTTCTTCTCGTGCCAGTTCTGCAATCATCTTAAGTTTGTGTTTGTCAAGAATTCACATTTTTGACAGTTATCATTAATGAAAGCTCAATCTATTACGAAATAAATTTACAAAAAGTAAAAGCCTCATAATTTGGGAAAAGTTCATTCTGCTGTTTAAGAATAACAAGTATTTTAAATTTGAAATGGACCAACCAGCCTACTAGCATGCCACGAGGCCATGGTGCAGGAAATTATCCTTTCTCCCATCTTTTCCTTTAGGTGTAAGAAGGAAAATAATCTATGCTTAAATATACAGGCATCGTAAATTGAATTATAGTACAATACAAAATTTAGCAATTCTTCTAATCTCATCAAATGATTCATGAAATATTAGTTTTATCAGTGATATAAGAAATTGTGAATGTAACCTTATTAGAGAGATATAACTTTCAATTTTCCTTAAATCTATATTTTTTGTCTCTGGAATGAGCATGTTATTACTGAATATGAACCAACAATTCAAATTAATCTTGAATCTGTCTACTATGATTGATTTGGACTAATGTCGAAGTGACTTAAATTGACTTTAGCTAGTTTACTAAGAGAATAGCAAATATAATGATTTGCCTATAAATAGGTAATGAAATAAAGTTGCTGGGATATTAAATTTAGAAGTTTGAAGCTAATTTCCAGGCTCAACATCATACATTGTTAGTTATAATAGAACATGTCAAATTAAACTTCAATCGTTGCATAACTAATGTCATGCTTTGATTTGATGAAACATCATCAGAAGTCTTTTCCCATGAGCTTTTATCTATTGCATCTATTACCGCAATTTAAAAAAACAGATAATTAAGACAGATTTTTATACCATTTCCTGGAATAGCCTGATGCAAGCTTAGTTGACCTATTTAACCAAAAAAAAACCTGTACATGTATACATAATAGTAATAGTTTGAGTTTAACCATGGTTCTATTTTCAGTAGATGGGTCCTGTAAAATAATGACAATGTGGAGGCAATACTGCTGTTTTATAGACTAATTAGTTAAATGAAGGGAGTAGACAATAATGATATATGGGGTAACCAGTTCAGTGAGAAGGTCAGACAATGGTTTTTAAGCTCAATAAGTTAGATGACATATATTATATATGTATGTCACAATGACCAGGGGTATTAGATTGAAATCACCCCACTAAAATATTGACCAGTGATATTATGAGGCTGTGTTATTCAGGTTTTCTATGAAATGTTTCTACTGTACTGTATTCTAAATATGTTGTGTCCTCTATAAAAATTGCTTTCATGAATTATAGCAATGCTGCACACTTTATTGTTTAAGGAATATTACAAAATGTCAGAAAATTTCAAAGAGGACATTAAAACAATAACAAATGTTATAGACTGTTGAATTCATCACAAATTTCTGTAATTTTTTTGTCATATCTGTTGCCCTGGTTGTGTTCTGTATATTGTGAACCCTGTACAATTTTTTTTTTTTGTATGTTCCAATATTGGACATGTATATATTTACTTCATTGTTTTAAGAATACTACAAAATTAGCAAAATATTATAAAAGATACAATATACATAACACAAAAAGCAGAAGCATTTCAACTGGAACAAAAAGCAAACTCAGTTTTAAGTCAGAAGTACATCTGACCTATGAAACTGCATGGCATATCACATTTTATATTACCATGGCAACAAAGGTCAAGCGTCTTGGTAGCATGGCTTCCAAACGGTCATATATTCCGGTCTTGACCGAAATTTATATAAAAGTCCGGCTGTTCTCAGCCTCAAACGGTCAAATATCATAGGTTTGCCACTTTTTGTTATTCAAGGCATTTTCATAAACGGTCATTTCACTTTTTACCAACTATCGATCGGTAAAATGTCCGTTTGGGCATTATAGTTTATAATTGTGGCAATCTATTTCACAAAGATATTTCGGTCATATTTGGGTTTAATTAAACAGATGCAGCATATTTCATACTTTGAAGTGTCTCAGTTAGTCTAATCCTCTGGGTACATAAATGCATGGCTTGGTACATCAATAAAAGTAGAAAAACATTTGTTCTTTTATTTAAAAACAACAAGCTGTCAAACAATTATCCCTTCAATAAGTAACAGTGAAGCGATAAATCATTCACTGATTACATGTCATTACCTTTGATGAGAGACCTTAGCTTGTCTTAATCAATAGAATTGATGATGCATAACAATGGACATAAAGGTGATCAGGTAAACGAGGTCAAACATGTAAGCGTGTATGGAACAACATCCTATTTAATTACGCTTTGTAGATATTCTTGTAAATGAGCATTCAGTTTAAAAAAAGTATCCTTAGATTTTAAAATAATTATATTTATAAATGAATTGAATTTGTATTATATTCATTATAAACACTGTAAACCAAGTTGGTAGTATGCTGCATTAAAACGTTTTGAAATAAAAATTTGTCAACATTTTGAAATCAGAAATTGACATGATATTTGTCTGTTTGAGTTAAAATATTCTTTAATTACTGATCTGGAAAACTGCCCAAACAGTCTACCGCTAGTGTAAGAGACAAACAGACCTGACATATAAGACCAGGTTTGATAACATTACTGATAAATCATCAGCTTAAATTACTTACAGTAAAGATGAAACTTATATATCTGCACTCTGTGGTGAAACTATTCATTTGGAAAAAAACCCAAATCTACCAGTATTACTGAAGTCAGAAAGACAAATTTGTCAGTCACCCCATTATAGCAACTTAATTTTGTAATATATCTCTGAAATATACATTTTCTGTCATAGCTCAAATGGTATTAGTTGTAAAATGGGAATTCTGATGGTAATAAAGAATGGTCTGCCGAGTTAGTGTTTTTCTTAGAGACAAAATATAATTTTTGTAAACTTGTGTACATTATTCATGCTTCACTATAATGTAGAGATAGATCAGGTCTCAATTATTCTCATTTTGTTGAATTTCATGAATTAGTAATATAAAGATATACATATATAAACTTCCTTGATTAGAGAAATATATTAATCAACTATGTAACTACAGGTTAAACAATACATCATATGACTTTTTGATAGATTGTCTTCATTGTTTTAAAAAATTTCTGGAAATGTCAGCTATATATAAGCAAGGGTCATGTAGTACTTATCTTTTTAAATAGTATAGTTCTCTCAGACTCTGCCTTACATAATCTGAGACACCGCTGAAAAAATTGCTCATATAGAGCTCTATTGTAAATCTAAAATGTCAGTTTTTTTCACAGACAATTTTTGATCACTACATAACCTTTTTAGCTCACCTGGCCCGAAGGGCCAAGTGAACTTTTCTCATCACTTGGCGTCCGTCGTCTGCCATCGTCGTCCATCGTCGTTAACTTTTACAAAAATCTTCTCCTCTGAAACTACTGGGCCAAATTTAAGCAAACTTGGTCACAATCATCATTAGGGTATCTAGTTTAAAAAATATGTCCGATGACCCCGCCTGCCAACCAAGATGGCTGACATGGCTAAAAATAGAACATGGGGTAAAATGCAGTTTTTGGCTTATATCTCTGAAACTAAAGCATTTAGAGCGAATTGGATAGGGGTAAAAATGTTTATCAGGTTAAGATCTATCTGCCCTGAAATTTTTAGATGAATCAGACAACCTGTTGTTGGGTTGCTGCCCCTGAATTGGTAATTTTAAGAAAATTTTGCAGTTTTTGATTATTATCTTGAATATTATTATAGACAGAGATAAACTGTAAACAGCAATAATGTTCAGCAAAGTAAGATCTACAAATAAGTGAACATGACCAAAATTGTCGATTGACCCCTTAAGGAGTTATTGCCCTTTATAGTCAATTTTTAACCATTTTCTTAAATTTTTTAATCTTTTACAAAAATCTTCTCCTCTGAAACTATTGGGCCAAATTTAACCGAACTAAAATGGCCACAATCATCATTAGGGTATCTTGTTTAAAAAACATGCCCAATGACCCCGCCTGCCAACCAAGATGGCCGACATGGCTAAAATTAGAGCATAGGGGTAAAATGTAGTCTTTGGCTTATATCTCTGAAACTAAAGCATTTAAAGCAAATCTGACATGGGTTAAAATGTTCAGCAGGTTAAGATCTATCTGCCCTGAAATTTTTAGACGAATCAGACAACCCGTTGGGTTGCTGCCTCTGAATATTGGTAATTTTAAGGAAATTTTGCAGTTTTTGGTTATTATCTTAAATACTATTATAGATAGAGATAAACTGTATACAGCAATAAATGTTCAGCAAAGTACAATCTACAAATAAGTCAACATGACCAAAATTTTCAATTGACCCCTTGAGGAGTAATTGCCCTTTATAGTCAAATTTTTAACAATTTTTTTCGTAAATTTTTTTATTCTTTTACAAAAATCTTCTCCACTGAATTTACTGGGACAAATAGAATTAAATTTAGTCACAATTTTCAATAGGGTATCTTGATTGAAAAATGTATCCGATGACCCTGTCATCCAACCAACATGGCCACCATGGCTAAAAATAGAACATAGGGATTTACTATAGAAGTCTAAGGGAAAATTGTAAAAAAACAATTTCAAATGGTCACAACTTGAAAACTACTTTGAAAAATGATAAGGGGTCTTCAGTAACTATTGTAAGTCTAGTTACTAGTGGGATGACCTGCTTTTAATTTAACTACTGGGCCAAATTAAACCAAACTTGGCCTCAATCATTATTAGGCTATCTAATACTATTTATTATGATTTAAACCTTATTATACATGATTTCCAAAACCACAGAAGATACAGGTGAGCGACACAGGCTCTTGAGAGCCTCTAGTTTTCAAATAGTTCTTTTCTCCACCAATAAAGATTGCCACCATGAAATAGCCAATAGTATTGAAAGTGGCATTAAACACCGATCAATCAATGAATCAAAAAGTTCTTGTTAAAATTTATATTGAACTGCCCAATGTTGGGAGAAAATTGGTTTAAATTACATGAACAGGCTGCTTAGTGCCTGTAAACAAGAGCAGACCTTTTTTAAGCTGAAAAATCTTATTATCAGGCCTTTAAGTATTTATCTAATGTTTCCTGATAATGCAATACATCAAATTACAATACTCTATCATCTATCAGACAAATACTGTATTTTTAATAAACCATAGTTATTATACAATAAATAATCCATACATTATTTAGTTCTATCCATTAGACCAAATGTAATTTTTACATTGTCAATGTTTTGCATTAGACAGATTTAATTGCAGATCCTATCGTTTACCTTAATGCATAGATGCATGTAGCGATGGTATTATACAACATTGATTTAGGCTTTCATTAACGTTTTTAAGTCTTTTGATTTAGCAGATGACAGACAAATTGACATGACTTTTAGGGTTGACATTGTAACGTACTCTGTGAGTGAAATAATGGCTTCTAATCTGACTCATGAAAAGAAGAAACATAGGAAAATATAGAAAAAGCATGTTTTTGATTGATCTAATTTGCAAATCACACATAAAACCCTGTATTACTTTTGTCTTAGTTTTATATAAGTCAATTTATTTGTTCCATCTTCAATTTTTCAGAATTCATATTTCAATTTTAACCAATGAAGATGTGATACAAAAACGACCATAGAAATTAAATTATTTTCAAAGATCTTGACAGTAACAAAGTTCTTTAGAGGTCATAAACAGTCACTTACAGATAGAAATAAGTCCTTGTCCTTTGGTGTTTTGACGGATTGTTGCCTTATTGGCAATCATACCACATCTCTAGCCTTATTGGCAATCATACCACATCTCTAGCCTTATTGGCAATCATACCACATCTCTAGCCTTATTGGCAGTCATACCACATATCTAGCCTTATTGGCAGTCATACCACATCTCTAGCCTTATTGGCAGTCATACCACATCTCTAGCCTTATTGGCAATCATACCACATCTCTAGCCTTATTGGCAATCATACCACATCTCTAGCCTTATTGGCAGTCATACCACATCTCTAGCCTTATTGGCAGTAATACCACATCTCTAGCCTTATTGGCAGTCATACCACATCTCTAGCCTTATTGGCAGTCATACCTCATCTCTAGCCTTATTGGCAGTCATACCACATCTCTAGCCTTATTGGCAATCATACCACATCTCTAGCCTTATTGGCAATCATACCACATCTCTAGCCTTATTGGCAATCATACCACATCTCTAGCCTTATTGGCAATCATACCACATCTCCTTGTGTTTATAAAGACATTCACTCTGGAGACTCATGACATTTACATGTGCAAGGATTAAACTGTTTGCTAGTTTTTATATTACTCAATTTTTTGCTAGTTTTTATTTTACTCAATTTTTTTCCTTTATATTACCATACTAAAACATTACTAAATAATGCCATGATACCAAATGACTTGCCTACGCTGTCAAAGAAGTCAAGATGAAAGTACTTAATCTGCTTATTCTAAATTCAGAAATAATTGTGAGGTTTTTATAAATGTGAATAATACTTCTGGGTAATTATGACAATAATAAGAACTCCCATTCTGATAACTGATACAATTATATCTGTATGCTGATTTTCCTAAAATAGCAATAATTAATCAAACATTTTTGTCCATTCTTCAAAAATCGCAATAATAAATGCATGCAATAATTCTGAATTTACAGTATTTTGAAATAGTACCTTCTTGCACTCTAATATCAGAGACTGTACTTCAGAGAAGTACCTGACAGCCAGGTCATGAACAGTGCAGAAAAGCACAATTTTGTGAACGTTGACATTCAAGTTTATAATATTAAATAGTGTTGTTACTTGTAACAAAGTTATGAATTAGATTTTCTGTAAGTTTCTAGGGAAAAGTAAAGATGGTTAAAACAGTTTGTAAACGGGAAGCAATCCAATGGGACTTCAATTTGTCATATTAGATGATATTATGCAAATTAAATAACACAGATACATGTACACAGATGCTGTGTGTGACCCAAATTTAGTGCAACAAATTCTTACATAGATTCTGTTTGTTTTGTTTTGAGAAAAGGTATAGTAAATTTTATAAAAGTGTCCTTTAATCATTCAATTTCAAACAGTACCATCATGGTTTTTAAAATGATAGACTTTGATAGAGCCTTTCTTTCATTATATTTATAGCAGTTTGTTGGTCTGGTTTGTGTCCATATACGTAGTAATTATACATATGACCTGTTGGTCTGGTTTGTGTCCATATAGGTAGTAATTATACATATGACCTGTTGGTCTAGTTTGTGTCCATATACATAGTAATTATACATATGACATGTTGGTCTGGTTTGTGTCTATCAGTGTCCATATACATAGTAATTATACATATGACCTGTTGGTCTGGTTTGTGTCCATATACATAGTAATTATACATATGACCTGTTGGTCTGGTTTGTGTCCATATAGGTAGTAATTATACATATGACCTGTTGGTCTGGTTTGTGTCCATATACGTAGTTATTATACATATGACCTGTTGGCCTGGTTTGTGTCCATATAGGTAGTAATTATACATATGACCTGTTGGTCTGGTTTGTGTCCATATACGTAGTAATTATACATATGACCTGTTGGTTTGGTTTGTGTCCATATACGTAGTAATTAAACATATGACCTCTTGGTCTGGTTAATGTGTCGATATACGTAGTAATTATACATATGACCTGTTGGTCTGGTCTGTGTCCATATATGTAGTAATTATACATATGACCTGTTGGTCTGGTTTGTGTCCATAGACGTAGTAATTATACATATGACCTGTTGGTCTGGTTTGTGTCCATATACGTAGTAATTATACATATGACCTAATGGTTTGGTTTGTGTCCATATATGTAGTAATTATACATATGACCTGTTAGTCTGGTTTGTGTCCATATACGTAGTAATTATACATATGACCTAATGGTTTGGTTTGTGTCCATATATGTAGCAATTATACATATGACCTGTTAGTCTGGTTTGTGTCCATATACGTAGTAATTATACATATGACCTGTTGGTCTGGTTTGTGTCCATATACGTGGTAATTATACATATGACCTGTTGGTCTGGTTTGTGTCCATAGATGTAGTTATTATACATATGACCTGTTGGTCTGGTTTGTGTCCATATACGTAGTAATTATACATATGACCTGTTGGTCTGGTTTGTGTCCATATACGTGGTAATTATAGATATGACCTGTTGGTCTGGTTTGTGTATATATACACAGTAATTATACAAATGACCTGTTGGTCTGGTTTGTGTCTATTATACATAGTAATTATACATATGACCTGTTGGTCTGGTTTTTGTCCATATACGTAGTAATTATACATATGACCTGTTGGTTTGGTTTGTGTCCATATATGTAGTAATTAAACATATGACCTGTTGGTCTGGTTTGTGTCCATATACGTAGTAATTATACATATGACCTGTTGGTTTGGTTTATGTCCATATACGTAGTAATTAAAAATATGACCTGATGGTCTGGTTTGTGTCCATATATGTAGTAATTATACATATGACCTGATGGTCTGGTTTGTGTCCATATACATAGTAATTATACATATGACCTGTTGGTCTGGTTTGTGTCCATATACGTAGTAATTATACATATGACCTAATGGTTTGGTTTGTGTCCATATATGTAGTAATTATACATATGACCTGTTAGTCTGGTTTGTGTCCATATACATAGTAATTATACATATGACCTGTTGGTCTGGTTTGTGTCCATATACGTGGTAATTATACATATGACCTGTTGGTCTGGTTTGTGTCCATAGACGTAGTTATTATACATATGACCTGTTGGTCTGGTTTGTGTCCATATACGTAGTAATTATACATATGACCTGTTGGTCTGGTTTGTGTCCATATACGTGGTAATTATAGATACGACCTGTTGGTCTGGTTTGTGTATATATACAGTAATTATACAAATGACCTGTTGGTCTGGTTTGTGTCTATTATACATAGTAATTATACATATGACCTGTTGGTCTGGTTTTTGTCCATATACGTAGTAATTATACATATGACCTGTTGGTTTGGTTTGTGTCCATATATGTAGTAATTAAACATATGACCTGTTGGTCTGGTTTGTGTCCATATCGTAGGAATTATACATATGACCTGTTGGTTTGGTTTATGTCCATCGTAGTAATTAAAATATGACCTGATGGTCTGGTTTGTGTCCATATATGTAGTAATTATACATATGACCTGATGGTCTGGTTTGTGTCCATATACATAGTAATTATACATATGACCTGTTGGTCTGGTTTGTGTCCATATATGTAGTAATTATACATATGACCTGTTGGTCTGGTTTGTGTCCATATACGTAGTAATTATACATATGACCTGTTGGTCTGGTTTGTGTCTATCAGTGTCCATATAGATAGTAATTATACATATGACCTGTTGGTCTGGTTTGTGTCTATATACACAGTAATTATACATATGACCTGTTGGTCTGGTTTGTGTCTATTGCAGTCGACAGTCCATATACGTAGTAATTATATATATGACCTGTTGGTCTGGTTTGTGTTCATATACATAGTAATTATACATATGACCTGTTGGTCTGGTTTGTGTCCATATACATAGTAATTGTACATATTTTTTAATAAATTTTACGACTCAGTAACTTCTGTCACCAAAATGTATGGTAGATTTTATTTGATATGATTCTGATTAATTTGTTTCAGATATATTTGTTATTTTATTCCTCTTCTATTATATGTCTTGGTTTTTCTTGTGATTAATCTTTTGTTACAAAGAGATTCCCTCTGTTTTCATAATTGTAGCTATTTATTTCCATACAGTTATATGTTAAAATAACAATTTTGACAAGTTTTTTTTGTAGAATTATTCTGAAGATGTTTATAATGATATTATTTAGAATTCTAATCTATTTTACCACATTATTTTATCCTATTGACTTATGATTCGTTAAAACAAATCTTTTGAAGGTTTTTTTAACTCACCTGGCCCGAAGGGCCAAGTGAGCTTTTCTCATCACTTGGCGTCCGTCGTCCGTTGTTGTCGTCGTCGTCGTCGTCCGTCGTCGTTAGCTTTTTACAAAAATCTTCTCCTCTGAAACCACTTGGCCACAATCATCATTAGGGTATCTAGTTTAAAAAATATGTCCGATGACCCCATCAACCAACCAAGATGGCGGCCATGGCTAAAAATAGAACATAGGGGTAAATGTAGATTTTGGCTTATACCTCTGAAACCAAAGCATTTAGAGTAAATCTGACAAGGTAAAACTGATTATCAGGTCAAGATCTATCTGCCCTGAAATTTTCAGACAAATCTGACAACCTGTTGTTGGGTTGCTGCCCCTGAATTGGTAATTTTAAGGAAATTTTGCAGTTTTTGGTTATTATCTTGAATATTATTATAGATAGAGATAAATTGTAAACAACAATAATGTTCAGCAAAGTAAGATCTACAAATAAGTCATCATGACCAAAATTGTCAGTCGACCCCTTTAGGAGTTATTGCCCTTTATAGTCAATTTTTCGTAAATTTTTGTAATCTTTTACAAAAATCTTCTTCTCTGAAACTACTGAGACAAATTTAACCATATTTGGCCATAATCATTATTAGGGCATCAAGTTTAAAAAATTTGTCCTTTTGGTCGATTTGGTTAAAAATAGAACATAGGGGTAAAATGCAGTTTTTGGTTTATATCTCTGAAACTAAAGCATTTAGAGCAAATCTGACAGGTGGCAAAAATGTTCATCCGATTTAGATTTATCTGCCCTGAAATTTTCAGATGAATCCGACAACCTGTTGTTGGGTTGCTGCCCCTGAGTTAATAATTTTACAGAAATTTTAGTTTTTTGTTATTATCTTAGATATCATTATAATATCTAATATCTAATACTATTAATTATGATTTTGACCTTATTTTACATGATTTCCAAAGCATCTGTAAATACAGGTGAGCGACACAGGCTCTTGAGAGCCTCTAGTTTTATACCTTGTTGAAAAGTATTGATCTTTTCTCCATCTCCTGTTAGTTTTCTCTTTAATAGTAGTCTACATGCAGGTATTTATTTTATAAGAATTATGTAACAGTGATGCCTATAAACTGCATTAAAAGTCTTAACAAGCAATTTGTCAATCTTCCTTCAGTATCTATGTGTTTTTGTTGACTTATAGTGCTGTAAGTTGTTAAATGCAGAACAGATAGTTTATGTTTTCATGATGGATTATGTAAATTAATCTTCATGGGATACAGTTGCAATTAAAACTTGCTTGCATTAAAATACAAAAGATTTTGTTTTCTGTTACAAAAAGGATGATTATGTTACATATTGATTCATTTGCACTGAAATTGAACACTGCATTGATTTAATTAATTTATTTTCTCTTCATCAACCTTTATATCTGTTTCAGCAACCAAGTTTATCAACTGGTTTTGAGAATTCCTATGGGCACCAATTGTGCAACTTTAATTTATGTCATAAGGAATATCACTATAACATGGTAGAAAGATATTTGCCTATTTTCATTATTGATATAAATTTAGATTCTACTGTCACTAAATAAAAAAAAGTAATGCATACCTCTATTATTCTATATATTTTTTTTACATACTCTTACTAGTGATTGCAGCTCTCCTAAAACAATTTGCTAGAGTTTTGTAACAATTAACAGTATGGATTGTTGATACATGTCTGTAATTCCATTGTCTATAGAATTATATGTTTTTCTGAACTGATTTTTATTCTATCTTATGTTATTTCTACTACTGGAGATTAAAATAGGAAAAGTTGAGTAATAAAAAAAGTTCCTGTCACAAGTGGGGACAATCATCATAAGTTGTAGTTTGACCATTGTAAATGGGTTTTCTGTAAAATAAATACACAAGTTTTCTAGACTCAGGACAATTTATAGTTGGAACATATGTCTTAGTTGTTGAAAACCATTTGTTGACCTGTTGATGTCTACTTTGTGTTGTTGGGTGGCTGTCTTATTTGTAAAAACCTCACCTATCGTTTGATTTCTTATGGAGTTGAATTCAAATTTTTATGAACCACAAAAGAGGAAAATGCCTGCACAGTGAAATCTTAATGAACACTTAATTTACACTGTTAATAATTGTTCGTTTTGACATTTAATTTATCATCTTGTGATTTTTGTGTGCTGAAATTGTTCTTGTAGCACTGGATTCTTGCTCATTAAGTTGATTTGACTTGTGAAGATGTTAAGAAAATAATGACATTCATGGAGTGTTGTACAAACATTTCAAGAAGTTGATGTCTTTTCTTCCAATTATAACATCTTATTTTTGATGCCAATTATATAAAAAATAAGGAATGTGGTATAATGATCAATAAGTCATTCACCTACCAAAGATCATTGGCTTATAAAGTGAACATCTAATTATACAGTTACTTTCAATAGGCAAGGACTTATATCATATGGCGAGTTCTTAAGAAACCCTAGAAACAAGCAACATTAGCAGCTCAGTAGGTTTGTACCTCTGCTGATGGACTGTTAGTCTACCAGGATATCAGTAGCCCAGTAGCCTGTACTTCAGTCCATTAGCAGCTCAGTAGGGGTGTACCTCTGCTGATGGACTGTTATTCTACTAGGATATCAATAGCCAGTAGCCTGTACCTCTGCTGATGGACTGTTATTCTACCAGGATATCAATAGCCCAGTAGCCTGTACCTCTGCTGATGGACTGTTATTCTACCAGGATATCAATAGCCCAGTAGCCTGTACCTCTGCTGATGGACTGTTATTCTACCAGGATATCAATAGCCCAGTAGCCTGTACCTCTGCTGATGGACTGTTATTCTACCAGGATATCAATAGCCCAGTAGCCTGTACTTCAGTACTGACATGAAAATACGGATATTGTTTTATTCAAATTTGCTTTTATAAAATTTCTAATTTATTTTGAATTAAGGAATGTGTCTCCCTCATGTCTGTACCAAGTCAGGAATATGACAGTTGTTTTCCATTCATTTGATGTGTTTGAGCTTTTGATTTTGCCATTTGATAAAGGACTTTCTGTTTTGAATTTTCCTTGGAGTTCGATATTTTTGTTATTTTACTTTTTATGCATTATTAAGCTCTGATTCATTGTCTGGACTTAGCTTTACATTTGGTCCTTTTTGGTTTTATTAACTGACTTCAACATTTTTATTAGGTTTTGGGTTTTAGCATCACTGAAGAGACATTACTTGTTGAATTAAATGCATACATCTGGTGCAGTAAAATTGGTAACATTAATGTTTTATAATCAATTAAGACTTCTTTCCTGGACCATGTGTTGTTTTATAATCAATTAAGACTTTTTCCTGGACCATGTGTTGTTTTATAATCAATTAAGACTTCTTTCCTGGACCATGTGTTGTTTTATAATCAATTAAGACTTTTTCCTGGACCATGTGTTGTTTTATAATCAATTAAGACTTCTTTCCTGGACCATGTGTTGTTTTATAATCAATTAAGACTTCTTTCCTGGACCATGTGTTGTTTTTGCTATTGTTTGTACATCTATTTTTTGATTGAGTTGGATGTTCAAGTGTAGTCTTGCTGTACTGTCCTATAGTTTGGTAATTCTTGTTATCCTTTAACGTATTATCCCACTACTGGTTCCTTAAGTTTCTACTGGTATTTTTGTGAGTCCAAGTTTAAGCAACACTTTATTGGAATAATTGTTTTGAAAAGAGAGTTAAGATAATGTGTGTTTTTTAATCTTTGCCTGGGGTTTTATAATATTATCACATTCCATATTTAAGCTCCTTTTGTTCTGTTTGCTATATTTTAAAACTGTTTTGGGAGCTATAAATCATTATCATGTATACGAAATGAAACAGAATCGTGTTTAAAAACGATTAACTATATAACAATGAGAGCCATCAATGTATGCTCAGGGATAATGCAGTTGTATTGTTGAGATGAGATGTTATGATATGACTATATGGTTCTCATGGATACATTTAGTAATGAAAGTTTTCAATAAATTCCTGGAAGTTGTCATTTTGTTTTACTCCTGGTACTTATAAATGGAACTGTAAGCCTCTAATTGAACTGCACAAATGTATGAATTAAAAAGCATGTCGTATTAAACACAGAAAAAAAGAAAATTAAGGAAATGTTAATACATGTTGGCTAGTAATTAAGGTCCTTTTTGGTCATACAGCTCATAATACATGTTGGCTAGTAATTAAGGTCCTTTTTGGTCATACAGCTCATCAACTGTTTCGTTTCTTATACATCCTAAGCTTTCAAATATTTGGCTTTGAATATTCCTGTCATTAACGTAAATCCAGAAAAGCGCTTTGGACGCATAAAATTTATAAAGTGTTGTTTTAATTTTTTGAGCTGTTCATTGGATATAGGCTATAGTATACTGCAGCCAATAGATTATGACATTTATTTGATGGGAAGGATATATTGATGTGACAACTTTTAATCATCATGGTTGTCTCAGTAGATGTTGATCAAGCTGTGTTTGTATTTCTCTGTTAATGAATTTCACACTTTTAGTGTATATAAATTTAGATTCTATTGTCACTAAATAAAAAAAGTAATGCATACCTCTATTATTCTATATATTTTTTTACATACTCTTACTAGTTATTGCAGCTCTCCTAGAACAATTTGCTAGAGTTTTGTAACAATTAACAGTATGGATTGTTGATACATGTCTGTAATTCCATTGTCTATAGAATTAAATTTTTTCTGAACTGATTTTTATTCTATCTTATGTTATTTCTACTACTGGAGATTAAAATAGGAAAAGTTGAGTAATAAAAAGTTCCTGTCACAAGTGGGGACAATCATCATAAGTTGTAGTTTGACCATTGTAAATGGGTTTTTTTTTGTCCAATCTTTGATAGTCTCTGTAAAATAAATACACAAGTTTTCTAGACTCAGGACAATTTATAGTTGGAACATATGTCTTAGTTGTTGAAAACCATTTGTTGACCTGTTGATGTCTACTTTGTGTTGTTGGGTGGCTGTCTTATTTGTAAAAACCTCACCTATCGTTTGATTTCTTATGGAGTTGAATTCAAATTTTATGAACCACAAAGAGGAAAATGCCTGCACAGTGAAATCTTAATGAACACTTAATTTACGCTGTTAATAATTGTTCGTTTTGACATTTAATTTATCATCTTGTGATTTTGTGTGCTGAAATTGTTCTTGTAGCACTGGATTCTTGCTCATTAAGTTGATTTGACTTGTGAAGATGTTAAGAAAATAATGACATTCATGGAGTGTTGTACAAACATTTCAAGAAGTTGATGTCTTTTCTTCTAATTATAACATCTTATTTTGATGCCAATTATATAAAAATAAGGAATGTGGTATAATGATCAATAAGTCATTCACCTACCAAAGATCATTGGCTTATAAAGTGAACATCTAATTATACAGTTACTTTCAATAGGCAAGGACTTATATCATATGGCGAGTTCTTAAGAAACCCTAGAAACAAGCAACATTAGCAGCTCAGTAGGTTTGTACCTCTACTGATGGACTGTTAGTCTACCAGGATATCAGTAGCCCAGTAGCCTGTACCTCTACTGATGGACTGTTAGTCTACCAGGATATCAGTAGCCCAGTAGCCTGTACTTCAGTCCATTAGCAGCTCAGTAGGTTTGTACCTCTACTGATGGACTGTTAGTCTACCAGGATATCAGTAGCCCAGTAGCCTGTACTTCAGTCCATTAGCAGCTCAGTAGGTTTGTACCTCTACTGATGGACTGTTAGTCTACCAGGATATCAGTAGCCCAGTAGCCTGTACTTCTGCTGATGGACTGTTATTCTACCAGGATATCAATAGCCCAGTAGCCTGTACCTCTGCTGATGGACTGTTATTCTACTAGGATATCAATAGCCCAGTAGCCTGTACCTCTGCTGATGGACTGTTATTCTACCAGGATATCAATAGCCCAGTAGCCTGTACCTCTGCTGATGGACTGTTATTCTACCAGGATATCAATAGCCCAGTAGCCTGTACCTCTGCTGATGGACTGTTATTCTACTAGGATATCAATAGCCAGTAGCCTGTACCTATGCTGATGGACTGTTATTCTACCAGGATATCAATAGCCCAGTAGCCTGTACCTCTGCTGATGGACTGTTATTCTACCAGGATATCAATAGCCCAGTAGCCTGTACTTCAGTACTGACATGAAAATACAGATATTGTTTTATTCAAATTTGCTTTTATAAAATTTCTTATTTATTTTGAATTAAGGAATGTGTCTCCCTCATGTCTGTACCAAGTCAGGAATATGACAGTTGTTTTCCATTCATTTGATGTGTTTGAGCTTTTGATTTTGCCATTTGATAAAGGACTTTCTGTTATGAATTTTCCTTGGAGTTCGATATTTTTGTTATTTTACTTTTTATGCATTATTAAGCTCTGATTCATTGTCTGGACTTAGCTTTACATTTGGTCCTTTTTGGTTTTATTAACTGACTTCAACATTTTTATTAGGTTTTGGGTTTTAGCATCACTGAAGAGACATTACTTGTTGAATTAAATGCATACATCTGGTGCAGTAAAATTGGTAACATTAATGTTTTATAATCAATTAAGACTTCTTTCCTGGACCATGTGTTGTTTTATAATCAATTAAGACTTTTCCTGGACCATGTGTTGTTTTATAATCAATTAAGACTTCTTTCCTGGACCATGTGTTGTTTTTGCTATTGTTTGTACATCTATTTTTTGATTGAGTTGGATGTTCAAGTGTAGTCTTGCTGTACTGTCCTATAGTTTGGTAATTCTTGTTATCCTTTTAACGTATTATCCCACTACTGGTTCCTTAAGTTTCTACTGGTATTTTTTGTGAGTCCGAAGTTTAAGCAACACTTTATTGGAATAATTGTTTTGAAAAAGAGAGTTAAGATAATGTGTGTTTTTTAATCTTTGCCTGGGGTTTTATAATATTATCACATTCCATATTTAAGCTCCTTTTGTTCTGTTTGCTATATTTTAAAACTGTTTTGGGAGCTATAAATCATTATCATGTATACGAAATGAAACAGAATCGTGTTTAAAAACGATTAACTATATAACAATGAGAGCCATCAATGTATGCTCAGGGATAATGCAGTTGTATTGTTGAGATGAGATGTTATGATATGACTATATGGTTCTCATGGATACATTTAGTAATGAAAGTTTTTCAATAAATTCCTGGAAGTTGTCATTTTGTTTTACTCCTGGTACTTATAAATGGAACTGTAAGCCTCTAATTGAACTGCACAAATGTATGAATTAAAAAGCATGTCGTATTAAACACAGAAAAAAAGAAAATTAAGGAAATGTTAATACATGTTGGCTAGTAATTAAGGTCCTTTTTGGTCATACAGCTCATAATACATGTTGGCTAGTAATTAAGGTCCTTTTTGGTCATACAGCTCATCAACTGTTTCGTTTCTTATACATCCTAAGCTTTCAAATATTTGGCTTTGAATATTCCTGTCATTAACGTAAATCCAGAAAAGCGCTTTGGACGCATAAAATTTATAAAGTGTTGTTTTTGCAGCCAATAGATTATGACATTTATTTGATGGGAAGGATATATTGATGTGACAACTTTTAATCATCATGGTTGTCTCAGTAGATGTTGATCAAGCTGTGTTTGTATTTCTCTGTTAATGAATTTCACACTTTTAGTGTAATTGTTGTCTAGTATGGTGACGTTAGGTCATTTAAAGGTCAACAAAGGTACATCGAAAGATTCTGTATAGCCATTAGCAAGAGTGCACAAATAAACTGTCAGTAGCAAATTAGTGATTAATATTGTATGGTCATCTTCAAGTTGCTTGGAGATCTTAGGAGATATTGTAACATGTTTTTGTAGATAATTTCTCAGCAGAATATGGGATTCTCATTTGAATTTTGTTTTGTAAGGAATGAGTGGATCAATTACATTTAAATTTTACTTTTTGGTTTGTTTATAGATATAGATGGCACGGTAGTATTTACATTCTGGAATTTAGGTTGCTCTTTTGTGTACCCTATACTTATCTGGTAGTATTACATACATGATTTTTAATTTAAAAGAACATGGAAAGATTTTTCCTCCATGAAATCTTCTTCTTGTGATGAAAATTCTAGATGCGCAGTTTCATTGAAAATCAGTGTAAAGTTGAAGAGACAGCTACATACAAGTAATATTTTTCTTCAGGGTTATTATTTTTATGGCTCAATTGTTGACATTTAGGTAGAATATATATAAAATGAACTTTTGGTGAAAAGATTTTCACAAAATTTTACTTTACAAGAGTCTGAGTTATTTTCCTGTCTGTGCACTGCATGGTTAATTGCAAATTCCATATTTGGGTTAAAAATTTGTTTAAAAGTAGAATTTTTCTAAAACTATCCATCATGACAAGGATTTTTGTGCTTAGGTGTGACAAGTAATCAATATTCTTACCAAAAACATCAACTTGAGTATTCATTTTGTTTTTCTTGAATTTTATTGCAAATTTTATATGCATGGGGTGTGAAGTACAGTCTAAAAATCATCATATAGTAGGCATGTATAAAGACATGTGTAGTCAAAAGAGAAAGGTATGGCCATTCTTGTCTTTAGATAGTTGTATTGCAACAAATTCTTCAATATGAAAAGTTTTGGGGTAGTTTTCAATTTGACTTAAACAAGAGGCCCACTTGGATAAATTTCATGGAAAAAGGGGAGGGTAAAATATTGAATGTGGTTCAACCAAAGAGAAGGAAAAATAAAAATAAAAGATAAGAACTCTCTTCTAGCTTCACAGTATCCAAATAATTAGTAAACATTCATAAAGATAGACTAGAATGAGATTTACAGATCATTTGATAGGCATGACTTATTTCCAAATTTTGCCTTGTTTCAGAAAGGGTACTCCTTTAATATTGGGATTATATTTAATAATACAACTAAACAATTCTTTTAATGGCATTTTTATGTTCAAATATGGCTACCTAATGAAACAAAATAAAAGATTTATTTTTAAAGACATGTCATTACAGTTATAGGTACCAAGTCAATGTATCTGAACAGTATGATTGGACAAAAAATACAGTATCTACTGAACATACTTTCCCAAACTGAGGGATGAATCAGGTGTAGAAAAATATGAAATAATTTTACATACAGGTTAAAATGAATTTTTGAGAATTTTGTTAAATTTTGTATTCACTGCATGATAAAAGTCCTAAAAGCACTAGTGGCCTTAGATTTATAAAGATAGCAAAAAAGTAAACGGTCATCATACATATTCAAATTAATTTCTGAATATTATAATGAAAGTACTTCAGTTAACTGTGTATGTAGAATTTTTGGCAGTGCTAGAAAGTGGTGAAAATTCTAAAAAGGCTATCATTATCCCTATGTGTCAGGAAATACTACCGTGTCACCTATAAGAAGATGTGGTATGAGTGCCAATGAGACAGCTCTCCATCCAAGTCACAATTTGTAAAAGTAAACCATTATAGGTCAAAGTACGGTCTTCAACACGGAGCCTTGTCTCACACCGAACAGCAAGCTATAGAGGGCCCCAAAAATGACTAGTGTAAAACCATTCAAACAGGAAAACCAACTGTCTAATTTATATAAAAAACAAGAAACGAGAAACACTTATGAACCACATCAACAAACGACAACCACTGAACATCAGGTTCCTGACTAATAGGACAGGTGCAAACAAATGCAGCGGGTTTAAACGTTTTAATAGGCACCAACCTTCACAATAACCTGAAATAATAGTGTAACATCACAACATAAAAAGACACACTATAAAATATCAATTGCAATGGCTGAACTCAATCAAAAGACATATTAACAAAAACAAGTGAACATACACTGAACGAATAAAAATTATTATATTTATATCCATGAAATGTATATATTTCAATGTTCTTTGGGAAAATTCCCATTGGATTTCAAGAAACTTTTAAAAACAAGATCATCAAAACCTTGGGCATGTAAATTGGATAATTATGCTTATTTTTGTAATTGACATTATCAGCTGATAAAGTAAGCATACTAATTGTTGAAACAAGTTGTATTGCTTTATTCCATTTTGTCATGTGTATAAAACAAAGAATTTCAGGTTTTTTTATTTGTATGGGCTGATATTCTGGGATGAATCAGGGTTAAATACCCATGTTCATAATTCCATAGATATTTTTTTGATTCATATAAAAATAAGATGTGGTATGAGATTGCCAATGAAACAACTCTCCTATAGAGACCAAATGATATAGAAGTCATGCCTGCATATAATTGATTCTAACCCTTTTCATGTTTTGATTTAAAAAATTTCATGACAATGCCTGAATAAAATTTAAAAGGAGACATCCCATCAGCATTTAAAAAAGCAGCAACAAATAAAACTAGAAATGATTTGGGAGGTCAACATTATAATAGTCTAGTGTTGAAGTCAGTTACTTCACTTTATTTCTCAGTATATAGTAGTATTTCAATGAAGGTTTTCAGATTCAATTTGAGTTTTGTCTTATATTGAGGACAAGGATGTTTATTCCTTACTGATACTTGATGTGTTTCTTTTAAAGGACTGTTAAACACTTCTGAAGAAATTTTATTGAGAATTTCAAAATAAAAAAAAAATAAATTCTGTAATCAGAAAATTGTAGCTGAATAAAAATCTGTTTTGTGGTATTTAATGCTGAAGTATTTTCATTCGGTAATGACATTTCATCAGCATTGGCATTGACATATTACGTGACCATAGGAAATGAATCAATTGTAGGTTTTCTGATGTCTAGAGATTTCTTATAATTATATATAATTAGTTGCGAAATTGATCTAATAGATGTAATCACACTGGACTCAGGAAACCGATGAACTGGTCATGCTGAGGAAAGAAAGGTTAACACAGGGCTGCAGATACTGGGAACAGCCCAATCTCATTGGTTAAAATGCAATGTATCTTGTAACAACATATTACACAGATCATGCTAAAGCAAGGAGAGCAATTTCCTCCTATATTAATACTTCATTTAAATAAAATGAACACTTCACCTGGTTTTACAGGTACTATTTTGTATTTAGTATGCTGGTAAATGTTTTGATTTTATTGAAATGATTTGTATAATTTTTATTGGGTGTACCATTATCCATTATGAATAGATTTTATCTTAATATATGACACACAGATATATTTGTAACTTGAATATGTGCAGACATTGCAGTTTGGTTACATTTGTTTCAGTGAGGACTATAGTGCCATTTAGTTAAGCGGCATTCAGGATAAAAGATACATGTTTTCATGCAAAAAATATTACTCCTAACAAAACAAAAGATTTACAGTATAGAATGTAGTTGTTGAAAAGTTGCCACTGTCAATTGGCAATTTGACAGTGGCAAATGTGGTTTTACTGGCATTTGGTAGTGGAGCCAGTAAAACGGATATTTGCAACCTTTAAATCAAAATTGACGACGGCAACTCGTCAGCTACAGTACTGTAATTCCTATTCTAATGCATTACAAAAAATCTTGTACATTAGCTTGGAATAATGTATAGATTTAAGGTAAAATAAAATCCCACAAAAGTTTACTATAATAAAACAAGTGTACATGGACTTTCTTGTATAAGAAAATCCCCATATTTAACCAAAATCTTAAGAAATGTACTTCTATTGAACTACTGTCTTCCTGTATTCTAATTCGCCAATATTTTTTCGTATGCAGTGACCTTCAGTACGAGACCTTTAGTGAGAACTTCAGCCATCGAAGTAAATGAAAACTTACATAATTCCCAGACATTACCTCATGCAAATTTACAATTTCATATATCACTGTTGATAAGAATAGTTTCCTGCCAAAAAAGTTCTTATGTACCATAAAATGATTTTTTGTCAGTCAAATTTTTCTTTTTAACTGATGAAGTGAGACAGAAATACTCCAAGGATGAAAATATTAAACAAAAATTTACATCACTCTATCTGTTTGCTTATTTTTCACGTGCTCCATGATTCTGTGTTGGCTGTTTATCAATTTCTCGACCCTTTAAACTTCAACAACAAACTCGAAAGTAAATTAGCTTAAATTGTTATCAACAATCACTGAATGACATATTATTTATCGATAATACATTATATATTTGTAAAAAATGTGCATAGAGGATTTAGTTTAGTATATTATATGCATGCATTGGGTCAATAATTTCCTTAACATTATAATTACATGTACCTCTTGTTTCATATGACTTTAACTTGTTCTGAATTTTAAAGCTAATACTAAAAGGTATGGATTTTGCTTATTGATTAAGGTGTATGGCAGGTTCACATGCTTATCCAAATTGGTCTTTGGTTGATAGTTGTCTCTTTGTCAATCATACCACATCTCCTAATCATTATACTTCCAGTGATTGTCTAAAGGGCTTATGGTATTTTTATTTGTATTTAACTCAAAACCAAAAAAAAAAAACATTTTGTGATTATTTCTGTTTTGTCTCCAGGGTCATCATTATATCTAATTTCCCATTATCTGAGATGAACCAGATCTTGATAGATTGGAAAATTTATCCTGAAATATTAATGTCATAAATCAGGCAAATCCCCTCTATTTTTTATTCACTAAATGAAAATGAGAAGAAAAAAAACCGCATTTTTACATATATCAATTAAGTACAAAGAGATAGTTACAGGAATCTATTTTGAAAGCATTGGAAGAATAGCATGTCACTGACATTTTTTAATTTGAATGAAGCTTGTAATAAAACACATCTTGAAGATGTTTGCAATAAGTCATTAACAGTACTAATTTTTACTGCACCGTGTACACATTTCTACAATAAATTGCTCAAGGCCAAAATATTTGAAAATCCAAAACATATTCAAAATCAATGAGCTTATATAAACCTAAAAAGACAAAAAGTAAATAAAGGATGAAGAGAAATATTGCCCAAGCTAATGTGAAGCAGTAGACTTAATATTACATACAAGGAATTAGAGAACATAGAACTCCATGCCCTGCTCCAACGATCACATTCCATTTTCAGTGAAGTCAGTGACCCTTGAAATTTTACTCATAATCCTTATTTGGAATATAATCTGGAGATGGGCAAGAAATTAGAGCTTTGCATGAGGGAGATATAATTTCCTTGATTTAAAAATATTATTTTCAAAATTGCAAGGATTTTTATAACCCTCCCCTCCTTCCAAGAAAACAGTCAGTTTTCCTTTGTTTTTTCTTTTTGTGACATGATCACCCAGTATGTGTTGTTGACATTATTCCCACATCTTCTCCTTTTCATATAAATTTGGTGTTGTCTTTATTTAAGCAATTGAAAAATTTGGCACTATTCCAATTTTTATTTTACTCCTGTATTCTACAATAGGAAATTGATAGACATATCTGACTTGGATTGACAAGGAGTTTTATTTAAATTCTGTTTTTGTGCTTTGACCTGAAGTTTTATTGAAATCTTAATCCTCCTTGTAAAGCATGGAGTATTCTTGAACTGATGGAAAGTATAGATAAACAAACCAACTTTTGTAACTATTTGAATAAGATGGAACGATATCCCAGGGCAAATATTCATGAATATTTTAAAAAGCAATATCCGTGCTAATACCCAAAATCTATTTTCAGTGTGGAATTTCAATTTTATAGAAATTTGTCCTGTCATTCAATATGGTTTTGAGAATTAGTTTTGACAAGTTCGGAAATAATAAAAGGTTTTAGATGTAATAGTTAATACAAGTGTTTTTTTACCTGGTAGTAAATCCATACAGATTTCCTGAATATGTTGTTTTATGGAATTTCTTTGTCTTCTTTGCAGTAATCTGTTCTTGTCAAGGACAGTTGTCAGAATTAATTATGGGATGGCACAGAAAAAGGCAACAATGAACTCATATATGCACTAAGTATTGGTGCCAAGATTCCTAACATGATGAAAGTTTAATTGTCTGAAATACTGATTCATAGAAAATGCAATGAAATGGAATTCAATATTTAGTTGTACTATTGATTTGAACAGAGTTAATATATGTGATTTGCAAGTCGTAGTAAGCATTGATGTGATTCAAAAGGACATTTTGTGTAAACATAAAGGATACAATAACCTACTTAACAATACTATTTGACCACTTATAGACAAATATAGGTCACATTATTGTCTCCCATGACAGAGGCAATTAAAGCTCCAATTGTTCAAATTTCAACAAGATCTGAAAGAATTCAACTGAAAGTTTTATGACAATACTATTTATATAGGCAAATATTAAAAAGCCATAATTGGTTCCTGCAAAATTGCAAAATTATTAAAACATTTTATTATTTGTTTGAGTCATGTTAATATCATTTTAAATGAAAAAGATGATAATCAGGACATTTACAGGTTGTAATTACTTAAGTAACACAACAGATGCCACATGTGGAGCAGGATCTGCTTACCCCACCGGAGCACCTGAGATTATCCCCAGTTTTTGGTGGGGCTCATGATGTTCAGTCTTTAGTTTTCTATGTTGTGTTTTGTGTACTCAGTTGTTGGTACTGGTTATTTTTTGTTTTTATTCATGGCATTGTCAGTTTGTTTTTATTCATGGCCTTGTCAGTTTGTTGTTTTTATTCATGGCATTGTCAGTTTGTTTTTATTCATGGCATTGTCAGATTGTTTTTATTCATGGCATTGTCAGTTTGTTTTTATCCATGGCATTGTCATTGTCAGTTTGTTTTTATTCATGACATTGTCAGTTTGTTTTCATTCATGGCATTGTCATTGTCAGTTTGTTTTTATTCATGACATTGTCAGTTTGTTTTTATTCATGACATTGTCAGTTTGTTTTTATTCATGGCATTGTCAGTTTGTTTTTATTCATGACATTGTCAGTTTGTTTTTATCTATGGCATTGTCATTGTCAGTTTGTTTTTATTCATGACATTGTCAGTTTGTTTTTATTCATGACATTGTCAGTTTGTTTTTATCTATGGCATTGTCATTGTCAGTTTGTTTTTATTCATGGCATTGTCAGTTTGTTTTTATTCATGACATTGTCAGTTTGTTTTCATTCATGGCATTGTCATTGTCAGTTTGTTTTTATTCATGACATTGTCAGTTTGTTTTTATCTATGGCATTGTCATTGTCAGTTTGTTTTTATTCATGGCATTGTCAGTTTGTTTTTATTCATGACATTGTCAGTTTGTTTTCATTCATGGCATTGTCATTGTCAGTTTGTTTTTATTCATGACATTGTCAGTTTGTTTTTATTCATGACATTGTCAGTTTGTTTTTATTCATGGCATTGTCAGTTTGTTTTTATTCATGACATTGTCAGTTTGTTTTTATCTATGGCATTGTCATTGTCAGTTTTTTTTTTTCATGACATTGTCAGTTTGTTTTTATTCATGACATTGTCAGTTTGTTTTTATCTATGGCATTGTCATTGTCAGTTTGTTTTTATTCATGACATTGTCAGTTTGTTTTTATCTATGGCATTGTCATTGTCAGTTTGTTTTTATTCTGATTATCCCTTTGGTATCTTTCACCACTCTTTTAACGAAAAAAATGCAGTGTCTTTATGTCACTGAGACATGGTCATATTGAAATCTTTGTACAAGATATCTTGTTACTGAAATCTTTTTGTGGACTTTATTTCTTTACTTTTTATGCCACACTTACGATAGTAGAGGGGCATTATGTTTTCTGGTCTGGTCTTGTCAGTCCATTTACAAAGTTTTTCTGTTCATCCTAATTAAAGTTCAGAGATGCAACTAATCGTCGGACCTGTCGGCCCGAGAGGGCAGAAATTGAGCAGGTCTGGCAAATTGGGCTTTTGTGCAAGACCTAATGACCGCAGGCAGTTCTCTAGAATTTTAGTAAGATTTAGCATTTTTGGTGCTAACCTATTAGTGGGGAATGAAATTTGCCTTGTTGAAAATTTATTAATGAAAGTTAGTTAGTATGTTTGCTGTAGATAATTCAAACATCAATGATTTGTAGGTCAACTTTCGCGGTAAACAATGGGGATACATGAGATTGGGGAGGGAAACAGCAGTTTTCATTCTTTCTGTAACTGTAACTGTATTGCGAATCTTCTTCCAATAAAGGAGCACCTCAATTGATGAGTAATTATCCACCAAAATAAAAGTTAATGTTTCTGAACACTTAAAATGTGACATTTATTATATGAAAAGTAGTCTTCCATTAAAACAAAATTTTGTGTACCATCATAATGGTTAAAAAAATTACAAAAATTTTCAAATGTTGCTTTTTGAAGTTTAAACATATTTATTCATGCAATTTACAAATATATCAAAATATACAAGGATAACAAAAAGTAAGATCTGGAAACAAGCTGCACACAGCTTATATCAATCGGATTGATTTTTGTAAGTACATGTATCCCTGTGATGAGAGTTGTAACTGGGAACTTTAAAAAAGGGAAATTTAAAACTGAATTGACTTTTCAGTCCTCACTTTCCTGAGAAAGTTGTTATCAATTAAAAATCTTAGAGCACTGTCAAAAAAAATGGAGAAGGCCCTAGCCTGCAGTTCAGTGGTACACAATAAAAAATAAAAATATATTGTAGTAATTATTAAATAAAAGAACTTAATTGAATTTTAGATATTTTCTAAAACAATCCACTAGAGCAATAAAAATATATTGCAGTAATTATTAAATAAAAGAACTTAATTGAATTTTAGATAAAAACAATCCACTAAAGCAGCTGTCACTGTAAAGACGTCGTCTTCTCTTACTGTATAAAAGCTGATATAAAAAAATGTAGGTCTGGCAAAATTGATGGGTCTGACAAAACTTGCTACCCTGTAGGCCCCAATGTCTGACAGAAAAAAAAACTGTTTGCATCTCTGAAAGTTTTGGTTAAATGTAGTTTGAGAACATATAAACTTGAAACTTAGTTGTATGTCGAGTAATTTTCTGCAAAAGAAATTGGAATCGAACACATAATAACTATAGGAATACATGGCCGTGAAAGTTCAAAACTTCTCAAGCCCATATTCTAATAAAGTTATATCTACATATGGCCCGACGCATCGATAGCATATATAGCGCAATTCATGCGGACACCAAAGTAATGTTGAAGATGTCACTCAATTTTGAGCATTATCGTGAAGTCAAGCAAAAAGCACAAAACTCTCGTCTCTGTAGGAGCGTCGGATTAGTGGATTGTTAAATTTTAGGACTGTCTCACTATAGGTCTGACCACAGAAATTTCTATGATTTGATAAAATTGTACCTGGTACAGATGTTAATTATTCATTATATATATGCCAAATTAGGCTTATGAGTAAAATTTCAAGGTTCACTCACTTCACTGAAAATGGAATGTGATCGTTGGAGCAGGGCATGGTGTTCTCTAATTCCTTGTATGTAATATTAAGGATGTACACCTCTGAGGAGCTAAAATTTCTAGAATTAAACTTTTTTTCTTAACCTGATTTTTGGGTTTATATGACTGTAAAAAAATAATTGGTGAAGAAAAAATCATATGGTGGTGCACTTCCATTTTTGGCTACGGCCCTTTGAAAGTACCCAATTTTGATGATTTTCCCATTTTTCATCAATTTTTACCTATTTTTGGGCTATTATCGTGAAAAAAATCACAATTCCACAATTAAACTTTTTTTCATACTTTCAATAAAGATGAAGTGGACCAATCTGAATAAATTCAACTTAAAAAACTATAGGTAGGTGTTAATATAAGAAAGTTTTATCATATTTTGATGTTTTTTTGTGTCAAATTAACCATGCTGTCAATTTTGTAAATTTGTGATTTTTCTCTGTTTTAAGAACAAAATGCATATTACTTCAACTTCTCTGTTATAAATGATTGAAAAAATACATATCTAAGAAATTTGAAAAGAAAAAAGTGATATGGGATGTACATGTTTCTGGTAAAATCATTTCTTGTATCCCTCACCCATTTTCTCAAAATTTGGGCTAAAAAGACTAACTTTATTGGTAATAAAATTTGAAAAATTGATTACTCGAAAACTACTCATTGTAAATACGCAATTTTTTCACAGGGTTAAGTTTGATTATAACATTTTTTAAATTCATTGATATTTTCCACTTGTATCACATGTTTTGGAAATAATTCCAGAACGAGATTTCAACGAGACTGTAACGTCAGAAGAATACATCCTTAAGTCTACTGCTTCACATTAGCTTGGGCAATATTTATCTTCATCCTTTATTTATAGAGAAACAGTAGATTGATGATCTTCACTCAATCATTCATAAATAACTAATATATCTTACATCGATATGATGAATCACTACTGTGTATACACTAACACATAATTTGCCTTTCTTTTCATGTGCTTTAGGAGAAGGGAAAATTAGGCAACTTGGTCCCTCAAATTCCAAGGCTCAAAGTATATTATTTGTCTATCAAATTACATCCTTCATATGTTCTCAAATCAACAGTAATAATACAGATTTGAAATTTTATACAAAAAAGCAAAAAGGATCATGATTTTCATTTGATCACAGTCTAAATTAAACTAGCTGTCTACGATAGAAGGGGGCATTATTTTTTTCCATTTAATCCAATATTAGGGTTAAAACCAAGCTTTTGTAGTTTACTGAACATGTAAATGTGATAGTGGGACCTGACCAAGATGCATGGTGTCCCGATAGACACATATTCTTGTTTTTAAGGCCCCGCCACGGTGGAGTGGGCATTGAGTGTTACCCTTGTCTGTAAGTCAGTCTGTATGTATGTCCCAAAATTAGTTTCTGTTCCCTTACTTTAGTTTGCCTCAACCAAATGTTATGAAACTTATTACCACAAAGCACAGATCAAGTTTGAATTTGGGTGGCATCACTTTTACCGTTCTAGAGTTATGCCCCTTTATAAATGGAAAACCGCTGAATCTGTCGTTTCTGTTCTCTGACTTTACTTTGCCTCAACCAAATGTTATGAAACTTATACACAATACTTATTACTATCACAGATCAAGTTCAGGTGGTGTCTGTCTACTTTTACAGTTCTCTTAAGTTATGTCCCTTAAAAACATTATTTGCAAGCGGGGGCATCATCTGTGTCCATGGACACATTCTCCATTTATTTAATTTTGATTTTGATTAATGCATAATCACAAAATACATGGAATCAGGCAAACAGCTGGTGGTTATTTCAATTTCCCTTCCCATCTATTCAAGCTGGCTTCTATTTTATTTAATTTGAAAATAAGATGTAGGTTGATTACCAATGAGACATTACTCTCCACACTTATAGACCAAATGATGTAGAAGTTAACAACTATAATCTGTCACCATACAATACAGCCTTCAATGATGAGCAAAACTCATATCGCACAGTAAGCTATAAAAGGTTTCCAAATGATAAATGTAAAACATTTCAAATGAGAAAAACTAACGATTTATGTACAAAACAATAAACTAAAAACAAATATGATATTCAACAACAAATGACAACCACTGAATTACATGCTCCTCAGACTTTGTTTGTATCTTGGTCCCTGCATTGATATGATTATATCAGTTGTAAGTTTAAAAGCTTTATAATTACCTTCTCTAAAGTTAGTTTGTAGCAAAAAAAAAGCTTTGATGTCCTTCACTGAAACAATTGTAAAATAATTGGCAATTAGTAACAATTTTAATTATCATAAACACTTAATAAACTGATTCAACAAACATTGAAATGGTCTAATATATGTTTGTTGTAGAATGTTGCAATGACTATCAAATTTTATAGCATTTTTTGTAAAAGATAATATCAATTGATGGTTCGCATGAATCACATGACTGATTGGATTCATTTACAAAAACTGTCCTTATTTAGCTTGCAGGAATAAGTCAAAATTGACAAAATAATGTTTATACAAACTGAATAGAATTTCCTATTTTATATATTATTAAATTTTTGTTTGTTTATGATTATTTTTCAATTATATTGATTTATCATTGACAGTTATAAAGTTGAAGTAAAACTATAAAATTCCAATGTTATTTATAATGAAAATGTCATCACTTATTAGTTAAACATGTTGTTTAAAATCAGTGCATTATCATTAATATTGATATATCAATACTGTAAAGCTTTCACAGATCTGTTTAATGAGGTATACAATTTCTGCATCAGTCAATTGTTAAATCATGAAAGTTAAAATGACTTTTCTCCCTTTGAGACATTAAAAAATTCTATTGTAAAATCTGATAGTGGAAAGGTGGTGTTGGTGCACTTTCATTTTATTTGTTACGTTAAATACAGTCATATTCTTTGATCATTATAGTATTTCTGGGAATTAAACTTTTGAATTATCTATAGTTTGCATTTCATTATGGTGAATGTTTTCATGTTGCTTCATGAATCAAAGCAAAGATAAAAACCTGGAGAAAAATATTCACAGAGTAATATCCATATTGCATAGTATAAAATGTTATGTCATTCTCTTTGAAATCATACTATTTGAAATCTCATGACCTTTGCATGATCTTGGTGCCATGCAGTCAATGAAATAATGTCTTTGAACTTGTCATTGTCTTTGATTTGGTTTTTTAATTTACTTTTAAGCTCTAACAGAAAATCATGAATCATGCTATAATTAGACTATTAGTTCTATGGATGTCACATGACAGTCCAGCATCAATAAATGGGCAGTTATATTTTTACAATTTAATTAACATTTTGAAAAATACATGTAAGGATTTGAGTATTTTACTTAACAGTTTGATCAAAACGTATGACTTTTCCATCATATAAATTTAAAATCCAAATTCAGTTACAACTTTGCATATGTTGCAGCTACCTCAGGAATTTAATAACTTTATAGTTTTTCTATCTTTATTTCATGGTTTTGCGCACTTTAAAACAGAAACAAATGGTTATTTTCGGTCAATTTATTAAAATACCTGCATGTCCAATATAGATAAAAATATTTATCTAAATCATAATTGTGTTTCTCATTTTGGGACCTAGTAGAGATATTGACCCAGTTATCTCCCTTGACATTCAGTTTACCTGTTGATTAAATGCTATCAGCATGTTCTGTTCTTGAATATAAGATGAAAGTTATAGGTACGTCTATTTGAGCAATTTTTCAGGTCTGTATACAGTCTTAACAGATTTTTGGACCTGAGTACTAAGCAGCCACTTTTTGTTTATTGATATTTTGATTTCACTATAACTTCTAGACAAGCATTATTTTTACAATGTGTCATTTTTATTTATAGAAAAAAGTAAAATAACAAAAATAGCGAACTCCAAGGAAAATTCAAAAAGGAAACTCCTAATATCAAATGGCAAAATCAAAAGCTCAAACAAATCAAACAAATGGAAAACAACTGTCATATTCCTGACTTGATAGGTGTGTTTATTATGGTGAACCTTTATCAAGAGTTGTTGGCATCAAATCAAAATCAAAATATTTCTACTTAAAATTTGTTACTTAAATTACGCAAAACTCCTTACAAATGCTTCATACCAGTTTTTAGCGTATGTACTTGCTACTAAATTAGAAAAAGAAAATTGAAAGATTTGGGAATAAATACCACTTAAATGTCACTTCCATTTAGAATAATTACAAAATAGGTTTGAAAACAAATAGTGTGTCAGTTTCTTCCTGTAAAGTTTAACTACATCAAGATAAATCTTAGATATATATCCATACACGATAAATAATGATATAAATGCAGTGTTTTGATACATAAGGATGTATCTATAGATGGTAGACAAAATTTAATTGTATTCTTTGTCAGAAGGCTTTATTTACACTATATATATGGAAATCATGCATTCCTCTGGAAAGTAAATTACCTTAATTTGTTAAACAAATGGGTTTCTGGATATCGTAATTCATCACTGGGATCTCTGTGCTTTGGGTTTCTCACTCACAGTAGATGGAATTTTAAATTTTGGAACATACCGAAACTTAAATTCTCCAACTTATGATTTATTTCTTAGTGGAAATATTACATTTAAGGTAAAAATCATGAATTTATTTACAGATTGTCTCTGGACAATTTTGAGTTCAACAGAGGGTATTGACACTTCTATTGATGACATCCATTGTAATCCTGAAGATGTCTGTGATTGTGTGTGTTTTGGGTAGCATTGATGTATACACAACAACTTCTTTTAAATTTACTCCTAAAATTAAGATTATGTATTGTTAGATGTAAGTTTTGTAGAATCCAAAGACATAGATAAGGTAACTAAAAGAAAGACTGTGTAAAATTATTGCAACATATGTTGTACAGCAAATCTCTTTCTAGATAGAGAGATATTTGACCTGTTAGGTTTATAAAGTTCTGTTGACACCAATGATGCAACATGTCATTCCAATCATTTAATTCTACTTGAGTAGCTGTCTTTCTTATTTCACTATCATTTCAGTATTTTATATTATATATATGATAGCAATGAACACAAATCATAGGTTCCTTCTTGAACACTAGAATGTACTCACACTTAATAGAGCAAATTTTACTATCGTTTGTTGCCAACTAAGAATAAAATAGAACTCAAATTGTAAAATCCTGAAACAATTCTTAAGTCTTAGAAGCTTTAGAATTAGGAACAAGGCCTGCAGGAACTGAAAAAATGTAGTATTCATATTCATGGTACCTTGTGAAAATTATCAACCTTAAATGAATTTCACAACAATACTATAAAACAAAAACAAGAAATCAATCTCTTTAGATTACCCTGGTATAAAGGATTATTTAATGAATTTATGTTATCAATTAATTATTTTAGAAGGTTGATTCTGTTCAGTAACTGATTTATCAGATCTATTAACGTAGTGAATGTTCTTGTATGGTTACATAATCTATAACTGTTTCACAACAAATAATGTGCAGGATGATAAAAGTAGACATAAATAGGCCATAAATTGGTGGCTTATTGGTCCAATAAACTTGGTCTAATATATGTTTGTTGTAGAATGTTGCAATGACTATCAAATTTTATAGCATTTTTGTAAAAGATAATATCAATTGATGGTTCGCATGAATCACATGACTGATTGGATTCATTTACAAAACTGTCCTTATTTAGCTTGCAGGAATAAGTCAAAATTGACAAAATAATGTTTATACAAACTGAATAGAATTTCCTATTTTATATATTATTAAATTTTTGTTTGTTTATGATTATTTTTCAATTATATTGATTTATCATTGACAGTTATAAAGTTGAAGTAAAACTATAAAATTCCAATGTTATTTATAATGAAAATGTCATCACTTATTAGTTAAACATGTTGTTTAAAATCAGTGCATTATCATTAATATTGATATATCAATACTGTAAAGCTTTCACAGATCTGTTTAATGAGGTATACAATTTCTGCATCAGTCAATTGTAAAATCATGAAAGTTAAAATGACTTTTTCTCCCCTTTGAGACATTAAAAAATTCTATTGTAAAATCTGATAGTGGAAAGGTGGTGTTGGTGCACTTTCATTTTATGTGTTAAGTTAAATACAGTCATATTCTTTGATCATTATAGTATTTCTGGGAATTAAACTTTTGAATTATCTATAGTTTGCATTTCATTATGGTGAATGTTTTCATGTTGCTTCATGAATCAAAGCAAAGATAAAAACCTGGAGAAAAATATTCACAGAGTAATATCCATATTGCATAGTATAAAATGTTATGTCATTCTCTTTGAAATCATACTATTTGAAATCTCATGACTTTTGCATGATCTTGGTGCCATGCAGTCAATGAAATAATGTCTTTGAACTTGTCATTGTCTTTCATTTGGTTTTTTAATTTACTTTTAAGCTCTAACAGAAAATCATGAATCATGCTATAATTAGACTATTAGTTCTATGGATGTCACATGACAGTCCAGCATCAATAAATGGGCAGATATATTTTTACAATTTAATTAACATTTTGAAAATACATGTAAGGATTTGAGTATTTTACTTAACAGTTTGATCAAAACGTATGACTTTTCCATCATATAAATTTAAAATCCAAATTCAGTTACAACTTTGCATATGTTGCAGCTACCTCAGGAATTTAATAACTTTATAGTTTTCCATGGTTTTGTGCACTTTAAAACAGAAACAAATGGTTATTTTCGGTCAATTTATTAAAATACCTGCATGTCCAATATAGATAAAAATATTTATCTAAATCATAATTGTGTTTTTCATTTTGGGACCTAGTAGAGATATTGACCCAATTATCTCCCTTGACATTCAGTTTACCTGTTGCTTAAATGCTATCAGCATGTCCTGTTCTTGAATATAAGATGAAAGTTATACGTACGTCTATTTGAGCAATTTTTCAGGTCTGTATACAGTCTTAACAGATTTTCGGACCTGAGTACTAAGCAGCCACTTTTGTTTATTGATATTTTGATTTCACTATAACTTCTAGACAAGCATTATTTTACAATGTGTCATTTTTATTTATAGAAAAAGTAAAATAACAAAATAGCGAACTCCAAGGAAAATTCAAAAGGAAACTCCTAATATCAAATGGCAAAATCAAAAGCTCAAACAAATCAAACGAATGGAAAACAACTGTCATATTCCTGACATGATAGGTGTGTTTATTATGGTGAACCTTTATCAAGAGTCGTTGGCATCAAATCAAAATCAAAATATTTCTACTTAAAATTTGTTACTTAATTACGCAAAACTCCTTACAAATGCTTCATACCAGTTTTTAGCATATGTACTTGCTACTAAATTAGAAAAAGAAAATTGAAAGATTTGGGAATAAATACCACTTAAATGTCACTTCCATTTAGAATAATTACAAAATAGGTTTGAAAACAAATAGTGTGTCAGTTTCTTCCTGTAAAGTTTAACTACATCAAGATAAATCTTAGATATATATCCTTACACGATAAATAATGATATAAATGCAGTGTTTTGATACATAAGGATGTATCTATAGATGGTAGACAAAATTTAATTGTATTCTTTGTCAGAAGGCTTTATTTACACTATATATATGGAAATCATGCATTCCTCTGGAAAGTAAATTACCTTAATTTGTTAAACAAATGGGTTTCTGGATATCGTAATTCATCACTGGGATCTCTGTGCTTTGGGTTTCTCACTCACAGTAGATGGAATTTTTAAATTTTGGAACATACCGAAACTTAAATTCTCCAACTTATGATTTATTTCTTAGTGGAAATATTACATTTAAGGTAAAAAATCATGAATTTATTTACAGATTGTCTCTGGACAATTTTGAGTTCAACAGAGGGTATTGACACTTCTATTGATGACATCCATTGTAATCCTGAAGATGTCTGTGATTGTGTGTGTTTTGGGTAGCATTGATGTATACACAACAACTTCTTTTAAATTTACTCCTAAAATTAAGATTATGTATTGTTAGATGTAAGTTTTGTAGAATCCAAAGACATAGATAAGGTAACTAAAAGAAAGACTGTGTAAAAATTATTGCAACATATGTTGTACAGCAAATCTCTTTCTAGATAGAGAGATATTTGACCTGTTAGGTTTATAAAGTTCTGTTGACACCAATGATGCAACATGTCATTCCAATCATTTAATTCTACTTGAGTAGCTGTCTTTCTTATTTCACTATCATTTCAGTATTTTATATTATATATATGATAGCAATGAACACAAATCATAGGTTCCTTCTTGAACACTAGAATGTACTCACACTTAATAGAGCAAATTTTACTATCGTTTGTTGCCAACTAAGAATAAAATAGAACTCAAATTGTAAAATCCTGAAACAATTCTTAAGTCTTAGAAGCTTTAGAATTAGGAACAAGGCCTGCAGGAACTGAAAAAATGTAGTATTCATATTCATGGTACCTTGTGAAAATTATCAACCTTAAATGAATTTCACAACAATACTATAAAACAAAAAACAAGAAATCAATCTCTTTTAGATTACCCTGGTATAAAGGATTATTTAATGAATTTATGTTATCAATTAATTATTTTAGAAGGTTGATTCTGTTCAGTAACTGATTTATCAGATCTATTAACGTAGTGAATGTTCTTGTATGGTTACATAATCTATAACTGTTTCACAACAAATAATGTGCAGGATGATAAAAAGTAGACATAAATAGGCCATAAATTGGTGGCTTATTGGTCCAATAAACTTTTTTTAAAGCTACATACTTTTTCTATTTTATTCTTTAGAGTTTAAGCCTCAGACATCATCCTTGGGTGTAGGTGGGGTTGTTTTGCTCAGTCTTTTGTTACTGTAAATTCAGAAATTACTGCAAGGTTTGTATTAATGCGATTCAGTGTGCGTATCACAATATGAAGAACTGATATCTGATACTAATATTGTATGCAAATTTGACTTAAATTGCAATAATTAATATCGTATTTTTGTAGAGTCATAAAAAATCACAATAATAAATGCACACAATAATTTCTGAATTTACAGTATCTATTTTATAAGTGTTCTATATTACTGCATTTTCAAATCTTAGCCAGCAGTCAAAGTTAAAGACACATTTCAGTTGGGGCAGTTTTAAAAAAGTATGGAGAGCCATACTAGGCTGTAAAGGAATGGCTATTGAAATCATGACAATAAGTGGGATTGGTTGCAAATGGATTAATTATTGATTGTGTTAAATTAGCATTGAATTAATATACATGTATATATATGAATAAGAACTTGTATTGAATGTATAAAGAAAAGTTGAAAAATAAAACAAAATGTCAATGGCATAATAGCAATAAACAGTTTCTGTAATTTATGCAATAGAATTGATGGGTATATATAGTAAACAGACTATTAGCTTATGATAATTTTTTGCATATATTAAAGTATTATATTTATTGTGCAAAATTCTGTTATTTGTTAAGTGACTCACAGATATTTTGGTACTGCATAATTTAACATTTAAATAATAATAAAATGACATACTTTAGACCAGAATACTATCAGTATTAAATAGGACTAAGATTTAATAACCAACTGTAAACAGAAAATCCTATAAGTCGATGAGTATGAAATCTAATCCATCATATCAACATCTTAAAACGTCAATAATATGTCACGGAAGGTCTTTCGTTGGTCTATCACAATTTCAAAAAAATTATGAGTTCTTTTCATACCACAGTGTTAGCGTAATATTTCCACCACTGTTAGTTAAGTCACGTAAAGGATAAAGTTCTTGTGAGATGTTATTCTATATGTGCTTATATTTCTGAGGTTTACTTAACAAATAATTCTTTTGTTAGATGAATAAATATGCCATAAAAATTGGCTTATTATATAAGTGAGGGTCTATACCTATGTCCTGAATGTAAGGTAATTACTTTTTAATACAACTTACAAAATCCTTTTTATTTAGCCTAAAATTAACCCATTTTTCTGTTTTTGATTGAATTTTCTGGATTTAAAACCTTTTCAGCAAACTTTTTTTACAAGGGAAGTTGAGTGAATGTCCAGCTTAATTTATTATGAACAAGATGGATTTTTGTTACATAAGTTGAATTTTAAACTATTTCACTAATGCTAGAATGAAAGTAAGGAGATGTGATATGATTGCTAATGAGACAATTATCCACCACAAGACCAAAAATGTAGGCAACTGCACTAAGTTCATAGTATGTATGGCCTTTAAAAATTAGTAAAACCCCATAAGGTAGAGTAAGATATAAAAAGCTCCCAGATATCAAAAATATAGTAAAAAGTATGGGTTACAAGGTTTTTTTTTTAAGCTGCAGGTTGTGCAAAAATTGTCAGATTTTGTGTAGATTTTACATGGAAAAACCAATTTTGTGTAATAGAAAGATACCTAAATGATAGAATTTAAGACAAAATATGAGAAGATAGCTCTCAGAAAATAAAACGAAAAATGGGGTCATCCAGGGACTTATTTTCTTGCTACAAAGCAAAATTGGTAATTTCACTACACATTCCTTTATAAAAGTTGGGTTATGTGAGTTATCTCCCCTTAAATGAGTTAGTTGAAGAAAAAAGTATTGGATCAAACATATTCGGTAATTGTGAAAACAGTCTTAATAATAAAATAAGGTACATAATTTTCTTCATTTAGATGAAAAATCTTACAAATGAATAACATTCCTCTCTCAATATTTTCACATTTTATTATATGATGTAGACTGATTGATTTCTGCTATTTTACAATCCAAAATGTTGGAAGATACCTGATCTATTGGTCAACAAAAGAAAATTGGTCATTCAGACACATGAATGGTTTCTGTTGTAAGAAGTCAAAGAGCAGTGTTTAAATATAAAGAGTTTGTGAAATTATTACAGAAAATATAAATGCCAATTAAGGTGAAAAATATAAATATGTAATATTTTTCTTCTTTTAGCCTCCTGTGGAAACTATTTCTGTGCCTTCTATGGAGAATGCTACATAGACAAAGTCAGCAATGGTCCAGCATGTAGATGTCCTCTGCAACCCTGTCCTAATGGCCACATCCCTGTATGTGGGGATGACGGAATGACATACAGGACACAGTGTCATCTAGAACGGTCAAGTTGTAAGGAACAGAGAAGAATCAAGATAAAACACCCTGGTGAATGTAAAGGAAAAGGTATTATTGATTGACAGAAATAGCCATATTTTTTTATCATATTCCTGAAGTTTAAATTATTTTTCTCTCCAGCTCTTCAGACAATCCAAGTTTTATCATGGCTTTTTTAAATTGAAATGATTTGACCTGGAGTCATGATGTTTTGTGCATTTAAGCTTATATTTACTGGGATATTTCAATTTTCAAACGTTTTGCCATCATGTAGATCTGTAGACATCACTTTTCTATACTACACATTGAAATATATGCTCCTAAAGCAATGGGATGTTTCTCAAATCAAAATAATAACAAGTGTCATCATCATTTGTTTTGCTTTTCAAATATATTGTAAAATATACAAACCATATGTATATAGTGCAACAAGTTCATTTTAAAAATCTTTGACATTTTTTTTTCACTTTCAGATGACATCTTAAAAGTATTTATGCTTTGAACAGCTTATTGTAGGGTATTAGTGGAGAAAACAAATAGTTGAATATCTTTTAAACAAAATTTTCATTGACGATGCTGATATTTTTTATTTCACCACTCTATATCTCAAACAATACTATTGTATCTTTGAATTTATCGAAGTTCAATAACATCATTTTTTTCAGAACCAGTCCATGGAGGATGGAGTGCATGGGGAGACTGGTCTCCTTGTTCTGTATCTTGTGGAGCAGGGAAGAAGAGGAGGTTTAGAGATTGTAAGAACCCAGCACCATCACCTATGGGACGTTATTGTGGAGACTCATGGATGCAGGAAGATAACTGCTTTATTGAATGTGGTAAGGTCAATATTAAGGTACCAGTCTTGTAATACAACTCCAGTTTCTGGTGCATGTCAAAACATGGAGTGAAATGAAATAGTCCATTTTTTTCTGAATTTTTTTCTGGACTCAATTTTTTCTGTTTGATTAAAAGTCTGAGTTGAAACATATATTAAGATTTTTTAAAAAATTTTGCATCTTTTTTGGGATATCAAACCAGGAAAGTGGAATGATATCTGGAAGTGGTGTGGCCTAGTAAAAACAGCAAACAGAAAGTAGAAAAAATTAGTTTTGACTTCAGGGTTTCATAACTTTTTATTCTTCTTGGCATGAGGCACTTTTTTTGGGATTAAATCACAATTTCACATTACTACATACATGATATGTACATGAAAAAATTTATGTAGCATTTCATTTAAGAAAATTTCAAAGATCAGCTGTTTTGCCTGTAAGCCTATGGAGCAGTCAATTACAAGATTGTAACCTTAAGAATCCTTTATCATATATTTAGTAGTAAATACAGTAGTTTTGAATATTTATATATTGACAAATACCCTGCTGTTCAATCCAGACACTCAACTTTGATGCGCACCCTTTATCACACCACTTTATCACACCCCTACTCAAATTTCTCATCTATGACAGTAGTGATTCCGACTAAATTTACATAAAGTCCATGTTTATATTTATGCAAGCTTCTCAAGAAATATTTTTCTTCAATGGGTCCTAAATGAAACGGTCATTAGGGCGTGACGTCATTTATCGAATGACGTCATTGTTTGGCATGTGACGTCACAGATGTTGAGCTTTCATATTTTCTGACTATAAAAAAGAACTCAATGAAATACCATACAAAACACAAAAAAATACAATAAATAAAATATTTCTATGAACAACAGGACACAAATTGTAAGGTAACCCAGGTGCTTCGGACGAATAATTAAGCAGTTCTTTTAAAGCTTTTAAAACAAGACAAAAGTAAATCTGAAGGTAACCCAGGTGCTAGGGATCAGAAAGCAGTTCATATATACTCTCTTTTAAATATATGATAAAGCGTAGAACATGGAAAATCGTATCACATGTCGTGTCACCACGACCAATATCATCCTCGGGCTGATATTGGTAGCTCGGGATAATACGGCATATGATACAGATTTTGCCATGTATTATTCTCTATTTATTGAATATGGTAAGGTCAATATTTAGTATAAGACACATTTTCCTTTGTTGCTGTGTCATTGGGTTGCTGTCATGATGATGTTAATCCCACATCTTCATTTATTCATGAAAAAAAATTAAAGCAATGATTTCGATTAATTTGCATATTGAAAGGAAATCAACTAATCAAGTAGTTTTATTTTTCCCTCCAATGAAGCAGAGAATTATGCCCCTTTCAAATGCAAACACATGAAAATTTATATAATTAACATATATTGTAAAAAAATCATTAAGTATTCTTAATACAGAATAACTCTTATCTGCCAGATATCCGATAACTTTTATCTTCAGGATACCGGATCTAAAATCAACAAAAAGGAGATTTTAGTCATGTTTGTCTTCTGTTTTCTGGAGTTTGAATAAGTTTGGTCTTTGATGGGAAGTTTTTTCTATTGGTATCAATCATATGACTTCTCTATTTATTATCTATATCTATATGACATAAATTACCCAATTTACAATGTCACAAAATGTTATTATAGACAGTACAAAGTTATAATGTCTCAATCAGTATTAGGGGAATATCTACTATTCAAGCAAAACCTGATAAGGATATTACATATAATCTGCTGTCCATAGAGAGAGAATTCTATGATTTAACTAACATAAGGGTACTATTGGAAATTTATAAATTGAGTATCTTTGGTATGGTTTATGATAATGGCTCCTATGAGACTAATTACTAAGAAGTACTGTTACATCATACAGTTTGTCTACAGCGCTGATGGTGGTTTATATCATAAATGTCAGCTAACATTGACTGTGTGTTTGTATAGCTTGCAGATTGCATTATTTATAATCTGTCATCTAGTATTGACTATCTTGTATAAGTTTATTCATTGCTTATATACATTGAAAATCATCTAACCTTAACCTCTTAGGTACTGGAAAATATCTTTTGATTAGACTCACTCAATTTACCAAAATTTTATTATTATAGAAATTGATTGGGTAAATATCAACATTTTTAGAGTACATGACTAATATTTCTAGAATATAGTAACCTTTAACAACTATGCTCTAGAAAAAGGTTTGGAAAACAAAATACATAAGACTTGAAACAAACAACCCATAGTTCTATTCAATAGAATCTTTTAAAATTTAGATAGTCTATATAATTTCAGGGAGATAACTATGGTCTCTTGGAATTTTGCAAGAGATTTTCTGAACATTTGAAAGTGATTTGTCCAGCAAATTATACTGCACATTTGGGAAAACACACAATTTCAGAGTTTTTAGACTTGGCATCCGTCGTCGTCAGTCCGTCTGGTGTAAATTATTTCAAACATCTCATCTGAAACTACTGAACCAATTCCAACCAAACTTAAGCTGAATGATCCTTAGGGTATCTAGAATAAAGTTTGTGCTTTATTTTCTGTTTCATCAAAAAACATGGCCACCATGGCTAAAAATAGAACATATGGGGGTAAAATGCAGTTTTCGGCTTATATCTCAAAAACCAAAGCATTTAGAGCAAATGTGACATGGGTTAAAAGTGTTTATTATGTGAAGTTCTATCAGCCCTCAAATATACAGATGAATCTAATAACCCATTGTTGGGTTGCTGCCACTAAATTGGTAATTTTAAGGAAAATTTTGCAGTTTTCATTATTATCTTGAATATTATTATAGATAAAGATAAACTGTAAATAGCAAAAATGTTCAGCAAAGTAAGATCTACAAATAAGTTTTATATGACCAAAATTGTCAATTGACCCCTTAAGGGGTTATTGCCCTTTAAAGACAATTTTTCACAATTTGTTCATCTAGTTTGCTTACTTTAGAAAATCTTCTCCTTTGAAACTGCTGAATCAATTTCAGCCAAACTTGGGCTGAATGAGTTTCAGAGTATCTAGTATAAATTTTGTATTTTATTTCCTTGTATGTCAAGAAACATAGACACTATGGCTAAAATGGAACATAGGGGTAAAATGCAATTTTTTGCTTTTGAAGAAAATATGACAGATACAAAGAACATTTAAATGGAATTTTTAAGCCACTCATTAATATATATTGAAAAGCAAAAACAATCATTGATGAAAGATTTAAGCAAAAAATTACAGGTGAGCGATTCAGGCTCTTGAGAGCCTCTTGTTTTTAATGTAATACTAAAATACTGCAATGGGCGTGTAATTTTTCCTTTGTGCACATTCAGTGCTGCTATAGATGAAGCCAATTTGGATAAATATCATAATATAACTGCTTAAGGAAATCCTTAAATTGTCAGAAAAGTCGAAAAAATTACAAAATTCCCAATTTTGATCATTATTTTGATCATTATCAACAACAGTAACAAATGATTTAAATTTTTTGCAATTTTTCTTATAAGTCCCCCTGCCGTACAACATTAACAAAAAATAAGATAAAGTGGCAATGTAAAAACTGTATTAAATCCTCTTAAAATGATGGTGTCTCCTGTGAACCAAAGTCATGGTCATTTGATCAATGTTAGGTTTGTCAAGAATGAAGTTATAAATCTCACCTTTTATATCTATATTGTTTAACTGAATTTTAAACAGAAGAGAAATTAGGGGCACATTACATTTGCACACATTTGGGGATTTCAAGTTTTTACGTTTGTGCGCAGCTTTTGATTACATTTAAAAGGCGCATTCATTTTACAGGTAACACAGGTAAAAATAAAGATAATTCATAATAAGTATGACTATAATTATTATAAATTTTAAACATACTCTTGAATTTTAATAATATGTTTTTCATATTGAATTAAAAAAAAATATAAATTGGTAATGAGAAATCTCGTAATAGCTTAAGGCATACATGTGAGTATTTCAGAGTAAATAGTATTCTGTTTTTTAATTTTTACCGAATAGTGATCGCTTTGGACTATTATTTTAGTCAGTTTGTATATATTTCCAGGACTAAGTGCTTGTGCATAATAAAACAGACTTATCCTGCTGAAAATAAAAGTTTATGGGACGTTATTGTGGAGACTCATGGATGCAGGAAGATAACTGCTTTATTGAATGTGGTAAGGTCAATATTAAGGTACCAGTCTTGTAATACAACTCCAGTTTCTGGTGCATGTCAAAACATGGAGTGAAATGAAATAGTCCATTTTTTTCTGAATTTTTTTCTGGACTCAATTTTTTCTGTTTGATTAAAAGTCTGAGTTGAAACATATATTAAGATTTTTTAAAAAATTTTGCATCTTTTTTGGGATATCAAACCAGGAAAGTGGAATGATATCTGGAAGTGGTGAGGCCTAGTAAAAACAGCAAACAGAAAGTAGAAAAAAATTAGTTTTGACTTCAGGGTTTCATAACTTTTTATTCTTCTTGGCATGAGGCACTTTTTTGGGATTAAATCACAATTTCACATTACTACATACATGATATGTACATGAAAAAAAAATTCTATGTAGCATTTCATTTAAGAAAATTTCAAAGATCAGCTGTTTTGCCTGTAAGCCTATGGAGCAGTCAATTACAAGATTGTAACCTTAAGAATCCTTTATCATATATTTAGTAGTAAATACAGTAGTTTTGAATATTTATATATTGACAAATACCCTGCTGTTCAATCCGTATTACTCAACTTTGATGCGCACCCTTTATCACACCACTTTATCACACCCCTACTCAAATTTCTCATCTATGACAGTAGTGATTCCGACTAAATTTACATAAAGTCCATGTTTATATTTATGCAAGCTTCTCAAGAAATATTTTTCTTCAATGGGTCCTAAATGAAACGGTCATTAGGGCGTGACGTCATTTATCGAATGACGTCATTGTTTGGCATGTGACGTCACAGATGTTGAGCTTTCATATTTTCTGACTATAAAAAAGAACTCAATGAAATACCATACAAAACACAAAAAAATACAATAAATAAAATATTTCTATGAACAACAGGACACAAATTGTAAGGTAACCCAGGTGCTTCGGACAAATAATTTTGCAGTTCTTTTAAAGCTTTTAAAACAAGACAAAAGTAAATCTGAAGGTAACCCAGGTGCTAGGGATCAGAAAGCAGTTCATATATACTCTCTTTTAAATATATGATAAAGCGTATAAAACATGGCAAAATCCGTATCACATGCCGTGTCACCCGCGACCAATATCATCCCTCGGGCTGATATTGGTAGCTCGGGATAATACGGCATATGATACGGATTTTGCCATGTATTATTCTCTATTTATTGAATATGGTAAGGTCAATATTTAGTATGCTTTATTGAATATGGCCAGTTCAATATTTAGTATAAGACACATTTTCCTTTGTTGCTGTGTCATTGGGTTGCTGTCATGATGATGTTAATCCCACATCTTCATTTATTCATGAAAAAAAATTAAAGCAATGATTTCGATTAATTTGCATATTGAAAGGAAATCAACTAATCAAGTAGTTTTATTTTTCCTCCAATGAAGCAGAGAATTATGCCCTTTCAAATGCAAACACATGAAAATTTATATAATTAACATATATTGTAAAAAATCATTAAGTATTCTTAATACAGAATAACTCTTATCTGCCAGATATCTGATAACTTTTATCTTCAGGATACCGGATCTAAAATCAACAAAAGGAGATTTTAGTCATGTTTGTCTTCTGTTTTCTGGAGTTTGAATAAGTTTGGTCTTTGATGGGAAGTTTTTCTATTGGTATCAATCATATGACTTCTCTATTTATTATCTATATCTATATGACATAAATTACCCAATTTACAATGTCACAAAATGTTATTATAGACAGTACAAAGTTATAATGTCTCAATCAGTATTAGGGAATATCTACTATTCAAGCAAAACCTGATAAGGATATTACATATAATCTGCTGTCCATAGAGAGAATTCTATGATTTAACTAACATAAGGATACTATTGGAAATTTATAAATTGAGTATCTTTGGTATGGTTTATGATAATGGCTCCTATGAGACTAATTACTAAGAAGTACTGTTACATCATACAGTTTGTCTACAGCGCTGATGGTGGTTTATATCATAAATGTCAGCTAACATTGACTGTGTGTTTGTATAGCTTGCAGATTGCATTATTTATAATCTGTCATCTAGTATTGACTATCTTGTATAAGTTTATTCATTGCTTATATACATTGAAAATCATCTAACCTTAACCTCTTAGGTACTGGAAAATATCTTTTGATTAGACTCACTCAATTTACCAAAATTTTATTATTATAGAAATTGATTGGGTAAATATCAACATTTTTAGGAGTACATGACTAATATTTCTAGAATATAGTAACCTTTAACAACTATGCTCTAGAAAAAAGGTTTGGAAAACAAAATACATAAGACTTGAAACAAACAACCCATAGTTCTATTCAATAGAATCTTTTTAAAATTTAGATAGTCTATATAATTTCAGGGGAGATAACTATGGTCTCTTGGAATTTTGCAGGAGATTTTCTGAACATTTGAAAGTGATTTGTCCAGCAAATTATACTGCACATTTGGGAAAACACACAATTTCAGAGTTTTTAGACTTGGCATCCGTCGTCGTCGTCGTCCGTCTGGTGTAAATTATTTCAAACATCTCATCTGAAACTACTGAACCAATTCCAACCAAACTTAAGCTGAATGATCCTTAGGGTATCTAGAATAAAGTTTGTGTTTTATTTTCTGTTTCGTCAAAAAACATGGCCACCATGGCTAAAAATAGAACATATGGGGTAAAATGCAGTTTTTGGCTTATATCTCAAAAACCAAAGCATTTAGAGCAAATCTGACATGGGGTAAAAGTGTTTATTATGTGAAGTTCTATCAGCCCTCAAATATACAGATGAATCTAATAACCCATTGTTGGGTTGCTGCCACTAAATTGGTAATTTTAAGGAAAATTTTGCAGTTTTCATTATTATCTTGAATATTATTATAGATAAAGATAAACTGTAAATAGCAAAAATGTTCAGCAAAGTAAGATCTACAAATAAGTTTATATGACCAAAATTGTCAATTGACCCCTTAAGGGGTTATTGCCCTTTAAAGACAATTTTTCACAATTTGTTCATCTAGTTTGCTTACTTTAGAAAATCTTCTCCTTTGAAACTGCTGAATCAATTTCAGCCAAACTTGGGCTGAATGAGTTTCAGAGTATCTAGTATAAATTTTGTATTTTATTTCCTTGTATGTCAAGAAACATAGACACTATGGCTAAAATGGAACATAGGGGTAAAATGCAATTTTTTGCTTTTGAAGAAAATATGACAGATACAAAGAACATTTAAATGGAATTTTAAGCCACTCATTAATATATATTGAAAAGCAAAACAATCATTGATGAAAGATTTAAGCAAAAATTACAGGTGAGCGATTCAGGCTCGTGAGAGTCTCTTGTTTTAATGTAATACTAAAATACTGCAATGGGCGTGTAATTTTTCCTTTGTGCACATTCAGTGCTGCTATAGATGAAGCCAATTTGGATAAATATCATAATATAACTGCTTAAGGAAATCCTTAAATTGTCAGAAAAGTCGAAAAAATTACAAAATTCCCAATTTTGATCATTATTTTTCTCATAATCAACAACAGTAACAAATGATTTAAATTTTTTGCAATTTTTCTTATAAGTCCCCTGCCGCATACAACATTAACAAAAAATAAGATAAAGTGGCAATGTAAAACTGTATTAAATCCTCTTAAAATGATGGTGTCTCCTGTGAACCAAAGTCATGGTCATTTGATCATAGTTAGGTTTGTCAAGAATGAAGTTATAAATCTCACCTTTTATATCTATATTGTTTAACTGAATTTTAAACAGAAGAGAAATTAGGGCACATTACATTTGCACACATTTGGGGATTTCAAGTTTTACGTTTGCGCAGCTTTGATTACATTTAAAGGCGCATTCATTTTACAGGTAACACAGGTAAAATAAAGATAATTCATAATAAGTATGACTATAATTATTATAAATTTTAAACATACTCTTAAATTTTAATAATATGTTTTTCATATTGAATTCATGTAAGTCAGTTTGTATATAAAAAATATAAAGTGGTAATGAAATGTAATGTACCAGGAATTAAAGCTTTCACATAGAAAAGTTTAAAACATCAAATGATGCCTATCTATTATAGAGCACATTGTGCTTTGTAGGAGTATAAGATATTGCATATCTTCCATGAACATTCCTTAAAGGATTATAAGTGAGTTGGACAAGGACAGAAAGTTCACAGGCTAGATTTACAATATATTTTTCCTGAAAATTCAAATATTCGTGACTCATTTTCATCTGAAATGTTTATCTTTTTACCCATAATTTGCATAAATGTGAAAAAAATTGAAGTACATATGATTAACCTTACTTGGTTAGCTTAAACAAGCAACAATCAATCAATCAAAATGTAAGGAAATAATGATGTCAGTTTTAAAGTATTTCTCAATGTTGCTGAATGAATTGACCATATGTATTCAAAATCAATATATATTATGGTTTAGCATCATGCGAAGGGAGACAATTCATTAAGTTTTATTTATCAATATTGAAGGTTTACAGAGTTATGTCCAATTATTATGAGTTATTTAATCTAATATTTCATTTTTCTTGTTAAGAGAACAGTTAAGTTGAATTATTTATGAAATTTGATGCAAGCCTAATGTTAGAATAAAAAATTTATAACAGTATATATTATTACTTTGTCAAAAGAATTTTAAAATAGTGGTTTATCCCACATGATTCTGTTAGTTTTCCATAAAGAGGTGTCATATTTATAGACCCAGATAATAATTCATGAAGATTGAAGGAGGTAAACTAATAATAACCAATATGTTTGAAATATGGTATATTCTCTTAATGGCTCCGGTACTTGATTACACCATTCTCTTGTCTAATCTAAGGGAGACAAGCCTTCAGACAAAGGAATGATATTTATGATTTAATTGATAGTTATAAGTGTTTTGAGTATCAACAGTTAAACTAGTTACAGATTATTGGATGCTGATTTTTGTATTAAAGTGTTTTCAGAAAATTTACCACTTGGAAAATGTATAAAAGATATATAATTATGTAATAAATCATGGTTATGTGGAAACACTGACTAAGTGGCTGTATGATATCCATGGGGACTAATAATCCATCAACACTACTGATAAAAATGAAACATAACTCAGCTGAGGAAAACTATTTGTTTATAACCTAATAATATTTTGGTTTATATATTTGATAAGACAAAACATTAGTTTTCCAAGGTTCAAAACTTGTAAATCCATTTCGAATGTTACAAATAAAGAGAAACAACCTGAGGGAATCCCATGAACTCCATATGACAAGAGACTGATTTCCATTGACATGGTAAGAGTCTATGCATCCGTTTACCGCCATATTATGCAAGTCTAGACTCAAGACAAAAATAAAAAAATAAGAAATAAGACCCAATTGGTAAATTTGTAGAACATATGTAACACTATATATATTGATTGGTTGGTTGTTTGTGCATAACCCAATTTTCAGCTCTATTGGTTATATGTGGAGATCTGTTGTAATTGATGGAGGTGTCCAGATAGAACTAGCTTCCTATGGCTGGAAAACTGACATCCCTAGTCAATTAAGATTCAAGTCAAACATGTGGGTTCAAAGTCCAACTAAGTGTTGACAGGCAAGTTATTAAGGAGATGAACTATATATTTTATGATGGTATGATACTAAACCCTAACGGGAGGGATTGTGCCTGATATTCATATGATGAAGACATAATCTTTCAATCAGTTTAATTGAGGTCTGGAGCTGGCATGTCAGTTAACTGCTAGTAGTCTGTTGTTATTTATGTATTATTGTCATTTTGTTTATTTTCTTTTGTTACATCTTCTGACATCGGACTCGGACTTCTCTTTAACTGACTTTTAATGTGCGTATTGTAATGCGTTTACTTTTCTACATTGGCTGAGGTATAGGGAGGTTGCATGTTTAACCCCGCGCATTTTTGCGCCTGTCCCAAGTCAGGAGCCTCTGGCCTTTGTTAGTCTTGTATTATTTTTACTTTTAGTTTCTTGTGTATAATTTGGAGTTTAGTATGACGTCCATTATCACTGAACTAGTATATATATTTGTTTAGGGGCCAGCTGAAGGACGCCTCCGGTGCGGAAATTTCGCTGCATTGAAGACCAATTGGTGACCTTCTGTTGTTGTCTGTTCTGTGGTCGGGTTGTTGTCTCTTTGACATTCCCCATTTCCATTCTCAATTTTACTTAGACTGCTCAGCCACGAGGCCCTTATATATATATGTGACTATTAATTAACATGTTTTAATGTAAATATAATCAGTTGATAAGAGAAAAAAAATGGAATCTTTACTTCCATGTTTTGGCTAAAAAAAATGGTATCAGTAATAATACTCCAATCAAGTGTTTTCTAGTAGCTTTATGTCAATTTAATAAGATTCCAAGAGCTTTTATCTACAGATGGTTAATTGCTTTGGAATAACTCTGCTATATATAAAGCTACTCAAACCATAAATGCTGTTTTACTGGGAATATTTTTATTTCAATAATTTGTAATAATTTTTCTATATAACTTTCTATAAAATGTAAATTGACCAACCAGCTAGTCACGAAATAGAAGTTCTTTCATTATTAAGTTCCAAGTGAAAGAAATATTCTGTAATATTATTTCCACTGGAACAATTATTACAGTATTTGTTCCTAACAGAATAAAGGGTATAGAATATGTGTTCCAACAGGAAAATATAATGGCATTGTTTATAACAAAGTTTCCAGAGGAACTTCTGCTAGGCGGAACAAATATACGCTGACTATGCGGTATGGGTTTTGCTCATTGTTGAAGGCCGACGGTGACCTATAGTTGTTATTTTCTGTGTCATTTGGTCTCTTGTGGAGAGTTGTCTCATTGGCAATCATACCACATCTTCTTATTTTTATATGACCATTTGGAACAAGATATTGATCATATACATTTGTATGATGTGGTAAACAATTTTATACTTCTGCTTTAAGGATAATGTACCCTTTTGTTGTTTCAATGCTAAACATATGGAAATTTTATAAAAATCCACAGCCTTTCTCATTGTACTACTATATCTGACAATTCGGTGCTTAATAGATAGAGGTTTATTGCATGCAGTGCTAGCAATGATTTCCCTAAAACAAGTATATAGATAAAGATATTGGTTAAAACTAGTATAAAAATGGACTTACCCAAGTATACCTTCTATGGTGCGCTCGACTTAAGTGACTCAGTAGGAGGTATTTTGGATTGTAAAGGTTGTTTAGGACTTTTTGTAAACAATAAACTCTAGCACATCATGGACAAACAAGTGAATAATCTATGTTTACAATTTTATAACGAAAATCTTTGTAATAAAGTCTGTGGGTTTTTTGCAAAAATCTTGGCTTTATTTATAATTGCCACCAAATCCCCATTTTGTATTTTAAAAATGCAATGACATAATTTACAGGATACCTTTGAACAACTCTCCCTTTGGTATATGCACAAAATGACACATCACTTTTATTCTGTATTAATATTTTTACTGTTTTGATATTGTAGCACTATGAAAATTTTGTAATAGTAGCACAGACAGGCCTATACAGACGGAGTCATAAACCTTAAAGAATGGCACTAGTGTATATAGGAATTCTTATTTGTTTTTTTTCCCATTTTGTCTTTGTGAATGATAGAGAGAATATTTGCTTGCAAAATTATTAAACAATTCAAATTAAAATGAAGGGAAAAAAAGAAAAAAAAAGAAGAATGTTTGATGTATTTAATTGATTATATACAGTCCAGAGGATAATTGAAATATAGTTGCATTTGAAGTTTCTTGATAATCAATAACTATTATTTGACCAAATATTGTTAATTCAATTTGGGAGGTATTTCTGTATTTTATGAAGTATACATTTAGAAACTGCGTGTTGAATTGCATTTGAATATTAAATTGTGGACTAAGAGATATTAATGTATAAAATACAATTAAAAAGTGCCATAAAAAGGAATTCTTTTTACTTCAAATTATGCATCTCTATATATATATATATAGCTAGAAGCTCTAAACGCATACAAAATTTCATAAAAATCCACAATACCACTCAATTACATAAATTTTGCATTAAAAACTTAATTCTGTATAACATAACACAGGTCAAATTAGATTTTAGCATTTTCTTTTTCATAACTATTTCCTTTGACTACAGAGCAAATGGGGATTCTGTATATCAAGTTTCTAAGTGCAATGACTAGTTTTAACCAAATTCAGTTAAGCTGTCTTTATTGGCAGCTAACATCCTTAACAGTAAGTCTCTTCAACACCATTTTATATGTCTTGTTTTTGTCTCAACTGTGACGAAAGCTCGTCCGGATTTCTTCAAGGATTAAGCGAGACATAGGATAGATCATTGATATTTAATATAGTGTTGCATTACTATCAGTATATATCAGTTTGCGATTGTTTTGAGGTCTTGCCTCCTTGGTCATGGTCCAGCAACATTGAATTAATTCGCAATTTTAGGTGTTAAGTTTTCTGCTTAAGTTAGTTTGATAGGAATTACTTGTGATAGATCAATGATATTTAATTAAAAGTCGCATTACTATCAGTACATATCAGTTTGACGACTGTTTTGACTCCCTGCCCCCTTAGGTCATGGTCCAGTGACTTTCAGTTAATTAGCAATTTTCAATGTTAAGTTTTCTGCTTAAGTAAGTTTGATATGAACTACTTACAATAGACAACAATATTTTATATAAAACTACATTACTGTCTGTACATCTTAGTTGGTTAACCATTTCGATATTTAGTATGTATATAACTGATTTATCATCCTTCCCTTCGCCTATATCAACCTGCTCAGTTGCTCTGTAATTCTCGTATCACGGCTTTGAGACTTGAGCAAACATTATCAGCAATGTCAAGCGTGAAACTGTCTAACAGAGGGGCAAAGAACAGGAATAGAATCATAAACAGATTATTAGGTTTTCTACATATAGATATTGTAAAACATCAGCCACTCGACACAATGCAAAGCTTTTTTTATCGTTCGCTGTGCTCACTTGCCAAAAAGGTTTCTCATTGTGGCTCGCGGCTGATATTTTATGATATCAACGGGTAGAAAACCCAATAATCTATACTTATTAGAATCCAGAGACATGTGATATTACCATGACATTATTTAGCCATGCACCATCAGTCATGTTACATTTAAATTGAATGTTTTGCATAGTTTACATATTAATGTATTGCCATTTTAATTTCAACATTTGCATTTTACTATCAAAATTACATACAGGCGAGACATATCTCTGTGTCAACAGTTTATTATTGTTATAATTGTAGGTTTGTGAACAGGGCATTTTCCCTTTAGTCTGTGTTGTTTGGTTCATAAATTAATCAAAGTCTTTGTATCCTGTATTTGATTCCATGTTCTTGGTTCAATATTCAGTTTATTTTATATTCATGTTAATTAAAGGTAATCTTTGGTCTTTCAAAGGTACACTTGTAAGTTTAACATGCTTTTAACTTATTTTGATGTATGTTTCCCTGATTGACCAAACAAAGTTTTCATGGCAATCTAAAGTTTTATTTACTGTGAGTGATTTTTTTATTCAGTCTATAAGAATTACTGTCTATCACAAGTTCTTATGGAGCTACATTTATATGTGTCCACGCTTGCTAATTAAGAATAATTCAAATCAAAATCTGCACAAAAGGAAAAAATAGAAAATGCAATGTAATACATCATATCTATAAAGGTCGACTAGTATTACCATTTGTACTTATTGTAATTCAAAGACTGCAAAGATTTCAGTAATAAAATCAAAACATCATAAATTGTTATTCTTCTGGTTAAAAGCATTAAAGCATTGAGGAATCAGTCATGGTCTAAAAGCAATCTAATGGCAGGCAGACTATATCCATTAGGGTTTATGTCAATACCATAAAAACACGGAATAAAAGCCATAAAATAATTGTTCCTAGGTTATGATTTCCGACGAGGGAAACGTCAAAGCACCATGTCATATATTGTGTTTTTACACTATCTATGGAAGAATTCGTCTGGAGAGAAAAAACTGTTTTGGGAAAAATAGTGGGATAATGTAGAATTAATGACCAAGAAAAGTCAAAGTTCAGTTTTATACCAGAATTAGTACAAGACATTTGCCTGAAGAGAGATTACGCAGAAAGGAAGAAATTTCATTGATTCATTGTCAGGCTAAACTTGAGTGTTACTTTCTAATTAGCTCAGACTGCGATCACCATTAAAGATGGATTAGAATTGATTTGATCAAAATGTATTGAATTTTCAATGCATTTCATCGGAAAAATCTTCTAATAATGAAGTGAATTTGAAGCTGATCCTATCCATTAACAAATCATCGCATTAAAAAACACAGGGTTTCATTTTACACATTTACACAATGAAATACTAAGATGGATGAATGCTTTACATAATGATGCTTCAATTTAGAATTAAGCTGTCATTTTGAAAGCAAATTAATAGGCTTTATGGTAGAATTGTCAGTGTTCATGAAGGAATTTACATCAAAGTGCAGAAATGTATTGATTATCTAGTTAATGCAATGGTTTTAAGCTTTAGATACATTCAGCAAAGACTAAGTAGTGTTAGAACATCGACAGAATCAGAAATCAGGCACATGAAAGTTTAATTACAAGGATTCTTACGTGTTTGATTTTAGTCGAAAGTTAATAGACCTCAGAATTACATGCAAAAACAAATCTTTTTCATTGGATAAATTGTGCTTAAACAGTTGTAATTAACCTAAATTTAGAACCAAATTAAGAAGTTAGTTCTATATAAGAAGAAAATAGCTGGAAATGAATTGATACTAAAGACTTGAGAAGATCTATAAAACAAATGGTGAACCTTAACTAACATCTCTACTGGGAGGATTTTAACAGCATTGGAGAGAAATATCTACTATTGTTATAGATTTCTTCAGATCATCGTGTTTACATATCCACAACCCCAATAGACTCATGTGAAAGATTTACCTTTAAATTGACTTGACAGATCACACTTAAACTTGGTAATTAATTCCAACTGAAATGACAGGCAGTGAAATTTGAGGAAAACATAGGATTCAGAACATTATTGGAGATATGTCGGTTAATGTTGAAAGGTTTTAAAATTCTAAAATGTATATAGTTTCCAATATGAGTATTAGAATGAGGAATTTACAACAATTTTATGCTGTTTTCTTCACACTCAGCCTTTTATTCAGTAAGGTGCCCTATACTGAAGGTTGCTACAAATTTCCTGAAGGGAAAAGGGACCCTTGTGATGGAGTTTCTTGTCATTACGGTGCTATTTGTGTTCCTGCAAGTAACGGTATAAACAGTACATGTAAGATCCCCGACCGATGTGATAATTACGGTGACAGTATAGAGAGTATACCAGTATGTGGCGATGATAATAGAGATTATGCTAACACGTGTGAAATGAGAAAGACAGCCTTTCAGCAGATGAGAAACATTACTGTTAAATATTTTGGAAAATGTGGTATGTAATTTTAGATATTTTCCGTACAGAGCATAATTCAGATTACCTTGGAAAATGTGGTATGTAAGCTTTATGATTTTTCGTGCTGGGCATTACATGGAAAAAGTGGTATGTAATTGTTATGATTTTCCGTGCTAGCTCGGCATTACATGGAAAATGTTGTAAAAAGATTTATGATTTTCTGTGCTGGCTTGGCATTACATGGAAAATGTATGTAAGCCTTATAATATTTTGTGCTAGGCATATTTTACATGAATTGCCTCTAAACAAAAAAATGCTTATATATTTATTTATCTAAGTAGATGAACTTTAGAATATAATTAAATTTGATATTATGTCTTCAGCTCGTTATTGACTTTCCCTATTGCACACTCTGAGCTTGAACAATTAGCAGTGATGCCAGACCTTTTAACTGTACATATTTGGACCATAATATTAAATGCATATTTTTTTCTGGGACTTGATTATAGCTAGTTGTTTTTTTTTTGCCTTCCACTAAGCAGTATAACAATCGCTAATTTAGAATTTTAAAATGCTCCGAATTTGTTTGAATATACAACTTTTTGACTATCATACTACTGTCCTGGAATGATATGAATTTCATGAATTTCATGGATTTTTTCTTTTGTTTATGAATGCATGAAATATTTGGTGTAATGATTTTGGAGATGAGTTTGTCTTTCTATTGTTGTGTATATATTTATTGATTTAGTATTGAGCCTGATGATAGTACGCCCTGCGGCAGTTTGGTGAATGATTTGATTATACCAGATTCTTTGTCATCCATAATTATGTTATTTGTTCGAATGTCTAGTAGCCGTCAAATCGTGACAGAATTTATACAGCTAATTTTCAGACTAGTTGATAGGTATTTTTAAGTTTGGTATAATGAAAATTGATATTTTTAGAAGAATTTGTTTATATTATTAGTCCACTTTAGTTAATATGTCATCAATTTGCACTTTTGAAATCTGCATCATTTAGATAAAACCTACTGTAGGTTATTATGATGTGATAAGAACACTGAAAGTAAAAAAAAATAATTATTTATGAAGATGATTAAAAATTTACTGACAAGCACACACATTTTTCAAGTTGTAATAACCTCAAAGTAATAAAGTTTTTCCTCATACTCAAACATTGGTACCCAAGAAAATAATGAAGCCAATCCTACGTACTGCATTTTAGAAACATATTAACAGTCCTTATAATGAAATTATTTGAATTGACATGATTAAGACTGTGATATACTGCAGTTCAAAAGTATGATGATGAAAATATTAAGAAACTTAAAATCATATGATAACATATCTCTACTCTTGGAAAAAAAAAAGTTAATACTTTTTGATGACATTAAATGATATGCATTATATTGAAATGTTCGCTCTTATCTCTGAATTTTACACAGATGTAGTAAATCTTTCCAAAACATCTTTCTTCAGTTATTGATTTTTCCAGCAATTTAAAAATATGATATTAAAAGTTATTTCCTTCAAATGCCTGTTAGCATTTAGAAAGTTTTCAGTTTCATCAATAAAACCTTATATGAAATAGATTCATTGTTCTTGCAAGAAAACTTTCAAATGACATACAAATTGATATTATGGAGGCTTTACAAAGAGTCTGATAGCATGCAGAGATTTTTATTAGGCAGACCTGTCTACCATTGAAATAATAGTTTCATTTTATCAGAAATAATTTCATATAATGCTGTGTACGGAGCTATGTTGAAATTGATTTTTCATAGCAAGAAGCAGAAAAATATTATTTTGTACATCGTAATAATTGGCAGCCATCATTTCCACCCTATTTCTTTTATATAGGGTAAAAATCAATATTGTCTGCAGAGAAGAGCTATGTATAGAGTAGATATATCTTTGCTTTTTTATGACATGAAAGAATTCTTTCCCTGGGGCATCCACACATTAATCCAATCAAAACAGAATCAATGCTCCGATAAAAATCAAACATACACGACCAACATATAAGTTTAATCCTCCGAGAATTCAGATGCATTCAGAAGATGATAATGGAGAATATCCGGAGATAATTACGAAACGGGAAAGCTGGAATAGATTGTGTAGGTAAAAACGAAATTTACTCTGATAGCATTACCAGTCATGCTTATATTTTTAAAGCTGCCAGTAAATGGGTTTTGTCACGCACGAAATTTACAAATGAATTCAACAAGCAGCATCTGCAATAAATCAACTCAAAAAAAGGCTAGAAATTTTAGATTGCAGTGATGGAATCCAAACAACTAATATGCATAGGAAGTTTCCTTCTTCATACAACAAAATGAAATTAAGATAACATCATTGGTTTGAATGAGTTCCATTGATTTGATGTTTGTTTTTAAAAAAGATTGCAAAAAGTGTAGAAATAGTGACATGACAAATTGTCAATATAAAAAAGACAAATCAATTTTATATACCGTAATGAATTTACTGTTGAACAAGAGCAAAATTAAGAACAATATGTATGTCATGCTAACATAAGCTCTTTTAAAGTTGGTAAAGTTTCTTGAATTTGATGGAAATTATAATGATATTTAAAGGTTTTCCCTCCATAGGTTTTGGCTCTAAGAAACATGCTGTGATAAGACTACTGTAGATTAAGAACTCTTTGTGATGGTTTTATTTTTTTTTAAGCAAAAATTTGCATCAGGATAAGTTTCGCAAAAGTAAAAACTTGCGTTTGAAATTTTGATGATATATGAATGCACTATTTTCTGAAATCGCAATAATTGCAATCTTGTAATTTTGTCCTTTTTTCAAAATTTACAAAAATAATGCACACAAAATTTGTGAATTTACAGTATATGTGACAATAATTGATGAGAATAAGAACTAGTATTATTCAGACCTTTTTATTTATTTTTCTTATGTTATATTCATGTATGCTTCTTCCCAATATGAGTGTTGATGTGCCTGCAACAAAAGCCTTAGAAGCTGTTTCATAAAAAGAGATCATCAATTGTTCTGTAACCATTAAACTATCTAATTAGTTTTCTAAAGGTTTGATATTTGCATTAATGTCTTATTATCTGATTTTGGTATTTTTAATTTCAGACCCATGCGCTGGATTTTCCTGCCCATATCCTCAGGCATGTATGCTGGATGCGAAAAGACAACCCACCTGTCGATGTAATACTGTATGTCCTGACGAGGTCAATATGGTATGTGGATCGAATGGCCATACATACAGTAACCAGTGTTGGTTAGAGAGAGAGGCTTGTCGCAGCCAAACAGACTTAAAAGTTTTACATCCAGGCCGATGCAAAGGTAAATATTGATTTCTTTACAGAAATTTTAAACATTTAAATCAACTTTTGTTAATGTGTCAAATAGAAAACGTCCGTTGGCTGATAAGATCTTGCAATGGCTTCTAAAATCTTTTCAATGGTGTCTTTTTTCGTGCTAAAAACTGCTTGCGCTGGTTGTGTGCGTTGTTTAAATGTTAGTAAAATTCTCTAAAGTTGTTGTAATTTCTTCAAGAGAAAATAAAAAAAAACATTGTCTTATACAACTATATGATTCTATATCTAGGCTTCTGATAAATCTGCATTTCTTGCATGACTTTTGATTATTCATCTTCTGTATACCATTACGGCTTTTCTACAAGTCTTATTGTTGGTTTGCTGTTACTCCTCATTACTTACATATAACCATTATCAATTTTACCAGACAGATGCAAATATAGATAGTAACTTTATGGTAAAATATTGCCTTATGTTCAGTGGCAAATATCCTAAAAACTAAATCTTTTTTTAATGAATCACATAATTCACCACTCAGGACATTTATTAAACTTTAAAAAAAAACAATCAGGAGCAAACAGACAATACACTTAAGCTGAGCCTCTAAGACATCTCTGACATAATCTATAATATATCATCTTAAATTTCCAGATTTATTTACCAAATCTATTTTAGATGGTAAGGTTTTATTTACTTGTTAATTATTGATTGATATTCCATGAACATTAAAGTTCTTCTGATTTATATCCTTTAACAAAAATGTAGAAATATGAAATGAGGAAAATAAGTCAAGTCCTTTTCATTTTCGTTAAACTTTCAAACTTCCAGTTGTGTCTGTTAGACATACTATTTTGCTATTAATTTGTAAACATAGTACTGTAAATTCAGAAATTATTTCAACATTTTTTTATTAATGCAAAAAATGTGACAGTATCAGGTTAGCAATAATAAAAATTTGCATTCATATTTTCAATAGTGTTTTTCTTTCACAAATTTTTTGCAATAGCATAACCAGTAACGAAATCTCGCATTTTTACCAATAATCAGTGATTTCCGATAATAATTGCATGCATAAATTTCTGAATTTACAGTATTAATTTTAATTTCATTGAATTTTTGTTAGTTGTATCAGCAAGATAAAACAATTGACCTCTTATATTCATTTCATCTTTTAATATTTTCTACATTTCAAAACAATTTTTTTAGACATTGAAATATTTTAATATTCATGGAATTTAATTTATTTTAACAGATTTTAACAATTTTAAAAGGGTAGAATGATATAGGTAAATAACCAAATGACACACAATATAAGTCTTCTCATCATTTCTAGTCATACTAAAACATAATCTATCATTGTTAATGTTTTGAGATATGATATTATGTGGAGAAAAAACTGCATTGCATGCCAGATGTTTTCTCAAGAATGGACTGATTTTCATACTAAATGTTGTTGAAAGATAGTATGTTGATTTAACAGGAGAGGAAAATAACCAAGATGATTTCTATGGTAAAGATATGTTGTAAAATAATCTGTTTACTGTGGCATCTTATACAAGTTATCTCCCTTTCTCTAAAATCTTATACAAGTTATCTTCCTTTCTCTAAAATCTTATACAAGTAATCTCCCTTTCTGTAAAAATCTAAAAACAAGTTATCTCCCTTTCTTTTAAAACTTATATTCTTTTCACTTATTTCCTATCTTTTCCACACGACAGTACTTTAACTACACTTCTAACTTCACAGATGAAGTTAATTGCTTTAACTTACCTAAGTCTATAGGGCATTGTGACCTATAGTCGTTACATAACATTTGTGGTCAATCCTACATTAGATATTGTTTACGTTTTTATTATCTTCTCTAAAATTAACCACCGGTATTTAGCTTTAATGAAACTGTGCAAAAATCTTGAGACAATCTTTGATTCTGATTGCCATTTAAAAAAAAATCTTCGCCTCTTAAAATAGAAAGTGCAGTTTTGGGGATTGATAAGAACAAAACCATGTGCACCCTCATTTATAAGAAGTTATCTACTCATGAGAAAATATAAAAGGGATGCATTATCAGATGAGCAATTCAGTTTTCTTGGAGACTCAAAAATTAAGTAAATGAGAATAAAAATACTGCAGCACTGGTCTGATATAAGAGATAGATGATTTTACGCTTTTTGTATCAAAGACCTCCTACATTCTGAATTAGTTGAAACTGGATTTAACTGATATGTTTTTTGTGAGGTCCTGAGGAAGTATTGTTACTTTAATGCTAAGCATATTATTAGGTAAAATGTCAGCAGTGAAGCCTGTTGGACAATGTTAGAAGGGTTAAAAAAGTCTGTGGTTTAATTTTTCCCTCTGTCTTCTGTCTTTTGAATTTTTTTTTGTTACATTTTCTTCAATGTATTTTGAAGTTTCTGTATGTGTAGATGCAAATTATGATTGAAAATTAGTGTCACTTTGTCAATGTTGCATGGAAAGTGTGAAAATTTACAAAAACATATTAACACTCCAGTTTTGAAGGAGGGTATTATGTAATGGTTTCAGTCCCATATCGAGGATGTCTCTGAGGAGGGCTATTTGGGGTCATGATGCCATGACTTTAAGAGTCAATATAAATCTCAACTTATTTAAGTGTCTACTAGGATTTTCTTTTCAGAGGCTATGGGTATGGTTTTTCAAGGAGAAATTTAAAGTTCCATTGAATGAAATCCACAGAGAACAATAGCTAACATATTTAATCAATAGGACAGTTAACTGTGCAAAAATTTAGATAGCCTGGTAAAGACCAACTCAATCTGGGGAAAGGTTTTATTTTCTTTGCATTAAAATTTTTGTTGCATTTTTCTCGGAAACTGCAAATCAGACATTTCAGAGCTTCTTTAAATTTGGTAACAAGCTTCAGTTGAGCATTCTATACAATGTGTTATTTACACAAAATTGAAACTAAGAAACTGAAGGCATTTTTAATTAAAGTATGTTTTAATTCTTTTTATAATTTTAAAAGCAGAAATTGGTAGACACATTCAGTTGAGAAGAATTATTTATTTTCATGTATAGATAGGACTGAAAAACTTTAGTGTTTCAGTACTTTGATATTGCACAGAATGTTACTGTATAATGATACAGCCCCTATTGAAATTGATTTTATATTTATTAAATTTAACACATGTTTAGCCTTGAAGATTATATTTTAGAAAAATTGTATAAGATTTCACAGTTAAACCAAACACCAATATACCTTGTACACAATATCTTAATATTAATGTTGTCAGTCAGTAATATAGTACTTAAATATTGGTTTTTAGTGAAAATCATCCATTGTAAGGATAAATTGTATTATAAACTTAACCCAAATTTGATTTCCATTCTTTTTCTTAGAAGAATATAGTTACAATCAAAACTTGCATTGATTAACTAATTATTTTCATATGATTAGTTCTGTTTTAAAATATATATTAGTTTTTTATCTGTTTTGAAAATGTAGTGTTGGTATCAAGTTTACTCTTAGAAGGAACTAATGTAAATATTAAAGTTCTGTAAACATGGACATTTTTTCAAATTGTTATTTTGCAATTTCAATAATTAAATTCATGCATCAATGATTGGTTGGCCCTTCACGCTAATACTTTTGCCTTTTAAGAACTAATTGTGCCTTGGATATAGGCAATGATAGAAAAACAAAGGATATAGGGTATCCACACAAATCAGTATATGCACAGCAAAAAATCACACAAAAGCAAAGGAACAGCACTTTTATTGCTGTTCTTCATCTGAAAGTCACAGTAAGGCTTTCAATACAGAGCAAAAAAAAAAAAAAACCTCACTTCACTGCAAGTTTAAGATGCCCCCTAGCACCGGTTTGAGTGTAATTAATAAAGCTTATTTAACATGATCTGAAAGTAATTGAATAGAGCCCTGACACAAAAAATTGTCCATGTTTGCAGTCACCTAAAGCAGTTTCAACTCTGATTTTGATTAGTTCAAGTTATTTGAATAGCTTAAGATATATTGAGATGGTATTGACCAGTTGCAAGAAAATTTGTTATCACATAAATGGTTTTAATTGTAACAGTAATTTTCCTTTTTGTAGTTAGTAAGGCTTCTAAGAAAGTTAAATATTACAATTGAATGGATTGCTCAGATGTTAAAGTTAATAAACATCTTCAATTGTTTCTTTTTCATTGAATCATTCTCCTTAAGAATTAGAAGAACCTTTTGATGTTGTGATCTGTATGTTGGATGATGACTGAAAAATTATTTTCTAGACATTAAAGGGGCATTAGCTTGGAGATATAAAAAATATTTAAAATATGATTTTTTTGTTCAATCATTAATGAAAGTGAAATAGTGAAATAGTAATTCACTTTAAGCACCAAGTTTGGTTCAATTTTGTCAAAATAAGCTAAGAAAGATTGCTGATGAATTATTCACTTGCAAGTGAATAATTCGACCTCATTGAATCTGTATTCATGTGACCTTCAATTTAACCCCTTAGCTAGAGATGGGTTACGCATAAATTAGGCGTGTTCAGTTATTAAAAGGAAAAGAATGTCAACATTGAAAGTGAAACAAGGGTAAACCATTTGATCCACAAAAACTCATTCTTATACAGGTACAACAATGATTAACATATATTTTTAACCTATAATATGAAATCAAACAGACCTAGAAAAATCCAATTGCACGAGTTCACGATCTTTTTATATCTATATTTATGTTTATATCGGGTTAAATGAGGCAGTCTTCGGAGGTCACCTCGATGGTTAAATAGATGGCGTCTAGACTAAAATACACATGAAACTCTAATACATATTATCGAGCCCGTGCATTTTAAATTGCTTATTTTAGACTTTTTTTAATTTGGATATACGTTTTAGTAGGTTATAAATCAAATATGAGAATTTAGTCAAATCGGTGAGCATGAATGACAGCTAATGCTCCTTTAATGCTGTAAATCTTTCAAAACTCAGATTCTATATTTCAATTTAAATCAAATTTCCCAAATTTAGGCAGATGATGTTCTTAAGGACTGGATGAGCTCAGAACAGTTTTAATTAAGAGATCTGAAGGTCAAGTTTGAGATTGTATAAGGAGTAGTTTTATAGTCCCAAAATATTTCTAAAAAATTGTCTGTATATTTCAAAATTCCTTTTTGGCAAAGAAGAATTAGAAATGAGCATATTTTGTAAGTAACTTGATTGATCTTTATGGTACTGAATTGCAATTAGATAAGAATAAAGGCTAAATAAATTAGACATTACATTTTATGCAAAGTACTATTAATCAATTGAATAAAGATGTTGGTAAGCTGTATGTGTAAATGAGTAGTTACTGGTAAGCATGCATGGGTGTAAATGAATCTATTTTATCCTGTTGAGAAGAAATAAGACTGCAATAACCAATAATGACCTATAGAAGAAATACTTATGTTAACTTTGTCATGATAAGTGTAAATAATTCTGTTATTTTACTGCTTCCATAAAGGCTGTAAATTAACCAACAAAAAAATCATTACTAGGGGGAAAATCTCATGTAATATATATTTAGGGGTTAGATAATGTGAAAGCATGAGTTCAGAGATGAATAGACGGGAATTGCAATTAAATTTGTGAGAAATAACTATCGGTAACATATTTAATGAAATTTTTGAAGGTATTTTCTGTCATGAACAGAAACATCTATGTTAGATTCACAGGAATATAATCACAAATATTTTCATGATTGCAAACTACCTTCAATATACAGTTAAGTTAGTTTCAGAATATTTTTAAACCATCTAAGCTTTCATACTGGTATTGTATTTTTGTCACAACGTGTGATCTTTTTGTTGTGTTGCTTTTCTACATGAATGTTTGACACTATCTGTTATACTTTATTACAGGAAGAGAAAATATATAATTAAATAGTCACCAAATCACTAATGGCTTCCTCAACACTTTCCTTAAGTGGTCTTAACACTTCATCTGGCATTACACAAGAAAATAAAAAAAAAATCAGCTGTCATTACAATTTTAGCTGTATCACTCTAACCTTAATTTTGTTTGAATTTTAAAGATTATGTTTGCACATAATACTTGTTGTTCACAACACTGTTTTAATTTTGCTTATAACATCCTAGAACATTGCACATAACTTCTGTCTTAGACAATTTAGGCTTTCTTAACACACAGTGCTTGAATGATAGAGCTGACCTTTCCATAATTGTATACCATTTATTCTTTACATAGCATAATAGAGTGGACCCTTGTGTTAAAATCCCAAATTAATACTTTCATTAGTCTAATGAATACCATGGTGTTCGTAGCAATTTAGCATTAGCCTTTTTTTTTTTAGTGTAAAACTTTTTTTCCTTTATTGCAATTTGTAAACAATATTCAGTGTGGTTTTATATTGCTATAGTTACTGTTTTGATAACAATAAAAGCAATAAAAAGCTATTGGTAGCAGATTTGATAACAGCTGTAATCTAAAGGGATACTTCTTCAGCTCAGAAGTTGGGAGTGCCTTTATGTGTTTTAGGGTTTTTGTTTTTAATGGGAAGCGTTGGTTAGTACTAACCATGCTTTGCAACAGCAATCATCATAATGTGAACAACCGTTTATGACTATGTATCATAATACTTAAAAAGATGTTATTGAATTCAAGACAATAAAGAACTTACAATTGCCTTTTTTTTTAATAGATTTTTATTGATAATGGATATAATAAGTTCATACTTTAATGCATCTGGGACACTGAAACTGTTTTAAAGATGGACACATCAAAGATCATAATTCACTGATTTAAATCTTTTCTTTTCTTTTCTTTAATTATTCATTTAACATGTTGATTTTCTATGTGAATGAGATCTGACTATGATCGATACCAAGTCAGACAAAATGTGTTTGGTTGCATGAACTGTATCTGTTATAATGATAGGTTAGAACTTTTTATGTCTAATTATAGTTGTTGGAAATGTAGTAAATTTATCATCGTTTCAGAAATGCAAGGATATTATTGTAAAGGGGCTTATTTTCTTGGAGATGAAATTATCAAATTTTTAAGGCAAAACCTATTTGAGAGGTTTAATTTTCAAGTTTTTCCTGCACTTGATTCTGAATTGTTATTTAAAAAGAAATTAACTGGGGGAATTTTTGTGATAGTATTGTTTTTATCGAAATTAGAGAACGTGAACCCCTTTCAAACATTTCCCATGTTACAATATTTGAAAAGTTAACTATAGTCTTTGTGAGTTATGTCTATTATAAAAAGGATTTACAATCTAGAATGATCTCATATTCGTTTTACCATTTTTTGCCTCCCATTTTATTTTTATCTTGAGGTTGGGGTTTTAAAATGATAATAAATTTGAGAAAGATTTGGGAAAAATGTAAATGAGAAAAAAACTTAAAGAAAAGGCCATGGTCACTCTGTGGTCTTACAATTAATACTCCTATAGATATTAAATAGTATTTAGAGAGTTTGTTTACTCAACCAAGTGTTATTTACTCAACCAATTGTTATTTTACTCAACCAAGTGTTACACTTTACTCTATCAAGTGTTATTTACTCCCACACCTTTTAACAGGGTTGGACAAGAGTCTACATTTAAGTCGCCACCGCCAAACTTTATTTACAGCACTCAACTGTTTGATTAATGTTCTTGCAATTAATGTCAGTATGTGTAGTATTTGTCAAGAGACATTATAGACTGAATTAGGAATTGAACTGAAATTTCACTTGTGTACTGATATTTCGATGCCTAAAATTTTTAGATAGTTGAAATAAAACAAATTGATCTCTTGCAGATAATTGGTAAACATGTTAATATCTTATATTGTACTGGTTGGCAGTTACACATTTTTCATTTCACAATAAAATCCTTGGAGGTATATATTTTAAAAAGGAAATGGTGAACAGCTGTTAAAACATCAATACCTCTACAACAAAGATCATGTTTAGCTGTTAATACATAAATACTTCTACAACAAAGATAATGCTTAGCTGTTAATACATAACAAAAATCATGTTTAGCTATTAATACATAAATACCTCTAGCACAAAGATCATATCTAGCTTTTAATACATTAATACCTCTACAACAAAGATCATGTTTAGCTGTTACATAAATACCTTAATAATATAGATCATGTTTAGCTGTTGATATATACATACCTCTATAACAAAGATCATGTTTAGCTGTTGATATATACATACCTCTATAACATAGATCATGTTTAGCTGTTGATATACATAAATACCTCTACAACAAAGAGCATGTTTAGCTGTTGATATATACATACCTCTACAACAAAGAGCATGTTTAGCTGTTGATATACATAAATACCTCTACAACAAAGAGCATGTTTAGCTGTTGATACATAAATACCTTAATAATATAGATCATGTTTAGCTGTTGATACATAAATACCTCTACAACAAAGAGCATGTTTAGCTGTTGATACATAAATACCTCTACAACAAAGAGCATGTTTAGCTGTTGATACATAAATACCTCTACAACAAAGAGCATGTTTAGCTGTTGATACATAAATACCTCTATAACATGGATCATGTTTAGCTGTTAACACATATATATCTGTACAACAAAGATCATATTTAGCTGTTAATACATAAATACCTCTATAACATGGATCATGTTTAGCTGTTAACACATATATATCTGTACAACAAAGATTTTGTTCAGCTGTATCAACATATAAATATCTCAACAACAAAAACGGTGTGCTTCAACACATAAATATTTCTGCAATAAGAGAGAAATACATTTGAAGGAAAATTGATGAAATTTAATTTAAGTTTGATATAACCATTAATACTGTTCAAAAGTAGGCCTTACATGTTTAAAACTAATAAAATGTTACAAAGCAAATGTATTGAAATGTATATTTAGCTATTGTTTCAAAACTAATCTTTTTTCTGCTGTTATACTGGAAAATTTTTGCATAATTACCAGAATTTTGATATCTTTTCACATTTTCTTCTCAAGATAAATGGTTTGTCTATTATAATAAACATATTTTACCCACTTTGCAGAGAACAATCCTTGTAAACTGATCAAATGTGACTATGGGGAAGTCTGTAGGATAGACCATGAGGGCAAAGGTCATTGTGAATGTCCACCATCTTGTCAGCTGGTCATCAATAAAGTTTGTGGTACTGACGATGTGACCTACGATAATGAATGTGAACTACGGAGAAGAGCTTGCCAGAAGAAAACTGTGGTTGATATAAAGCATTTAGGCGCATGTGGTAAAGGGAAATAATTCTGTTTACATTAGAACTAATACGTTTGATGTATTATTATTTGTTGGGTACCACTTTTTGTTGATTTCCTGGCATGTCTACACTCTTTTGCAAAACAATAAAATCAAATATCCAGGAACAATCAAATTTTTCTTCAATCCATGAAAATTAGTCCCCACGAAAATAATTAATCCACAGTAAATATATAACATCAACTTGGAACTGAATCAGCCATTTCTATCTGAATCAATTCAATCAAGAAATTTTGAAATAAATGCAGTCATTCTATTGAATTACATTACAATTTGTACTGCAATAAATTTTGTTCGGTTTAAAAATATATTATTATTAAGCAGTCAGTAAAGATCTGTTTTTTAGAGTATCCAATAGTTGTAGTGTTTTTCCTGAGGTATACTGCAATTCACAGTTTCAGAGACGTATGCATTCTGGGTGATAAAGCATACATCAAAACACATTGATTGGTTAACAGTATTTTAAATAATTAAACATCAACCAATTGTAACTAAACACACAACAGATACAGATAATAAAATTGAGAATGGAAACGGGGAATGTGTCAAAGAGATAACAACTCGACCAAAGAGCAGAAAACAGCTCAAGGCCACCAATGGGTCTTCATGAGCTGGCCCTTAAATAAAAATAAGTCTTCTTTATATATTGAATTAAATCTAGAAATTGCCAATGAAGGTTATACACCAACAACAAAAGAGATAATTTCAATTTTTCCATTGTTAACTTTTCATTTCTCTTTGCAACGTGTCAGTAGTGCCTGCAAATTGCAAGTATAGTTTCCAGTTGATTCGTTATTCCAGGGCTTGCTTATAATCCTATTATGATATACTTGATGGAGGGTTTTACTTACATAAACCAAGGGTTCTAAAGCAGTAAACTAGTAGTCATCCCTTTGAAAGCTTTACAGACCCCATAATGATTATAGGTTTACTGTTGTACAAAATCTGTGTCACAGATGACAAAGCTTATGTTCCACTTGTAGCCACGTTCCTGTGCTAGATCTTTTCCTAAATTGTGACCAAATGTTACTTATCACAAAGTTTTTTGCAAAATTGTATGTACCTACCATTTTTTGAAGGGTTACATGTTCCTTATAATTTTTTTATTTTTAATGATACAATTCAATCCAATTTGTTATGTTCTGAAATTGGAAATACTATTCAGGAAATGTTATACTAGTGTATAAAGTTAAGAGAATGAATCTTACTATTTTTGCACATCAGTGAAAACAGTTTGAGGATTTGTATAAACCTTTTAGTCCACAAGTCAAATAAATGATAAGACAAAACTTCTGTGTTCTGTTTCAGGTGGAGAACATTGTAAGACACGATGTGGGCATGGTGCCAGATGTGTAAAACAAAATGGTGTCGAAACATGTGTGTGTCCACATAAATGCCAGGATGGATATTTTGAACCAGTTAGTATTATCAAATTTTTTTTTATTGTGCATACGCTTCCTAGAAGTGAGTGTGAACTTTTGCAATCATTTGGTTTTCCTCATTTGTCCATTAAGTGTTTGCATTTTCATTATATTCCCTCTAAAAATTAAAGGATTAACCTGTGATTGGGTAGCAAACTAACTTCAGTGATGCCTAATCATCTTTTAATTTATAGTTTGTATAAATTAAGATATTATCAGAATGAAGGAATTTATATATATCTTTCTATTTTCACAGGTATGTGGTAGTGATGGGAAGACATACAAGAACTACTGTAGACTCCAAGAATACAACTGTCATCAGAAAACAAATATTTTCAAAGAACATGATGGACTTTGTGGTAAGTCAAAGAATAGACAACTTTCGAGTTCGATGCATTTCCGTCAAAAACTCTGGTTTTAGTGAACATCATTCGTGCGTTTAGGGGCATCATCACTTCCGTTCCAATGTTGAGCGAGTGGTTGGAAAACTATAATGCTATATTGCACGAATAATTCGGCAAATTAAATTCTCATAATTGACAATCAGCACTGCTGTCATTAGGGAATTGTGATTAAGTACTTACAAAACAAACATTATTTCTAGTTTATCCTGCACAATGACGATCACTAAGAAGCTTGAAGAACGTTAATAGTGCAGGGATACAGGCGATCCCCTCTATCTGGTAAATGACGTCATAAAGGAGCACATAATTGACGAGTTTTTTCCGGTGAAGGATGAACTCGAAAGTTGTCTATTGAATCTAGTATAGCAAAAGACTTCAGTTCAGTTCAAGGTTGCAGATTTCCTATTTTTAGACAAATTATTAGTTTATCAGCAATTGTGTACAAAAGTTACACATTATCAAATGGAAAGCCCTGTGCATGGCAAGCTTTTCTTGGGTGTTTTGCAGCGAATTAAATAACATTTTATATTGATGCTACAACCTCATCTTTGTTCCAGAACAGTTTTAGGAAAAAAGAGGAAACAATTTAGGACCGTTCTTTATCATTTGATTTCTGTCCTGATGTCGATTGTATGGTTTGTATGATTACAATACGTTCTCAATAAGTTTTCCCTAACCTTTTGCTCTAATAATGGATACCATGTACTTATACAGCTAGTAGATTTGTGTACTGATTACAGTTTAAGCCTTCTAATGACACATCTATCCACTAGAGAACTAAAGACCTGGATGTTGGCAAATATAGGTCACCGTACAGCCTTCAACAATGAGCAAAACCCATACCCTATAGTCAGCTATAAAAGGCCTCAACATGACACAATGTGAAACAATTCACACACAAAAAAAAATGTCCTGATTTATGGTTTATACTTGGATGGCTTGGGGTGTTAATTCAAAGCAATAAAATGAACACTAGCAATAAAAGTGAGCACTTTTATGGTTATGGTTGTAGATTAAAGGCAATAAAGTGAACACTTATATGGTTATGGTTGTAGATTAAAGGCAATAAAGTGAACACTGGTATGGTTATGGTTGTAGATTAAAGACAATAAAGTGAACACTTATATGGTTATGGTTGTAGATTAAAGGCAATAAAGTAAACACTTAATTAGTTTTGGTTCTAAATACAAGGCAATGAAAAGCAACATTTTTTAGCTCACCTGGCCCGAAGGGCCAAGTGAGCTTTTCTCATCACTTGGCGTCCGTCGTCCATCGTCGTTAGCTTTTTACAAAAATCTTCTCCTCTGAAACCACTGGGCCAAATTTAAGCAAACTTGGCCACAATTATCATTAGGGTACCTAGTTTTAAAAATATGTCCGATGACCCTGCCAACCAACCAAGATGGCCGCCATGGCTAAAAATAGAACATAGGGGTAAAATGTAGATTTTGGCTTATATCTCTGAAACCAAAGCATTTAGAGTAAATCTGACATAGCATAAAACTGATTATCAGGTCAAGATCTATCTGCCTTGAAATTTTCAGACAAATCTGACAACCTGTTGTTGGGTTGCTGCCCCTAAATTGGTAATTTTAAGGAAATTTTGCCGTTTTTGGTTATTATCTTGAATATTATTATAGATAGAGATAAACTGTAAACAGCAATTATGTTCAGCAAAGTAAGATCTACAAATAAGTCGTCATGACCAAAATTGTCAGTCGACCCCTTTAGGAGTTATTGCCCTTTATAGTCAATTTTAACAATTTTTGTAAATTTTGGTAATCTTCTACAAAATCTTCTTCTCTGAAACTACTGAGACAAATTTAGCCATACTTGGCCATAATCATTATAAGGGTATCTAGTTTAAAAAATTTGTCCGATGACCCCGCCTTCCAACCATCATGGCCGACTTGGTTAAAAATAGAACATGGGGGTAAAATGCAGTTTTTGGTTTATATCTCTGAAACTGAAGCATTTAGAGCAAATCTGACCGGTGGAAAAAATATTCATCAGATTTAGATTTATCTGCCCTGAAATTTTCAGACGAATCCAACAATATGTTGTTGGGTTGCTGCCCAATAGTTAGTAATTTTACAGAAACTTTGCAGTTTTTTGTTATTATCTTAGATATCATTATAATATCTAATATCTAATACTATTAATTATGATTTTAACCTTATTTTACATAATTTCCAAAGCATCAGTAAATACAGGTGAGCGACACAGGCTCTTGAGAGCCTCTAGTTTTTATTTGAACCAACATAAATAAGGTAACATAAACAAGTTATCTAAATATTATCAAGATTTACTAAACTTTTTCAGATGGCTGTGGTAAAGAAGAATCATGTGAACATTACTCCTTTTGTTATCGTTCTGGTAATAGTGCTAAATGTGTCTGTCGAACATGTGAAGAGGTTGGTATATATATTTATACCCCACATAACAAAGTTCCTTAGGTTAATATAATGTTTTTTTACCTGTCTGTCAGTCTGTCTGTTTTTTCGTCTGTCCATCCGTCCTTCAGTCAGTCCTGTTCTTGTCATCACAATTCTGAAGAAACCACACAAAAGAATTTCATGAAACTTTGAAGATAATAAGGACATAATATGTAGATGTGCATATCGACAGGATATTATGATTCCATTTTTTTTTGTAGGCATAAGGCCCTTTGAAATTTTGGCCTAAATATACTACTGCAACAGCTTGTCATCGCAACTTTCTGAAACCAAACAGCAGAATTTCATGAAACTATATAGTTAATGATGACATAATATGTAGATGTGCATATCCACAACATATTTCTATCGGTTGACTTTTGTAAGAGTTATGAGTCTTTGAACTTAAGAATCTGGTGGGATTGTGTTTGCCCTGTGACATTGTTGGGGTGTGGGGTATTGAGAATGCTCTCAAAGGTTAAGTTTTATGTTAAATGTGTATTTTTAAAGTATAAAGGGGTAGCTATTTGATGCTACAACTCTTTTGATTGTTTTGGTAATGTTGCTATATGAGTCTGTCCTATGTGTGAAGGTATGTCATATATTGTCAAATATGTGAAACTTATATATCATTGCTCTCTCTGATTTCTCTGATAGTATTGCCAAATGTGATTGTCAAAAGTGTGAAGACTGTTATTATATAGCACTAGTTATTTTAAGAGTGATGGAAAGGTTTTAAAAATTAAGATTATACAAAACTCTCAAATGCTTGAATTGTACTTAAATTTCTTCTTTACATTTACACATCAGAAACATTCATTTCAGATATGGAATAATAATCAATTGGTAGATATTCATTGAGAGAATTTTATTGTGTTTTGCAGAATACAGTTGCCAAGGTTTGTGGATCAGATGGAAGGACTTATGAGAATGAGTGTAAATTACGTAAAACTTCCTGTATGAACTCTACATTTATAACAGTGGCATCTGATGGAGAATGTGTGAAGGATCCTTACAATGGTATGTATAGTGTCAATTCATTAATATATGTAGGATCCTTACAATGGTATGTATAGGGTCAATTCAATAATATATGTAGGATCCTTACAATGGTATGTATAGGGTCAATTCAATAATATGTAGGATTCTTACAATGGTATGTATAGGGTCAATTCAATAATATATGTAGGATTCTTACAATGGTGTGTATAGGGTCAATTCAATAATATATGTAGGGTCCTTACAATGGTGTGTATAGTGTCAATTCAATAATATATGTAGGATCCTTACAATGGTGTGTATAGGGTCAATTCAATAATATATGTAGGGTCCTTACAATGGTATGTGTAGTGTCAATTCAATAATATATGTAGGAGCCATACAATGGTGTGTATAGGGTCAATTCAATAGTATATGTAGGATCTTTACAATGGTATGTGTAGTGTCAATTCAATAATATATGTAGGATTCTTACAATGGTATGTATAGGGTCAATTCAATAATATGTAGTATCCTTACAATGGTATGTATAGGGTCAATTCGATAATATATGTAGGATCCTTACAATGGTATGTATAGGGTCAATTCGATAATATATGTAGGATCCATACAATGGTATGTATAGGGTCAATTCAATAATATATGTAGGATCCTTACAATGGTATGTATAGGGTCAATTCAATAATATATGTAGGATCCTTACAATGGTATGTATAGGGTCAATTCAATAATATATGTAGGATCCTTACAATGGTGTGTATAGGGTCAATTCAATAATATATGTAGGATCCTTACAATGGTATGTATAGAGTCAATTCAATAATATATGTAGAATCCTTACAATGGTATGTATAGGGTCAATTCAATAATATATGTAGGATCCTTACAATGGTATGTATAGGGTCAATTCAATAATATATGTAGGATCCTTACAATGGTATGTATAGGGTCAATTCAATAATATATGTAGGATCCTTACAATGGTATGTATAGGGTCAGTTCAATAATATACTGTAAATTCAGAAATTAATGCAATGTTTTTATTATTGCGAAAAATGCAACAGGGTTATAATCGCAATAATTTAAACTCGCATTTTGAAATTTTTTATATGAAATAAACAGGATTTTTCTCAATATCGCAAAAATTAAAATCGCATTTTAGTCTAAAATGACAAAATCCCAATAATAAATGCACGCAATGATTTCTGATTTTACAGTATGTAGGATCCTTACAATGGTATGTATAGGGTCCATTCAATAATATGTGTAGTGTCCTCGGTGGCTGAATGAAGGATCCTTACAATGGTATGTTTAGGGTCAATTCAATAATATATTTAGGATCCTTACATTGGTATGTATAGGGTCAATTCAATAATATATTTAGGATCCTTACAATGGTATGTATAGGGTCCATTCAATAATATGTGTAGTGTCCTCTGTGGCTGAATGAAGGATCCTTACAATGGTATGTATAGGGTCAATTCAATAATATATTTAGGGTCCTCGGCGTCTGAATGGTCTTTTTAGTTAATCTACAGTGATCACTTCTAGTCTGTCAACACTGAAGTTGTGAATTTTACCCATTTTGTGGCAAGGTGCATTTGACCCAGATCTTTAAATTGACTAGAATTGCCAGTTTTACTGCTGAAGCTTGTGGTTCTCTCTCGGTACTCAGGTTTTTTATACCAATAAAAACTGGCCACCATAATGTAGCTAAGAGTGCTGAAAGTAGCGTAAAACATCAGCAATTAATCATTCATATTCACATGTATTAATCTTAATTACAAAAATATAAGAAGAATAGGAGGAATTGGACTCAAAATATGCCTGTAGCTTTATTAGAAATAAAACTCATGATTTTCTCAGACATTAATATTTATAGTCTTACATAATTTTGGATTTTGATGAAATTTTGTATGCATTTAGAACTTGTTCAGCTGAATTTGAATATCAAAATAATGATATATATATATGATCCGATATATATAGCCTTTTAATTCAATAGATACAATAAATTTTATATAATTGGTATCATAATGATGTATAGAGAATTAATGACTTTTTCAATATCACTCCCCTATCAACTGCAGTCATATAGGTTGAGGGTAGATACAGTGTGTGATGTTGAAAAAGCCATATCATAAACACTTTATCATGTACCCAAAGTAGATGTTTTTCATGTTACATGACATACAGATTAGGGGTTTGATAAAGTCTTTGCCACTGTGACTGATATTGATGTCATCATGGATTGCTGATGCAGCACGATTGTTTGCCATTGGTTGTAAAATGCATACAATTTCCTTCTTTTTATGTTATCACACATTTGATACATGTACTAATATTGAATGTTATTTTGTAGCGATGTGTAGAAGAAGAAGGTGTAAGTATGGAGAGATCTGTAGGAATGACCACTGCGTATGTCCTAGAAGCTGTCCACTACACGGAGATCCAATCTGTGGAAGTAATGGAAAGACATATAGAAACAAGTGCGAGATGATGAAGGAGGGGTGTAGACAGAGAGTAGATTTGACCATACAACATAATGGCAGATGTGAAGGTATATATAAAGAATACAATGTTTCATTAAGAATACACTGGAATGTAATTTAGTACCAAAATAGGGAAATGGGATTGCCAGCATTCTAGCTAAAACAAATTGGCACATGGACCCCATTTTGTCTTTTGCCATCTATTATGTACATTTAATTTGTGTTAAGAAAATTGTCTAGGTTTTTTTTATTACCAATAATTGAATGATTTCACAAATATTTAATCACATTCAGCCTTCAGTGTTTTGTGTGTGGACTTTCTTTTCAAATTTTGGGTAAAAGAGATCTGGTGACCTGATGCAATTTTTAAACATGACCTTATGACCTAAGGGGAGTTCTCTACTGTAGCCCCGATTGTTGTAATGATGACAACCAACAGCTACAGTGAGTGTTAAATGCAACTATTATTTCAGAAACATGTGACCCAAGAATTAATTGTCCAGAGACAGTCAGAATGGTTTGTGCAAACAATGGCAAGACTTATATAAATGAATGTATCATGAAGAAGGAAGCTTGCAGACTTAATACCAATCTACAGATTGTAGATTTAGGTTCATGTGAAGATGAACGTGAAGGCTCAACTTCTGGAGGTAATGTTTGTCTGTATGAAGCCTAGGAATCTTCTTTTTGAGAATAAGAAAAGATCCTTTATAACAGTATCTGTTCAAAACAACAACAAACAGATGTGATATGGTTGTCATTGAGCCAACTATGAATCAAATCCAGAAAGAATTTGAAAATGAAAATGTACACTTTTACAGGATTAGTCACTGTTAGGCATTCAACATAAGACTAAAAATCCATACAATTTATATTTAAAAAGCTATTTAAAGACCTTTAGTGAACCAAATTTGTAAAGACTTTAATTTATTTCCATTTGGATGTTTATGATATATACTCCGCAAAAAATATGTTTTAACAAATCTTCTGAAACTTCAATTGCATGTGAATTTAGCATTTAAGTTTCGAATCAACAGTTGCATGTTTATATATAGCCTATTTTATTGAACCTGGCATGTTGATGTTGTTTCGATGTTGTAAATATAATTTTTATCATAAAAACAAAAACTCAGATGGAGGCTCTGGTGATGAGGAAGTTTTATTGATTTGTGAGGAAGATGTGAACTGTAGATTTGGCGGGAAATGTGTAGCAGACGGTCACATTGGTCATAGGTGTGATTGTAACAAGAACTGTAAAGCTGTCAGGTATGAAATATTCATTATTGAATAGGGATTAGGGCCTTAATCTTTGCGGGAATTCTGGATTTATGCTCATCTGGTAATTGTATTATTTTAATGATTAATTTTTCAGGATCCAGGAAAGAATGCTTTATTTTTTGGGGAATTCTTGATTCAGTGTTTTTTTATGGAAATTTGAGATGACACCCCTTCTATCCCCCTCTTGTTTGAAAAACATTTTGTTAACATAATTTAAAATTTTTCATGTGAAAGTTTCATGAAAATAGCATTGGTATAAATTCTTTATTTTGACAATACTCCCGCTCACTTACGGAGCTTAGCAGTACAAAGGGATTTTAAAAAATATTGTTCAGTAGTGTTTTTTACCACTGAATATTAGCATTAGCCATAAGCCTGATTCTAAACAAATATTCACTTTTATCCTGCGACTAATTTTGCAAAAAACCTTTTTTCAATAAAAATATTTGTAAGCTATGATCAATTCAGTGTAACTTACAATTAATTTTAATCATAAGATTTTTTTATGAAAAGAGCCACTGATCTTGAACAGATTTTTCTAATGTTAAGATACTGTAAATTCAGAAATTTTTGCATAAGTTGTGATGGGATATGTATCACAAAAGTAAATCTTGCATTTTGTATTTTGATAGCATTGTTTGTATGCAGCATTTTATGAAATTGTTATACCTAAACTCATATTTTTATGCCACTGTCGTTAGCAGACAAATTGGTTTCCTTTCTCTAACTTTAGTTTGCCTCATTCAAATGTTATAATACTTATTCACAATGCTTCATACCACAAAACACAGATCAAGTTCGAATTTGGGTGGCATCACTTTTACTGTTCTCGAGTTATGCCCCTTTATAACATTATATGCAAGCAGGGGCATCATCTGTGTCCCATGGACACATTCTCCAGTTATTTTTTTAATGCTCAACAATATGTGCACACAGAAATTTCTGAATTTATAGTATATATCAAATTTTGATTTGTCTTGCTTCTATAAATGTTTATTCTACAAGGTGCTATATAACAATTTTCTGTATGCTAATAAGAATTTCATGGGAAAATGCTGTAATGTTTGCTTAGTAACCTAGCACTACCAATAATAATCATGTAAACAATGAGCATGGGACTATATTATTGAAAATTGAGACATTATATGTCATTAAATTTGTCCCAGAGACAAGTCCAAATATTAAAAACACATGAAATAAACTGAAGTTTAAAAAATTTCCAATTTTGTAGACAAACAGTTTGTGGATCAGATGGGAAGACTTATGGGAGTTTGTGTCAGTTGCAAGAAGAAGCTTGTTTACTACAGAAAGAAATTGTAAAATTGATTTAGAAAATTGTAATGGTATGTATGTGTTTGCTTCTCTCTGGTTATAAAATTATAAAAATAGAGTATGAATAAAAGAGATACAGGGTAACTTTCAATAAGATAGAACAGAGATACAGGGTAACTTTCAATAAGATAGAACAGAGATACAGGGTAACTTTCAATAAGATAGAACTAAAACAATACAGAGTAAATACAGGGTAACTTTCAATAAGATAGAACTAAAACAATACAGAGTAAATACAGGGTAACTTTCAATAAGATAGAACTAAAACAATACAGAGTAAATACAGGGTAACTTTCATTAAGACAGAACTAAAACAATACAGAGTAAATACAGGGTAACTTTCAATAAGATAGAACTAAAACAATACAGAGTAAATACAGGGTAACTTTCAATAAGACAGAACTAAAACAATACAGAGTAAATACAGGGTAACTTTCAATAAGACAGAACTAAAACAATACAGAGTAAATACAGGGTAACTTTCAATAAGATAGAACTAAAACAATACAGAGTAAATACAGGGTAACTTTCAATAAGACAGAACTAAAACAATACATAGTAAATACAGGGTAACTTTCAATAAGATAGAACTAAAACAATACAGAGTAAATACAGGGTAACTTTCAATAAGATAGAACTAAAACAATACAGAGTAAATACAGGGTAACTTTCAATAAGACAGAACTAAAACAATACAGAGTAAATACAGGGTAACTTTCAATAAGACAGAACTAAAACAATACAGAGTAAATACAGGGTAACTTTCAATAAGACAGAACTAAAACAATACAGAGTAAATACAGGGTAACTTTCAATAAGATAGAACTAAAACAATACAGAGTAAATACAGGGTAACTTTCAATAAGACAGAACTAAAACAATACAGAGTAAATACAGGGTAACTTTCAATAAGATAGAACTAAAACAATACAGAGTAAATACAGGGTAACTTTCAATAAGATAGAACTAAAACAATACAGAGTAAATACAGGGTAACTTTCAATAAGACAGAACTAAAACAATACAGAGTAATCAAAACAGAATGTTAAGAGGTCATTGAGTAAAGCTTAGTGGGGATTAGGTCCATTCCAAATAAACTCAGTTATGGTTCTTGATTGATTTATTAATATGTTTTATGTAGTTTCCATGCAATAAATTGAGAAATTTCAACCGATTGTTTTCAAATTGTAATATGTTGTGTTTGATGACAAAAGGATATTAATTTTGATTTAAAGATTTTCCACTTATGCTATTCAGGAGTTATGGCTCTTGATTGCTTTAACAATGATGCAAATAAATATAAAGAAAATCTAGTTTGTTTTTATTTGATGTAATCATGTTATCAAATGGTTTTAAATTTAAACATTTTTTATAAGAAATGGAGGAAGTGTCATGTGATGGGTTTTCCCCATTGGTTAATCCAGTGACCAACTTAGAATATTACTGTACGGAGGAGAATAGTTGCCCAGAAAAGAGTTACTGTCACCTTAATTTCCATACATGCTGCAAAGAAGGTACTTTATATATTATTGTTGATAATTGATTTTGTATGTCCATGTTTCTGTAAATCAGTTTACCATATACAGTTTTGTGTGAGATTTAACAGTAAAAAATGGTGCTGGAATTTTTATCATTTTTTTCTGATTACCTTAGACAATATCAAAGTAAGCTATTGCAATAACTTGGTATTCATTATTGTGAATTTCTGTTGTCTTGAACTTTTAAAAAATGTTCTCCTCTGAAACAAACGGGCCAATCAAGACCAAACTTGGTCACAAACATCCTAAAGGTTTTTATTTTAGAATTGTTTCCTGTATGAACCCCACACAAAAAAACATGGCTGATGGGACTAAAAATGAAACATTGAGTCAAAATCACGTTTTGGCTTATCTCTACAAAATTATACTAGTTAATGCAAACAATTTACCATCATGTGATAATCCACCATTATTTTTATCGGTGTGAAGTTATCATTTAACTCCTTATTGGAGTTATTGCCCTTAATGTATTATCTGTACCACTTAATTTGCATCTTTGGCAATTATCATGAAAACTTTACCTGTAAACAGCAAAAATGATCTCTTTGGTGCCTTTAGTGATGTTTTCTGTTAAATGTACAAATTTCTTACTTTCTTATCATTGTAACACTTTTGGGTGAACAAAATATTGTCTGTTTACTTATTTAGAAATGATTTATTTATACTTATTTTTAGACAATTCATTTTCAAGCAAACTTAAGTAATTTATGAATATGAGATATGTATAGATTATCGTTGGTTATCCCAACGAGATTGATTTTCTCGCTTGAGCCGGTACGGCGAAAGTGAGAAAAGCAATTGAGTTGAGATGACCAATGATAATCTGTTTATCGCTATTTAACCTATGAAGACGTTAATTTCCTTGACAACGGCACGTGTTCCCTTAGTTTCTAGCGATGATTTTCATATCACTCGACTCTGTTTTCATATCACTCGACTCCGCTGAGAAAGGAAATTATCAGTCAGCAAGATCAAAGGAAAAATTTGTAAAATAGCGATATTAAACAATGACTCATAACTGTGTATACGTAATACCAATTTATAGTTTACCCTACGTTTGAGTTATATTTACTGTAGATTCAGAAATTATTGCAGTCATTTATTTTTGCTATTGTTGGACAAGTTTAATTACTTCGATTTCAAGAAATGCTTTATTCCAAATTATGCTATCTAATTTCAGAATGCAAGTCTTTATTTTTGCCATAGGTAATTTTTTTGCAATATAAAAACATCACAAAAAATTCTGAATTTACAGTACTTATTGATATCAAAATCTGATAAGACTCTTTAGTTATTTAATAACCTTTTCAATAGTTTGTACATATATAAGTACTTATACAACCTTGAATTTATAAAGTGTCTTTTAATTTTATAGTACTTCTCTTTAAATGGAGAACAGTTGTTTGCAGCCATCAGATATGAATTGATGCAAGCAAATATCAAAATTCAATTCTGTTATTGCCATGATAACAACTGTGAGAATTATGATTTAAATTATATTTTTTCAAAGCAATTAGGACAGCAGTTTTTACTGTTGTCCAGTCATAAATAGAAATGTTGGATTAGAAAGATGTCATTTTCAATTCTAATGATTCGATTGGGGATTCTTTGTTATAAAAGTTTCTATCTTCCGCTCTAGTAAATTTTACTGATAACTGTTTGGAATCTTCTATTAACTTTTTAATTCATTATACATTTAATTGTGAGTATTATGTAATGACACTGTTTTTGGTGTGTGTGTGTTTATGTGTTACACTTGTGCTATTAACACTTAAGAATTTCAGAATGATGTTATAGAAGATTGTAGCAAGACCCCTTATGGATGTTGTGATGATGGAATTACAGAAGCATCTGGACCAAATTTTGAAGGATGTACCAGTGAGTAATCTTGGCCCCATATTTTTTTCATAACAGAATAAAGGATAAATTCAAGATTTTATAAAAGAAAATTTGGAGTTTCTCTATTTTAATTTCCTTCATGTCCCTTTTTTTTTTTTTATTCTTCAAAGTTTTCATCAATTTGACTGAATATTGTCAATCTATAACATATTTGTCAAATGCTCAGAAAATTATTATAAAAACATTTTAAAAATAATATATGCATTAAGATTGTGCTTTGTATAATAGTTTTTTTTTAACTAACCATACTAATTGTTTACAATAACCATGAATGTCTTATTTTTTACAGGGAAAAGCCATCTAACTATTGGCTGTATTTATATGTTGTTTTACAGGGAAAAGCCATCTAACTATTGGCTGTATTTATATGTTGTCTATGTTTGTTGTGTTTCTTCCTTTCATTGGTGTTGTTCCCATGTTTTAAATTATCAGTAGGAGAGCATATCATTAAATGATCTTGTTGTTCAGCACAAGGAGAAACAGCACTTTCACATTATAAAGGTCTTTTGTCTCTTGATGTGTGTATGCAACAATAATGTACATATATACTCTACATCAAATTATACCCCAACCCATTAAGAGGGGGAGTGTACTGAATTTTTCTCCCTGTCTGTCCATTACACATTGGTCTCAGCAACAATTTCATGTTAAAGGTTATTGATATATGGCAATATCATATTGAACAACATGTAGCAGGTGTATAACTTTTGGCAACAGTGCACAGTATATCTTGTTGTTTATGGATTTTATAGGTTATTTTAGTAACTATATCTATGAGGTATTGTTTTATTGGTAATTGATGGTTCATTTGTCAGAAGGATGAAGGTTCCTTTTTTTCCAGAATTTTATGCAAATCCCTCTTTGAATTAAAAACTAATTATATAAATATGAACATTTCTGATATATTGAAATATTGTTGAAAGTGGAGAAATTCATAAGTGGTACACTACCAAACCTTTGGTTACCATAGAAATAATTTTGCTCGACTGTTGAAAAGTAATTATATTTTTCAGGTGTATGTACATGTAATCGCTATGGTACCATTGACAACACATGTCATCCAAATACAAATAAATGTGAATGTAAACATGGAGTGGGTGGAGCTAAGTGTAATTTATGTCTCCCTGGATACTGGAATCTAAAGGGCATAAATGGATGTTCACGTTAGTACAGTATTTCAAGATAGTTAAATAGATAAATGTTCAGGTTTTTTCCTTTCGATGCAAACCCTACCCCAAACTACATGTAACTTATTTTATTGTTTTTTGTGGCAACATTTTGACTTTGCAAGCTTACTGATTTAGAAATTTCTAATTTGCAAATGTAACAATTGGCAGGTCAAGTTACCAAAATTTGCTTGTAGAGGGTCAGTGTTTGCATATTCTTGAATGGTGATTTGAGAAAAAAAATTTACATGTAAAAATTAATGAATTATAGTTAGGTTAAATATTAAGATTAAAACATAACACAAAATTGTGTTCAGAGATAAGAAATAACTCGATAGATAAGAGTTTTAGAGAGTATAAAATGACAGACAAATATGTAACATAATATACATTATATTATGTGCATTATATTTACATATATGTATTTTCTTAAGTAAAATTTTTTTTTCAAAGCAATATTTTTACCTTTTGAGTTTTTTGGTAGTATTTCAATAACCAGTCTCTTATAAAGAATTTTATATTAAACACAATGTAATTTTAGGTTGTGAATGTAATAGATATGGGTCAACGAGAACAGATTGTGAACAGAGCACTGGTCAGTGCCAGTGTAGACAGGGTATGACTGGACTAAAGTGTGACAAGTGTACCAATGGACTACAGATTGGTATAAATGGATGTGAAATTTGTATGTATATATAAAATTATTGTTTTATATGAATAAAGGGTGAAATTGGGTTAAAGCTATTGAGACAGCGACCCAAAAACAAAGAAATCTTGAAATTTTAGACGGTAGTGTTAAGCCATTGATCATATCCACATATTAAAATTATAAATTGAGTGATATTTGTTTGTTTAATATATAACACTGTGACAGCACAGATTTAATGCATATTTGAGATGAATGAATTTGGATAACAATTATTTACTGAACAAAGGACTAATTGTCATGTCTTCCAAAATTTTAAATGCACCATCATGACTTGGTAGATGCCTATGGGAAATAGTTTGTGTCTCAAATGACCATTGATATGCTCCATTTGTTATAGCTACAATCTGATGTCTTAGTGGCACTAGTGGAGCAAGAACTGCTTAACTTTTGATGGCTCCTTTGATTTGTTTATCTCTATTTATTGTAATGAACATATTTAGGTATCAAACAGCAGACAAATGTCTATATGATCCTATATCAAGATATCTCATTAATATTTTTGGTAGATAGTGTATCAATACAAAGTACTCAATAACTTATCGATATTTTTGGTAGATAGTGTATCAATACAAAGTACTTGATAACTTATCGATATTTTTGGTAGATAGTGTATCAATACAAGGTACTTGATAACTTATCGATATTTTTGGTAGATGGTGTATCAATACAAGGTACTTGATAACTTATTGATATTTTTGGTAAATGGTGTATCAATACAAGGTACTTGATAACTTATTGATATTTTTGGTAGATGGTGTATCAATACAAGGTACTTGATAACTTATTGATATTTTTGGTAGATGGTGTATCAATACAAGGTACTTGATAACTTATTGATATTTTTGGTAGATAGTGTATCAGTACAAGGTACTTGATAACTTATCGATATTTTATTTTTGGTAGATAGTGTATCAATACAAGGTATTTGATAACTTATTGATATTTTTGGTAGATGGTGTATCAATACAAGGTACTTGATAACTTATCGATATTTTTATTTTTGGTAGATAGTGTATCAATACAAGGTATTTGATAACTTATTGATATTTTTGGTAGATGGTGTATCAATACAAGGTACTTGATAACTTATTGATATTTGTGGTAGATAGTGTATCAATACAAGGTATTTGATAACTTATTGATATTTTGGTAGATGGTGTATCAATACAAGGTACTTGATAACTTATTGATATTTTGGTAGATGGTGTATCAATACAAGGTACTCGATAACTTATTGATATTTTTATTTTTGGTAGATAGTGTATCAATACAAGGTATTTGATAACTTATTGATATTTTTGGTAGATGGTGTATCAATACAAGGTACTTGATAACTTATCGATATTTTTATTTTGGTAGATAGTGTATCAATACAAGGTATTTGATAACTTATTGATATTTTGGTAGATGGTGTATCAATACAAGGTACTTGATAACTTATTGATATTTTGGTAGATGGTGTATCAATACAAGGTACTTGATAACTTATTGATATTTTTGGTAGATGGTGTATCAATACAAGGTATTTGATAACTTATTGATATTTTTGGTAGATGGTGTATCAATACAAGGTACTTGATAACTTATTGATATTTTTGGTAGATGGTGTATCAATACAAGGTACTTGATAACTTATTGATATTTTTGGTAGATGGTGTATCAATACAAGGTACTTGATAACTTATTGATATTTTGGTAGATGGTGTATCAATACAAGGTATTTGATAACTTATTGATATTTTGGTAGATGGTGTATCAATACAAGGTACTTGATAACTTATTGATATTTTTGGTAGATGGTGTATCAATACAAGGTACTTGATAACTTATTGATATTTTTGGTAGATGGTGTATCAATACAAGGTACTTGATAACTTATTGATATTTTTGGTAGATGGTGTATCAATACAAGGTACTTGCATGGAATTGATCTGTGGATTTGGTGGAGAATGTAAAGAACAAAATGGCAGGGCATATTGTGATTGCAGTAATCTCCCTTGTTTACCGAAAGATCATAAAAACTCTGCAGTAGTATGTGGCAGTGATGGTAGGACATACCAGTCAGAATGTCAGCTACAGAGAACTTCATGTGAACAACAAACACATCTGTACATGCACCACCTTGCACCTTGTCATAATGGTAGGTCAAAATTTTAGACACATTGGCCCATGTTATAATTGTAGGTGAAAATAATTAATTCTATTCACTAACATAATTTCAAAATGACTGACAAACATAATATCTTTGGAAAATGTGACCACCAGATAGATGATGTCCATTATTATACATCCTCAGTTTTGCCTTTTCAAACCAAGAAACAGCTTTTTAAGCATTTTAACCATGCTTAAAGAAAGTTTCAAATGATGATTCAGCACTGATATTTTACAACTTTTTAAGGCAGATATCCTATTAAAATTATTTTGTATGTTTAATTGGCTTTTTGTGCGTAAAGACATTTTCAAGTTGACCTTTAATATAAAATTTCATTTTTTTCAGATAACAGAAAAACCACAGCACCTATGCATCCTAATAGACTTTCTCGGAAGACAACAAAACACACAGATGATGGAGAAGCTGATGTTACAAGGTCAACAGAAAAACCTAAAGGTCAAACAGGTCCTAGGTCTTCTCCTATAGGTAAGATGTTACAAGGTCAACAGAAAAACCTAAAGGTCAAACAGGTCCTAGGTCTTCTCCTATAGGTAAGATGTTACAAGGTCAACAGAAAAACCTAAAGGTCAAACAGGTTTTAGGTCTTCTATAGGTAAGATGTTACAAGGTCAACAGAAAAACCTAAAGGTCAAACAGGTCCTAGGTCTTCTCCTATAGGTAAGATGTTACAAGGTCAACAGAAAAACCTAAAGGACAAACAGGTCCTAGGTCTTCTATAGGTAAGATGTTACAAGTTCATCAGCTTTTGTTCCAGGATTGGTCCTTTGAAAGGACTGTATAATCTTGGCTATTATCAATGTTTGTGTCTGGAACACTGCATTTAAATTGAAAGTGAAATGATCTTCTATAGTAAATTTTGCGCTAAAATTCTTACCACAAACATATTCAATGGTTGAAGCCAATAATCTCTAACCCATGTTTCATGAGGTCATCTGTGACAGAGGACCAGTTTAGTGGTTTGAACCAGATAAAGAAACATGTCATAGCTCCATAATGAATGTTGGAAATCAAAATAGTACAGTTATCCCGTAATTAAAGACCCATATCAAAAGTATTGTTCATTTATCTTGGCTGTATTGTAATAGTAGTTTCTATGTGAACTTGTCAGAGGTAACTCAGATAGAATGGCTAGATTCCCTTGATGGCAATCGTAAAGAAGATTTTTTTCTGAATTTCAGAATATACTGTAGAAGTTTTGCAGCCTTTCATTCAATTATTCAAATTTTATCATGAAATTTTAAATATTGGTAAGATTTTTAAGTAAAATCTTGAAATGAATATTTGATTTTGGTCCACCATTTACAATTTTTCTTTTTTGTTTAATTTTCAGTAAAAATACTAGACAGGTGTCTCAATGGTGACTATTGTTCAGCTAGTAACAGTCAGTGTCGACAGGGAATCTGTCAGTGTAACCAAGGTTACATGTCATCATCAGACCTGAAGGAATGTGTGGGTAAGATGATAAAAAAATCAATCTGATGTTTTGTTTAAAAATATTCTTGCGCTGCTTACAAATGAAAGCAATTATTAGGAACTATTACCTATAATTAATTGATTTTACCAAACATCTGAGTTTTTCAATGCACAGATGTAGCTAGATTGATTCCCTTAGTAAAATATTCAGTATCATATGCCTAATGAATATACAAATATTTAAAACTTGTCAAATAACATCCAGGTACCAGTCTAAGATATAGCATGATCAAAATCTAGCTAAGAAGATTTTCAAACTTGTGCCATGGGCTGTCTTGAACTAGCAGTGAGGTGATAGCTTCATTTCTGGTAACAATATTGAATGCTTTGCTGTGGTTTCATGTAATGTAATATATAACCTACCAAATTTACTCCAATCAAAATAAAGTATGATTTTGTACATCATGTCTTATTGCAACAGGATCAGGGATGCAAAATCTTTGTTTAAATATACAGTTAACAAAAATATTTTTGTATGCATATTTTATTCAAAAACAACTCTGAATTAGTAACACAAGTTTGAATTTAATCTTATATATTTGCAGAAGTGGAAACGTTACGACCTGATGAACATATAACAGACGATTCCTGTATAAATAATCCGTGTCGTAACAATGGTTTATGTCGATTAGACAGAGATTTGGGTTACAGGTGTCTATGTCCCATTGGTAGATTTGGATCTATTTGTAAAGACAGTAAGTCATGTGTCTATGTCTCATTGGTAGATTTGAATCTATTTGCAAAGACAGTAAGTCATGTGTCTCTGTCCCATTGGTAGATTTTGGATCTTTTTGCAAAGACAGTAAAACGTGTGTCTATGTCCCCTTGGTAGATTTGAATCTGTTTGTAAAAACAGTAAGTCAGGTGTCTATGTCCCATTGGTAGATTTGGATCTATGTGTAAAGACAGTAAGACATGTGTCTATGTCCCATTGGTAGATTTGGATCTATTTGTAAAGACAGTAAGTCATGTGTCTATGTCCCATTGGTAGATTTGGATCTATTTGTAAAGACAGTAAGTCATGTGTCTATGTCCCATTGGTAGATTTGGATCTATTTTAAAGACAGTAAGTCATGTGTCTATGTCCCATTGGTAGATTTGGATCTATTTGTAAAGACAGTAAGTCATGATCAGGTGTCTTTGTCCCATTGATAGATTTGAATCCATTTGTAAAGACAGTAAGACATGTGTCTATGTCCCATTGGTAGATTTGGATCTATTTGTAAAGACAGTAAGTCATGTGTCTATGTCCCATTGGTAGATTAGTAAGTCGTGTGTCTATATCCGATTGGTAGATTTGGATCTATTTTAAAGACAGTAAGACATGTGTCTATGTCCCATTGGTAGATTTGGATCTATTTGTAAAGACAGTAAGTCATGTGTCTATGTCCCATTGGTAGATTAGTAAGTCGTGTGTCTATATCCGATTGGTAGATTTGGATCTATTTGTAAAGACAGTAAGACATGTGTCTATGTCCCATTGGTAGATTTGGATCTATTTGTAAAGACAGTAAGTCATGTGTCTATGTCCCATTGGTAGATTTGGATCTATTTGTAAAGACAGTAAGACATGTGTCTATGTCCCATTGGTAGATTTGGATCTATTTGTAAAGACAGTAAGTCATGTGTCTATGTCCCATTGGTAGATTTGGATCTATTTGTAAAGACAGTAAGACATGTGTCTATGTCCCATTGGTAAATTTGGATCTATTTGTAAAGACAGTAAGACATGTGTCTATGTCCCATTGGTAGATTTTGGATCTATTTGTAAAGACAGTAAGTCATGTGTCTATGTCCCATTGGTAGATTTGGATCTATTTGTAAAGACAGTAAGTCATGTGTCTATGTCCCATTGGTAGATTTGGATCTATTTGTAAAGACAGTAAGACATGTGTCTATGTCCCATTGGTAGATTTGGATCTATTTGTAAAGACAGTAAGTCATGTGTCTATGTCCCATTGGTAGATTTGGATCTATTTGTAAAGACAGTAAGTCATGTGTCTATGTCCCATTGGTAGATTTGGATCTATTTGTAAAGACAGTAAGACATGTGTCTATGTCCCATTGGTAGATTTGGATCTATTTGTAAAGACAGTAAGACATGTGTGTATGTCCCATTGGTAGATTTGGATCTATTTGTAAAGACAGTAAGTCATGTGTCTATGTCCCATTGGTAGATTTGGATCTATTTGTAAAAACAGTAAGTCATGTGTCTATGTCCCATTGGTAGATTTGGATCTATTTGTAAAGACAGTAAGTCATGTGTCTTTGTCCCATTGGTAGATTTGGACAATAAGTAGTTGTACCAATTTTATGAAAAAATCTCAGGTGAATTTTTAAAAGATTAGATGAATATACAGCAAAAAAATGCCGTTTTTTTTTTCTTAAATCAGAAACTTTTAATAAAAATGAATTATTTCCAAAGAATTGTTACATAAAATTAGAGCATACTTATGTAAAGAAGATATTCTAAATCTGTTCACAAAAGTCTGCTTGTGTTTATCTTTTGAAACAATTAAGTTATATATGTTTGTCCAAAGGATAGATATGTCCAAGAAACTGAAATTTTGAGTAAATGTCAAAAATTTAGATCCCATTATCTCTAAAAGTAGCACATGAAGGTATATTTTTTATTACATATTTGAATTAACAAGGTGAAAAATAGCTTGTATGCAAATTTCGTCAAAAATTCACTGTTGTATCGAAACTTTACATATGCCCTTAAAATTTTGATATTTAACAATTGGGAGAGAGTAAATATTGTTACTTTTTCTATATCAAGTCCTGTTTATTTTTCGTGTCATCTTAATTGATTTTGGAACTTTTTTTCAGATGGGCGAATCACTATTCCATCCTTTTCTGGCATGTCACAGTTGATATTACGACACTACATCCAAACTGACCATGAGATAATTATTGATATCAGTTTTAAAGCCTTGAATTATGACGGGCTGTTACTGTTTAGTAGCCAGTTTCCTAATGGATCTGGAGATTTCTTGTCTCTGTCACTCCGAGATGCATATGTAGAGTTCAGGTGAGCAAGGAATTAATAATACCCTCCCTCCCTCTGTCACTCAGAGATGCATATTTAGAGTTCAGGTAAGCAAGGAATTAATAATACCCTTGCTCTGAAATTTTCGTTGCATTTATTCTAAGAACTACTAATCAGATATTCCTGAAATTTGTAATCAGTTTCTGTCAGCATGCTTTACTACATGGTGCATTTTCATATTTATTGCTCATCATCTTCCTGTTTAGCTTACAAGGAGATGTGTAATGATTGCCAATGAACTTTTTTATGCCCCACCTAGGGGCATTATGTTTTTCCTTCTGTGTGTCCGTTCGTTCGTCTGTCCATTCGTCCGTCCGTCTGTCCCGCTTCAGGTTAAAGTTTTTGGTCAAGGTAGTTTTTGATAAAGTTGAAGTCCAATCAACTTGAAACTTAGTACACATGTACCTTATGATATGATCTTTCTAATTTTAATGCCAAATTAGAGTTTTTACCCCAATTTCACAGTCCACTGAACATAGAAAATGATAGTGTGAGTGGGGCATCCGTGTACTATGGACACATTCTTGTTTTAGATTCAATTTTGTCAGTATCGAATTATTGAAATTACTGGCTGTTTTCATCCAATAAATAATGCAAATTGAAAAAATCCAAGAAGTTTTGAATGGTGAATTCTGATTATTGATTAATTACTTATGTATCTTATCTAAAAATAATGAAGAGATATTTTTCATTATATTATTTCTGTAGATTTGATGTAGGTGGTGGTCCCATGATACTGAGAAACAGACATAGGATACAGCTAAACCAATTTATCCATGTGACTGCCAGTAGGGACGGTAAAGACGGGTCACTTACAGTAGATAAAGAATCTCCAGTGTTAGGGACAGCTCCAGGATCATTGGTATCACTTAATTTAGTAGACAGACCATTTTATTTAGGAAATCCGCAAAGTGAAATAGATAAGTGAGTATTAAAGCAAAAGATAAATTTAGTCATACCATCATTAATCTTCAGTGTTACTAAAATATATCTTTATGAAAACTAGTTTAATTTATTTATTAACCTTAGCTCTTTATAGATTACTGTAAATTCAGAAATTATTGCGAGGTTTTTATTAATGCGAATAATCCGATTGGTTGAGTAAAGCAATAATAAGAACTCGCATTCTGTTATCTGATACATATATCTGTATGCAGATTTCCCTGAAATCGTAATAATTAAACTTGCATGTTTGTTCATTCCTCAACAATTGCAGTAATAAATTCACGCAAGGGTTATGTGATCTATCTTACTTAGGTTCTTTGATTATGTGTTTTGATTGGGGCAAGGGTTATGTGAACTAGCTTACTTTGGTTCTTTGATTATATCTGTTTTGATTGGGGCAAGGGGTATGTGATCTATCTTACTTTGGTTCTTTGATTATATCTGTTTTGATTGGGGCAAGGGGTATGTGATCTAGCTTACTTTGGTTCTTTGATTATGTGTGTTTTGATTGGGGCAAGGGTTATGTGATCTATCTTACTTAGGTTCTTTGATTATGTGTTTTGATTGGGGCAAGGGTTATGTGAACTAGCTTACTTTGGTTCTTTGATTATATCTGTTTTCATTGGGGCAAGGGTATGTGATCTAGCTTACTTTGGTTCTTTGATTATATGTGTTTTGATTGGGGCAAGGGTTATGTGATCTAGCTTACTTTGGTTCTTTGATTGTGTGTTTTGATTGGGGCAAGGGTTATGTGATCTAGCTTACTTTGGTTCTTTAATTATGTGTTTTGATTGGGACAAGGAGTATGTGATCTAGCTTACTTAGGTTCTTTGATTATGTGTTTTGATTGGGGCAAGGAGTATGTGATCTAGCTTACTTTGGTTCTTTGATCATATGTGTTTTGATTGGGGCAAGGGTTATGTGATCTAGCTTACTTTAGTTCTTTGATTATGATTTTTGATTGGGGCAAGGAGAATGTGATCTAGCTTACTTTGGTTCTTTGATCATATGTGTTTTGATTGGGGCAAGGGTTATGAGATCTAGCTTACTTTGGTTCTTTGATTATGTGTTTTGATTGGGGCAAGGAGTATGTGATCTAGCTTACTTTGGTTCTTTGATCAGATGTGTTTTGATTGGAGCAAAGGTTATGTGATCTAGCTTACTTTGGTTCTTTGATTATGTGTTTTGATTGGGGCAAGGGGTATGTGATCTAGCTTACTTAGGTTCTTTGATCATATGTGTTTTGATTGGGGCAAGGGTTATGTGATCTAGCTTACTTTGGTTCTTTGATTATGTGTTTTGATTGGGGCAAGGAGTATGTGATCTAGCTTACTTTGGTTCTTTGATCATATGTGTTTTGATTGGGGCAAGGGTTATGTGATCTAGCTTACTTTGGTTCTTTGATTATGTGTTTTGATTGGGGCAAGAGGTATGTGAGCTAGCTTACTTAGGTTCTTTGATCATATGTGTTTTGATTGGGGCAAGGGTTATGTGATCTAGCTTACTTTGGTTCTTTGATCATATGTGTTTTGATTGGGGCAAGGGTTATGTGATCTAGCTTACTTTGGTTCTTTGATTATGTGTTTTGATTGGGGCAAGAGGTATGTGAGCTAGCTTACTTAGGATCTTTGATCATATGTGTTTTGATTGGGGCAAGGGTTATGTGATCTAGCTTACTTAGGTTCTTTAATTATATGTTTTTTGATTGGGGCAAGGGTTATGTGATCTAGTTTAATTAGGTTCTTTGATTATATGTGTTTTGATAAGAGCGAGGGTTATGTGAGCTAGCTTACTTAGGTTCTTTGATTATATGTGTTTTGATTGGGGCAAGGGGTTTGTGATCTAGCTTACTTAGGTTCTTTGATTATATGTGTTTTGACTGGGGCAAGGGTTATGTGATCTAGCTTGATTGGGGCAAGGGGTATGTGATCTAGCTTACTTTGGTTCTTTGATTATATCTGTTTTGATTGGGGCAAGGGGTTTGTGATCTAGCTTACTTTGGTTCTTTGATTATATCTGTTTTGATTGGGGCAAGGGGTATGTGATCTAGCTTACTTTGGTTCTTTGATTATGTGTGTTTTGATTGGGGCAAGGGTTATGTGATCTATCTTACTTAGGTTCTTTGATTATGTGTTTTGATTGGGGCAAGGGTTATGTGAACTAGCTTACTTTGGTTCTTTGATTATATCTGTTTTCATTGGGGCAAGGGGTATGTGATCTAGCTTACTTTGGTTCTTTGATTATATGTGTTTTGATTGGGGCAAGGGTTATGTGATCTAGCTTACTTTGGTTCTTTGATTGTGTGTTTTGATTGGGGCAAGGGTTATGTGATCTAGCTTACTTTGGTTCTTTAATTATGTGTTTTGATTGGGACAAGGAGTATGTGATCTAGCTTACTTAGGTTCTTTGATTATGTGTTTTGATTGGGGCAAGGAGTATGTGATCTAGCTTACTTTGGTTCTTTGATCATATGTGTTTTGATTGGGGCAAGGGTTATGTGATCTAGCTTACTTTGGTTCTTTGATTATGATTTTTGATTGGGGCAAGGAGTATGTGATCTAGCTTACTTTGGTTCTTTGATCATATGTGTTTTGATTGGGGCAAGGGTTATGAGATCTAGCTTACTTTGGTTCTTTGATTATGTGTTTTGATTGGGGCAAGGAGTATGTGATCTAGCTTACTTTGGTTCTTTGATCAGATGTGTTTTGATTGGAGCAAAGGTTATGTGATCTAGCTTACTTTGGTTCTTTGATTATTATGTGTTTTGATTGGGGCAAGGGGTATGTGATCTAGCTTACTTAGGTTCTTTGATCATATGTGTTTTGATTGGGGCAAGGGTTATGTGATCTAGCTTACTTTGGTTCTTTGATTATGTGTTTTGATTGGGGCAAGGGTATGTGATCTAGCTTACTTTGGTTCTTTGATCATATGTGTTTTGATTGGGGCAAGGGGTATGTGATCTAGCTTACTTTGGTTCTTTGATTATGTGTTTTGATTGGGGCAAGAGGTATGTGAGCTAGCTTACTTAGGTTCTTTGATCATATGTGTTTTGATTGGGGCAAGGGTTATGTGATCTAGCTTACTTTGGTTCTTTGAACATATGTGTTTTGATTGGGGCAAGGGTTATGTGATCTAGCTTACTTTGGTTCTTTGATTATGTGTTTTGATTGGGGCAAGAGGTATGTGAGCTAGCTTACTTAGGATCTTTGATCATATGTGTTTTGATTGGGGCAAGGGTTATGTGATCTAGCTTACTTAGGTTCTTTAATTATATGTGTTTTGATTGGGGCAAGGGTTATGTGATCTAGTTTAATTAGGTTCTTTGATTATATGTGTTTTGATAAGAGCGAGGGTTATGTGAGCTAGCTTACTTAGGTTCTTTGATTATATGTGTTTTGATTGGGGCAAGGGGTTTGTGATCTAGCTTACTTAGGTTCTTTGATTATATGTGTTTTGATTGGGGCAAGGGTTATGTGATCTAGCTTGATTGGGGCAAGGGGTATGTGATCTAGCTTACTTTGGTTCTTTGATCATATGTGTTTTGATTGGGGCAAGGGTTATGTGATCTAGCTTACTTTGGTTCTTTGATTATGTGTTTTGATTGGGGCAAGGGTTATTTGATCTAGCTTACTTTGGTTCTTTGATTATGTGTTTTGATTGGGGCAAGGAGTATGTGATCTAGCTTACTTTGGTTCTTTAATTATATGTGTTTTGATTGGGGCAAGGGTTATGTGATCTAGCTTACTTAGATTCTTTGATTATGTGTTTTGATTGGGGCAAGGGTTATGTGATCTAGCTTACTTAGGATCTTTGATTATATGTGTTTTGATTTGGGGCAAGGGTTATATGATCTAGCTTACTTAGGATCTTTGATTATATGTGTTTTGATTGGGGCAAGGGTTATGTGATCTAGCTTACTTAGGTTCTTTAATTATATGTGTTTTGATTGGGGCAAGGGTTATGTGATCTAGTTTAATTAGGTTCTTTGATTATATGTGTTTTGATAAGAGCAAGGGTTATGTGAGCTAGCTTACTTAGGTTCCTTGAATATATGTGTTTTGATTGGGGCAAGGGTTATGTGATCTAGTTTAATTAGGTTCTTTGATTATATGTGTTTTGATAAGAGCAAGGGTTATGTGAGCTAGCTTACTTAGGTTCTTTGATCATATGTGTTTTGATTGGGGCAAGGGTTATGTGATTTAGCTTACTTTGGTTCTTTGATTATGTGTTTTGATTGGGGGCAAGGAGTATGTGATCTAGCTTACTTTGGTTCTTTGATCATATGTGTTTTGATTGGGGCAAGGGTTATGTGATCTAGCTTACTTTGGTTCTTTGATTATGTGTTTTGATTGGGGCAAGAGGTATGTGAGTTAGCTTACTTAGGTTCTTTGATCATATGTGTTTTGATTGGGGCAAGGGTTATGTGATCTAGCTTACTTTGGTTCTTTGATTATGTGTTTTGATTGGGGCAAGGGTTATGTGATCTAGCTTACTTTGGTTCTTTGATTATGTGTTTTGATTAGGGCAAGGAGTATGTGATCTAGCTTACTATGGTTCTTTAATTATATGTGTTTTGATTGGGGCAAGGGTTATGTGATCTAGCTTACTTAGATTCTTTGATTATGTGTTTTGATTGGGGCAAGAGGTATGTGAGCTAGCTTACTTAGGATCTTTGATCATATGTGTTTTGATTGGGGCAAGGGTTATGTGATCTAGCTTACTTAGGTTCTTTAATTATATGTGTTTTGATTGGGGCAAGGGTTATGTGATCTAGTTTAATTAGGTTCTTTGATTATATGTGTTTTGATAAGAGCGAGGGTTATGTGAGCTAGCTTACTTAGGTTCTTTGATTATATGTGTTTTGATTGGGGCAAGGGGTTTGTGATCTAGCTTACTTAGGTTCTTTGATTATATGTGTTTTGATTGGGGCAAGGGTTATGTGATCTAGCTTGATTGGGGCAAGGGTATGTGATCTAGCTTACTTTGGTTTTTGATCATATGTGTTTTGATTGGGGCAAGGGTTATGTGATCTAGCTTACTTTGGTTCTTTGATTATGTGTTTTGATTGGGGCAAGGGTTATTTGATCTAGCTTACTTTGGTTCTTTGATTATGTGTTTTGATTGGGGCAAGGAGTATGTGATCTAGCTTACTTTGGTTCTTTAATTATATGTGTTTTGATTGGGGCAAGGGTTATGTGATCTAGCTTACTTAGATTCTTTGATTATGTGTTTTGATTGGGGCAAGGGTTATGTGATCTAGCTTACTTAGGATCTTTGATTATATGTGTTTTGATTTGGGGCAAGGGTTATATGATCTAGCTTACTTAGGATCTTTGATTATATGTGTTTTGATTGGGGCAAGGGTTATGTGATCTAGCTTACTTAGGTTCTTTAATTATATGTGTTTTGATTGGGGCAAGGGTTATGTGATCTAGTTTAATTAGGTTCTTTGATTATATGTGTTTTGATAAGAGCAAGGGTTATGTGAGCTAGCTTACTTAGGTTCCTTGATTATATGTGTTTTGATTGGGGCAAGGGTTATGTGATCTAGTTTAATTAGGTTCTTTGATTATATGTGTTTTGATAAGAGCAAGGGTTATGTGAGCTAGCTTACTTAGGTTCTTTGATCATATGTGTTTTGATTGGGGCAAGGGTTATGTGATCTAGCTTACTTTGGTTCTTTGATTATGTGTTTTGATTGGGGGCAAGGAGTATGTGATCTAGCTTACTTTGGTTCTTTGATCATATGTGTTTTGATTGGGGCAAGGGTTATGTGATCTAGCTTACTTTGGTTCTTTGATTATGTGTTTTGATTGGGGCAAGAGGTATGTGAGCTAGCTTACTTAGGTTCTTTGATCATATGTGTTTTGATTGGGGCAAGGGTTATGTGATCTAGCTTACTTTGGTTCTTTGATTATGTGTTTTGATTGGGGCAAGGGTTATGTGATCTAGCTTACTTTGGTTCTTTGATTATGTGTTTTGATTAGGGCAAGGAGTATGTGATCTAGCTTACTATGGTTCTTTAATTATATGTGTTTTGATTGGGGCAAGGGTTATGTGATCTAGCTTACTTAGATTCTTTGATTATGTGTTTTGATTGGGGCAAGGGTTATGTGATCTAGCTTACTTAGGATCTTTTATTATATGTGTTTTGATTGGGGCAAGGGTTATATGATCTAGCTTACTTAGGATCTTTGATTATATGTGTTTTGATTGGGGCAAGGGTTATCTGATCTAGCTTACTTAGGTTCTTTAATTATATGTGTTTTGATTGGGGCAAGGGTTATGTGATCTAGTTTAATTAGGTTCTTTGATTTTATGTGTTTTGATAAGAGCAAGGGTTATGTGAGCTAGCTTACTTAGGTTCTTTGATTATATGTGTTTTGATTGGGGCAAGGTTATGTGATCTAGCTTACTTAGGTTCTTTGATTATGTGTTTTGATTGGGGCAAGGGGTATGTGATCTATCTTACTTAGGTTCTTTAATTATGTGTGTTTTGATTGGGGCAAGGGTTATGTGATCTAGCTTACTTTGGTTCTTTGATTATGTGTTTTGATTGGGGCAAGGAGTATGTGATCTAGCTTACTTTTGTTCTTTGATTATGTGTTTTGATTGGGGCAAGGAGTATGTGATCTAGCTTACTTTGGTTCTTTGTTTATGTGTTTTGATTGGGGCAAGGAGTATGTGATCTAGCTTACTTAGGTTCTTTGATTATTTGTTTTGATTGGGGCAAGGGGTATGTGATCTAGCTTACTTAGGTTCTTTGATCATATGTGTTTTGATTGGGGCAAGGGTTATGTGATCGAGCTTTCTTAGGTTCTTTGATTATATGTGTTTTGATTGGGGCAAAGGTTATGTGATCTAGCTTACTTAGGTTCTTTAATTATATGTGTTTTGATAAGAGCAAGGGGTATGTGATCTAGCTTACTTATGTTCTTTGATTATATGTGTTTTGATTGGGGCAAGGGTTATGTGAGCTAGCTTACTTAGGTTCTTTGATTATGTGTGTTTTGATTGGGGCAAGGGGTATGTGATGGGGCAAGGGTTATGTGATCTAGCTTACTTTGGTTCTTTGATTATGTGTTTTGATTGGGACAAGGAGTATGTGATCTAGCTTACTTAGGTTCTTTGATTATATGTGTTTTGATTGGGGCAAGGGGTATGTGATCTAGCTTACTTAGGTTCTTTGATTATATGTGTTTTGATTGGGGCAAGGGGTATGTGATCTATAGATATAAGAAGATGTGGTATGAGTGCCAATGAGACAACTCTCCATCCAAGTCAAAAGTTATAAATGTAAACCATTATAGGTCAAAGTACGGTCTTCAACACGGAGCCTAGGCTCACACCGAACAGTAAGCTATAAAGGGCCCCAAAAATTACTAGTGTAAAACCATTCAAACGGGAAAACCAACGGTCTAATCTATATAAAAACGAGAAACGAGAAACACTTATGAACCACATCAAGAAACGACAACTACTGTACATCAGATTCCTGACTTAGGACAGGTGCAAACAAATGCAGCGGGTTTAAACGTTTTAATGGTACCAAACCTTCACCCTTTTTCTAAAACAATAGTGTAACATCACAACATAGAAAGACACACTATAAAATATCAACTGAAATAGCTTAACTCAATCAAAGCACATAGTAACACCATTGAACATACACTGAACAAATAAATTTGACCTATGATACAATGTAAATTAAAATAAATAAACTAAGGGAAGAATAATAAAAGTAACATGTTATATCGGTATGAAATGTTAAACAATTTAAGAAAAACAATATGCTCGAACAAAAATATCAGCCATTTGCAATAACTTTAAACACAGGTAAATAAAATAATTTTGTTGTTAGGTATCGTATACAGTTACAATAGAGAAAGGAAATATTTTAACAAAATAAATAATTTTGATGTTCATAGTACGAAGTGGAAATTTATATTAGTACCAAACACTTATCAAAGCTGGTATATAGACCAGATATAACCCTGAATAACATTAAATAACAAAAAAAGCATTACAATTAGTATCAACAGGTCAAATAAACAAGAAAGTACGATTTGAGAGTACTCGCAGTTACTGACAGCTAGTTAAAAGCCAAAACAATTAATAATAAAAAATATCTTACTTAGGTTCTTTGATTATATGTGTTTTGATTGGGGCAAGGGTTATGTGAGCTAGCTTACTTAGGATCTTTAAATATATGTGTTTTGATTGGGGCAAGGGGTATGTGAGCTAGCTTACTTAGGTTCTTTAATTATATGTGTTTTGATTGGGGCAAGGGGTATGTGAGCTAGCTTACTTAGGTTCTTTAATTATATGTGTTTTGATTGGAGCAAGGGGTATGTGATCTAGCTTACTTAGGTTCTTTGATTATATGTGTTTTGATTTGGGCAAGGGTTATGTGAGCTAGCTTACTTAGGATCTTTAAATATATGTGTTTTGATTGGGGCAAGGGGTATGTGAGCTAGCTTACTTAGGTTCTTTAATTATATGTGTTTTGATTGGGGCAAGGGGTATGTGAGCTAGCTTACTTAGGTTCTTTAATTATATGTGTTTTGATTGGGGCAAGGGGTATGTGAGCTAGCTTACTTAGGTTCTTTAATTATATGTGTTTTGATTGGGGCAAGGGTTATGTGAGCTAGCTTACCAAGTTCTTTAATTTATGTGTTTTGATTTAGGAAAGGGGTATGGAGATAGCTAACCACACACCTTTGGTAGGAAAACTGACAATCCTAGTCAGTTATGATTGAAGTTGAAGGCACCTTACCATGTGCTTGGCTTTAGACCACTCAGCCATCAAGGCCTTCAACCAAAATAAATACTATAGACGTAGCTTTCTTTGGACTATAATTTCCATGCATTTATTTTTCAGACAATTCAAACAGAGGCTGCCAATGGGATTTGTTGGCTGTATCAAAACTTTCCATGTCAAGAATAAACTGAGAACACACCTGTATGATCTGTCTTATCCACAAGTTTCAGATCATATCATGTCAGGGTTAGATATTGGTAGGTACACCACACCTTTATGATCTATCTTACCCACAAGTATCAGATCATATCATGTCAGGGTTAGATATTGGTAGGTACACCACACCTTTATGATCTTTTTACCCACAAGTATCAGATCATATCATGTCAGGGTTAGATATTGGTAGGTACACCACACCTGTATGATCTGTCTTACCCACAAGTATCAGATCATATCATGTCAGGGTTAGATATTGGTAGGTACACCACACCTGTATGATCTGTCTTACCGACAAGTATCAGATCATATTATGTCAGGGTTAGATATTGGTAGGTACAGTGGCAAAACCGGATTTATTTCTAAGTTTGTCATTAACTTTGAACAAGCTTGAAGTAACTCCATGTACTATAAAATCAGGCGAAAAAACTTGATTGAAAAGCATACAAAAAACTTAACAAAAAGACAGACACAAAGTACCTATCTGAGATTACTCACAGTTACTGAAAGCTAGTTTTAAGCAAATTATAACAAATAAAAAAATCATGTAAGAAAAACTAAAATAGCAATCAATACACATCCAATGGATTTAGTGTAAAGAAGTCATAAACAGTCAGAGAAAAACAAGATCTTGTGCAATGCCAAAATATAAGTATGGACAGAATGTTGGTCTGTTAATGTTCATAGCTGTATAAGCTCATTTCATCATTGTCAATATCTTTATACTGAGCATAGTGCAGGACATAAAAGAATTATTTGCAATCTCACAGGAAAAGTTTAGAATGTTTGTCCTTTAAATTTCCCTATAAGACATGTTCGAAAGAAAGCCAATTTGATTTTTACAAAGCCAAAATGTTCTAGAAACCAACTATTTCTCAAAAGGAAAAATGTACAAATACATGTAGACTTACTTTTAGAATGATTTCATTCATTTCATAGCAAGCATCACCAGTGACATTTTGATCTCAGGTGTTGTTCAAAATACAACTGATGTTTCAATTTTAATTGTGATGTCATGCATGTGCACTAAAGATCATCTCATGTTTTGGAATAAAAAAACAAAGAAGAGTGTCATATTAGAATGTTTAGATTATGATACTTTTAGAAGTATGAATTTACCATGTTTTTTTTTCAATTTATTATTTACAACAACATTGATAATCTTTTTTTCAGCTGAATGTGGGAGTAATTCTTGTAACAGTTTACCATGTAAATATGGAGGAACTTGTCTGGCTAAAGATTCTGATGTGTATAGCTGTGTGTGTAAACATGGATTTACAGGTACATATCTGATGTTAAAAGCTGTGTGTGTAAACATGGATATACACGTATTTATCCAGAATGAGCGCCAAAGATTCTGATGTTTATATGTGTGTAAACATGGATTTACATGTATATATCCAGAATGAAGGGCTAAAGATTCTGATGTTTATAGCTGTATGTAAACATGGATTTACAGTTATGTATCCAGAATGAAGGGCCAAAGATTCTGATGTTTATAGCTGTGTGTGTAAGCTGGGATTAACAGGTATGTATCCAGAATGAAGGGCAAAAGAGTCTGATATTTATAGCTGTGTATGTTTACACAGATTTACAGGTATATATCCACAGTGTTTAAGGGGAATAAAAGGATTCAGAAATAAAAATCTATGAATATGCCCCTGCGACTTATAATTAGTAGCCAGAACACATAGTTTTACTAATTTTTAAGTTAGTATATCAGTTTTTTTTTTTTTTAATATAACAATTATTTTAAAATTTTGTGCTTTTCATCACAAGTCTAAGCACCAAACAGCTAGCAAGATAAGACAGCAAATGACACTTCAGAATGTTTACTGATTCATCAAAGATACACAGATACACTGATAAAGAACAAGAAAAATTATTAGAACAATAAACGAAAAAACAAGTAAAACAAGAATTCTATAAATATTCCTAACTTGGAATGACATGTTTTTTTTCTGTAAAAAATTAACAGAAAGTTTTTTTGGCAAACTAAATTCTAGTAACAATGAGTAATGCTAACTTATGGACAGGGGGTACCAGATTTTGGACAAGATGACTGATTTACAGATAATCTGATTTAATCATTGTTGCTGTTTTAGGACGTGATTGTGAGATAGTATTAGATCCATGTGTTATGGCTAACTGTCATGAGAGTTCTACTTGTCAAATCTATGGAAGCTCATACAAATGTATCTGTAGTCCTAACAGGGAGGGAGAATTCTGTGAATTTGGTAAGTTTTTACAATAAAAAGAACCGCTGACCTATATAGACAAAGTTCCCCTAGATCAAAGATTTAATCCTTGAGATCTTGAAAAGTGTCAATTGTGGATCAATTGACTGATGAACATTTGAAATGTCTGACATATAGTGTGATAATGTCAGTCAAAATGTCTGACACAACTCCTGTTAAATGAGAACATTTCAATAGAATTATAAGATTGGACTGATGAAAATGCATTCTGGACTGACAAATTTCAAACAGTGTCTAAAAGTCCCATAAGGCATTATTTTTTTCACATATCATTAAGCTGTATGTTCTATAAAATGTCTGTAAATATTATTAGAGGGATGAGTTCATGGTAAAATAGACACTATTCTGGATTCTACAACACTTGATCTTAGATTTGTCTAAACTTGACCTACTGGCCTGCAACAATCACTTTTGCTTCAAGGTTTCAGTACATTTTCTCTTGTGACAATAAGATTTAAGGGAAAAATTCGTGATATCATGTAGATGTGGACAAAAAGCAACAAGGTGCATAGTATATCATAAGCTTTTAATTGCCCTAAGTCTAAAATACCAACATTCTGATCTTCAGTAGTTGTCGTTTGTTGATGTGGTTCATAAGTGTTTCTCGTTTCTCGTTTTTTATATAGATTAGACCATTGGTTTTCCCGTTTGAATGGTTTTACGCCAGTAATTTTTGGGGCCCTTTATAGCTTGCTGTTCGGTGTGATCCAAGGCTCTGTGTTGAAGACTGTACTTTGACCTATAATGGTTTACTTTTATAAATTTTGACTTGGATGGAGAGTTGTCTCATTGGCACTCATACCACATCTTCTTATATCTATTGAAGATATGACAAAAATATTGAGTTAATGCCAATGAGACCCCAACATAGCCTTGCAATACAATAAAGCATCCATTAGCAATTCAACCTCACAGTCTTCATGGAGTCCAAATCATAAAACAATCTCTAAATGTCTAGACTAACTATGTTTTAATTCCAACAGAGAACAGAAAACCTGACATCAAAACTAAATATTTGAATAGACAAAATGATCTAAAACAAATTAACAACAACTGACAAAGTTCTAATTTGTTTTTTTTTTTCAGAAAAATTACAGCCAATAGATGTACCAGAGTTTTCTGGGAACTCTTTCCTTGAACTACCACTGGGAGATATAGGGAGTACAGCCATGACGTTTACTATCTGGTTCAAGACATCCAAACCAAATGGTAAGTTCTATGTGTCTCCATAATCCCAGATTAGTATGCCTTTGATGAACTAAATCCTGGATGGTGAGAACAGATTTAGTTTCTTTATTTATAGGTTTGATTGATTGATTTATTTTTGATGTTTTAACGCCACTTTCAGCACAATAGGCTCAGTTTCTATTGGTGGAGCTCAAACTCACAACCTCAGTGTTGACAGGCTTATGATAGATTAGTTGAACTAGGACAACTCAGCCACTGAGTCCCTTTGTTTTTAGGATGAAGATTTAATTTTAATCTCACCAAGCACAGAGGGCTAGTGGATGTTAGATGTTGCTTAGGGTGTGTTGTTTGTCATCCCTCTTTGTCTTCCATTAACATTTACTAAAATCTTCTCCTCTGAAACTACTGGGCTAAATGGAACCAAACTTGGCCACAGTCATCATTTGAGTATCTTGTTTTAAAAAATGTGTCCCATGATCATGCCTGCCAACAAACATGGTAGACATGTCTTGAAATAGAAGTGTTAGATTCAGATTAGCAACACAGGCGATATGATGGCAATAACTATTGTAACATTAACAAGATTGGCAGTACACATTAGGGGGGAGGGTAATTGTTCTGGTCTGTGCATTTGTCTTGTATCAGCTTAAAGTTTTGTCTTTAAAGGTTGTACACCATGAAGTCATGATCACATAAACTTGAAACTAAGTACACATGTTCATTATGATATGAAGTTTGACAATATATATGTCAAATAAGTGTTTTGACCTAGATTTTATTGAATAGTTCTGTTTTATGCCATACACTATGTTATTTTTTGTAATAATTTCTGTTTTATGTCATAGACTATGTTATTTTTCAATGAGTTTTGTTTTCTGTCATATACTGTTATTTATGAGAAGATCTGTTTTATGCCATAGAATATGTTATTTTTGTACGAGTTTTGTTTTATGCCATAGACTATGTTATTTTTGTATGAGTTTTGTTTTATGCCATAGACTATGTTATTTTTCCATTACGTGTATATGTGTTTTATGTCATATACTTTGTTATTTTCCAGGAGTATTGTTTTATGCCAGTACATATGCGGGAGGGAATGGAGATTTTATTTCTCTAAATATCGTGGATAGAAGGGTAGAATTCAGGTTTAACATGGGAAGTGGTACTATTGTAATATCGTAAGTATTCCTTTACATTATTTTCACTTAGAAGTAGATATTGACTTAATATAAAGGTAAGAAGATGAGATATGATTGTCAAAGAGACAACTCTCCACCAGAGACCAAATGACATAGCAGTAAGCAACTATAGATGACTGTACGGCCTTCAGTAATGAGCAAAACCCATACTCCAAGCAAGCTATAAAAAGGCCCCAAAATGACAAATGTAGATTAATTTGAATGAGAAAACTAACAGCCTGATTTACATACAAAACAATAAACGAAAAAAAATGAATATGATAAACAGTACAAATGACAACCACTGCATTACAGGCACATACAGAATGTGGCTTGATTAACATGTTTGCAGGCTCCCAATCCTCCCCTGAACTTAATGTTGATTTCTTAATGATCAATGAAAATAAGAAGTCACCTTCCAATTAAGGCCTAATTTTATGCCCCACTGCAGCGGAGGGGCATAAAGTGTTACCCTTGTCTGTCTGTACGTCCCAAATTGGTTTCCATTCTCTAACTTTAGTTTGCCTCAAGCAAATGTTATGAAACTTATACACAATGCTTATTACCACAAAACACAGATTAAGTTTGAATTTGGGTGGTGTCACGTTTTACCGTTCTAGAGTTATGCCCCTTTACAAATGTAAAAATTGTTGAATATTTTGTTTCTGTTCTCTAACTTAACTTTGCCTCAACCAAATGTTATGAAACTTATACACTATGCTTATTACCCCAAAAATCAGATCAAGTTCGATTTTATAGTTGGCTTCACTTTTACCGTTCTTGAGTTATGTCCCTTAATAACATTATCACATATATCATGGACACATTCTCAATTTATTTATCTGTAGCATCATATTATTTCTTGTGGAGTATTACTAAGAATTAGCTGTGTAATAAAACATTGTAAGATGAACACTAAGGCATTACCGTTAAAGTGTGATCATATTTGCTGGTATTATTGAACAAAGACTCAATAGCTCAGTGATTATATGAAATTTCATTGCTATGTCATTTTCTGTATATTTACCGTCAATTAAATGCAAATATTATATGCTAAACACTAACGGTTTTCTACCCCCAGGCAAAAATAGCCTTCGCAAAATTTAGCATATAAATTTTTGTAATTTTTGTTTTCAAGCTCTATATTTAGCATTCCACCTGTTTTGATTAATAATAATAATAATAATAATAATAATTCTTTATTTAAAGAGGGTTACACAGTTAGCTATAAAACTAATCTTCCTGAGGCCCTCATGAAATACAATGAAATATAACAAACAATTACGAGATATCAAACAAACACACATATATGAAAAATGAAATAAAAAATTGTTATGAAATATACAATTTTCAAAACAGGTAAAATTACAAATTCATATAGTATTGGCATCATTCAAATTACCTCAACAATATCTTAAGTTTGAGTAAGTGTGTGAAAATTATTATACATATGAAATTACACAGCTTCTTAATGTTCCAACAAGTAATTTTTAAATCTTTTTGAATGAGCTTGTACTTGAGGTTGATTTTTCAGGGATATTGGTAAGTTATTCCATAAAATAGATCCTGAATATATAAAAGATTTCTTATACAGCTCTGTTTTGGCTTTTGGAACTTGTAAATTTTTGCAAGACGCATTCCTCAAACAATATTGGTTTATTTCTGGCATTTCTTTAAATTTTTCAGTGAGATATATAGGGGCTTCGTTCTTAAGGCATTAAAGCACCACTGATGAGTTTTATGAAAATCAGTCATCAATGGGTTAAATAAATCGGGGGTTAAATTCAGAGAAAGTCGTTTTGTATGATTGCCAATGAGAAAACATTTTCTTAAAAGACCATTTGGACAAGGATGAAAACTACTGGTCAATGTATGTACTTCTTTAATTACCAAACTCCATACCTTAAACTATATTATCCCCGGCTTAGTATATTTCTAGGATTTTGATTGGTTAAAGCACGTCGTTAAAAAACCCATAGCCCCGGGTGTTGCTTATTCATATACCCATTAACCCGGGGAACTTCACACGCATTTTCCTTAGTTCCATGGTTGTTCCTTGTGAAATATTGAATTCTGTAGATTATCCATGATGTCTGTAATTAAATATTTAATCCACTAACGATTTTATCCTATTATGCCAATCATTTGTACTTATTTAAGTAGATGCATCACTTGGCTGTCACATTTTCAATGAATGGAACTATTGACCAAGCTATGCAAATGACCCACATTGAAGTCACACCATCTATGACGTACCTCTCACAACATTGAGCGCCAAATTAGACTCATTCCAGTTTCTCTGTCTCTCTTATATTTGACTACCTGTAAGGTTCTACACCCAGTAAAAAATATGTCAAATTCCCAAATTTCAATAAAAAATTTTAAATAATGAAAAAGACGTTGCTTTCACGTTTCACTTTGTGGTTGAATTTCCCTAAAAATCGCCAGATTCGGACTAAGACCAGGGATAAATTCGTTATCTACGTTCATATCTGTAGATATGGATATTTTAACACCCTTCAGTACGCTGTACACCCTTCGGCTTCGCCTCAGGTAGTACTTGGATACTTCAGGGTATTAAAATATCCATATCTACGGATATGAACGTAGATAACTTATAATAGATGCTGGGATAATAAAATGTGAAAGAACCCAAAATAGACAAACTAACAGCCTGATTTCAGCTAACAACAACATTAAAGAAACAAAATACAATTATAGTAGACCAACAACAGCCACTAGACTACAGGCCTATGGATTTGAACAGGAACATTAAGAATATGGCAGGGTTATGAATTTGAATGTCCTTTTTGTAAAATTAGTTTTGTTGAAATAGTTTTAGTTATATTCTGTGATTAACAGGCTATATATATATTTTGAAAAAACTACTTCAAAAAATATATTTAGAAAAAAAAAAGACTGATCTGGAACCAAATAACTCTAGATAACTGATCTGGAACCAGTTTTAGTTTGGTTAATCTTGTTCAGGTCAATATGTATCAACTTTAATTGAGTGGTGATATGACTATTCTAATAAATCTAACTTTTATTTCAGGAGTGATGCAGTTATTTCCCTTGATACATGGCATGAAGTGATGATTGATAAAACCAAGAAATTTGGTATATTGCTGATCGACAAAAATCCACAATATAATTATACAGGGGAGTCTAAGGTTTGTTTTTATTTAAATTAAACATAAGTGTTGTCTTGGTTACAAATTAGATATGCTGCCAGAGTGCTTTGAAACAAGGTTTTTACTACTGTAAATTCAGAAATTATTGTGAGGTTTTTATTATTGCGAATAATGTGACTGGTTGAGTATCACACAATAAAAACTCGCATTCTGATATCAGATACATATATCTATATGCAGATTTTCCTTAAATCGCAATAATTAATCTTGCATTTTGTCTATTCTTCAAAAATCGCAATATTAAATGCACACAATAATTTCTGAATTAATGGTATTTGCCAGACAACAGTAATAAAAAACTCTTATTTTTGCTGTTCCTGTTTTTCTCCCTTATAATATACCATTAAATTAAGATAATTATCTGTTTGTTGTTGCAGGGATTCTTAACAGAATTAAATTTAGACAACAGTATCCTATACCTTGGTGGATTTAAAAGTAGATTTGATATACCTGTGGATTCAAATATAACATATAATTTGACTGGAGTTATACAAAGGGTAGGTATATTGTATTTATGTTGTATGGTTTAATTAAATGTTATTGGTACCATGTATATTAAAACAATGATACCAAGTTCAAAAGGTTGTATGATAGAAATGTTTATCTTTTATGAGGGATGGTTAAATGGTTTTGGTCCTCTCTTGTATATAACTTATTCTGAAGTGTTGTTGTCCATCAGGTTTGGCCTGTTTTTATTGATATATGATATCTCTTACTGCAATAAAATGGAAATTTATGTATTTGATGGTGGATTAGAGATAGTTAATGGTTTGCCAATCTGCTGGTACCAAAAAATCTTTTGCATATGCAAATTGGTAGAATTTTGCATTGTAAAATTTCTGGGATTTAAGATTATTAAACTCTTTTCTGGGTTCTTTCCAAATTTTATGGGGAAATTTACCCTTATTTCAGAGCAATATAGGAAAGCTATGTCTTGCCGTGACTGGCCTTCCTGGACTATCATACAAAGAATTGTTTTCCTCCAAGCTTGTCACTTGGACTGTGTCTAAAGTGGCATTCACTGATAATGAATTTTCGCAAACCATTTCTATTGTCGTGGTTATTTTACTTGGCCATTATAAACTGCAACTCAAGTTTCCCATACAAGATGCCACATCTTCTTTGTTTTAATATTATTTAAAAAATTTTCCAATTGTTAATCAGTTTCTGAATTTTGCTGCAGAAATCCCTAATTTACAGAACTCGTGTTTTAAGGTTTAGTATACATGTTTTATTTCAGATGTATATAAATGGTAAACTGTATGATGATTTGATGTCGTCAGCCAAAGAAAAGATTAATGTCCTCCCCTACCGAGGCTCTCCATGTAATGTTAATCCATGTTTGAATGGTGGAGTTTGTATACCAAAAATGGATCAGGTGGAATGTAAATGTCCCGCTAAATTTATCGGAGCTAAATGTGAAAAAAGTAAGTTTTATTCTATTTTTAAAATTTATTCTTTATTTCTTTTATATATTTTCATAAATATTCTCTGTGAATTTTTCTTTGAAACTTATAAATGGAAGTTCAATTTAAGGATATCCTAAAATCTAATTGTGAATCTCCATAAATATTTAAGGTTCTCCTGAAATTGAATTGTGGAGGTCTTGCATTATAATCATGGAGCTCCATCAACATTAAGGATATCCTGAAATTAAATTATGGAGGTCCTGAAATATTTCAGGTGGTCCTCAATAATTTAGGGATATCCTGAATTTGAATTAAAGAGGTCCTGAAACATCTCAAATACAATAGTTTTTACTTAATCCTCACCTCATATATACTTATTGTAATGATGAGAATATTTGTTTTTTACAGGAGTAGACTCTGTCAACAAAGACAGACCTTTATTATTTGATGGAGAAACATATTTACAGTATTCTAATGAGATTTCAGAAGAGTAAGTTTCACTTTGTTTAGTTTATGCAGTTAGAAAGTTATCTCCCATTCCATGTAACAGAATTATATTTTTACAGTGCATATTCAAAACACTTTTTCCATTCACAATACCAATTCACCAAAATGTTTTCCCAGTTGCAGTTTGAATTTTTTACTTCAAACTGATCAACTGGTAAATTATTTTAGTCAATTTGCTAGTGAAAGGGTGTTAGAATGAAGCAACTGGTCAAAATCTTAATAAAAAAAAATCAAGCGACTCGGTAAATAGAGTCTATTTTACACTGTTTTTAAAGTAACTTTTTTCAGCCTTTTTGTGGACATTAAAATTTCTTCAGCTTTTATCAATTCTGTCGTGAAAAGATGTGTTCTATCTATGTGATTTTATGAGGCATGGTCCCCTTTTATTGTGACCTCACAATAGCAAATGAAGAGGAGAGGGTTAAAAGGAACTTTTTTGTGACATTAAGATTAAGCCCTTATTTTTACGGGAATTCAGGATTGGGCTTTTATTTTCACGGGAATTTTTGGATATACCCTTATTGGGACTTGGAAATTAATGATTAAATTGCGGGATCCCGGAGAGAATGCTTTATTATTTCAGGAATTCTGGATGACACCCTCTCCTACCTTCCCTCAGAGGAAACAAGCAAATTTGACTTCATAATTGATTCTGACTAATAAATAATCAACCTGTTGTTAAAAATTTAAATTGGCTAAGAATTAAAGAAATGACTTTTATGAAGTAACACAGGATAATTTAAATAAATGGGAGATTAAGTTGGCTTTTGCAACTAGTCCATTGAATTATCTGTTAATCTTTGTAATGTGAAGAAGTTATCAAATTATCTTTTTTTTTGTAAAATATTCTTAAGAACCTGTGCACACAATGTCTCTTATCTAATTGTTTTAAATTTAGAATTTTCCTTTTTCTTTTTCAGATCAGCAGCACAGAGATCTAATAAATATTATATAAAATTTCGAACATTAAAATCAAATGGATTAATTCTATACCAGAATGGTAAAAGTAATGTTTTAGGTGACTATTTAGCTATAGCTATTGTTCGAGGGAGAGTAGAATTCAGTTATAATTTAGGAAAACAATCGGAGAAAGATTTACATATTATTCGTTCAGCTGTTGATGTTGATGATGGTGGATGGCATAAAATATTTGCTGAAAGGTAGGTAGTTTATAGATAAAATTTTCTCCCTTTTCATGATACATATTTAAACAAATTTCTAACTTGAAACACATTAAATTTGAGTGAAGTAAGAAGTGAACTATATCATACTGGAGTTGTCCACAGGCACTTTTATCTTCACCATTTTACTAAATTTATTGTCATTATCATTTCATGAGTATATATATAACCAATGGAAAAGAAATGTTTGAAACTACATTTTTATGCCCCATTTATGGGCATTATGTTTTCTGGTCTGTGCGTCCGTCCGTCTGTTTGTTTGTTCGTCTGTTCGTCCGTCCGTCCGTTCGTTCGTCTGTTCATCCGTTCATCCGTCTGTCCGTTAGTCCGTTCGTCCCGCTTCAGGTTAAAGTTTTTGGTCGAGGTAGTTTTTGATGAAGTTGAAGTCCAATCAACTTGAAACTTGGAATACATGTTCCCTATGATATGATCTTGCTAATTTTAATGCCAAATTAGAGATTTTCCCCCATTTTCACGGTCCACTGAACATAGAAAATGATAGTGCGGATGGGGCATCCGTGTACTGGGACACATTCTTGTTTTAATTATTTTATTAAAGTTTCTTACATAGTATAAAATCCACAGGATACTGTTTTGCTGTGAAATATACACATTATATAGATATCATATTTGGGATAATATTACAATATATAGAGTAAATAGAAACAAATAAATAAAGCTCATTGGGTAGTCTTAAGTGTTGAGCATAAAAATCACATCATTTCAAGCTTTTTGTAGGCAAATGAGTTATGAGTGTGTAGGGATTTGTGTCGTGAACAGATCTCTCTTTTCAATTTCCATTCATAGAGTACAAAAACTAGAGAAACAAGGACATAAATCTATCACAATCTAACAGCAAAATATTAACTGGATTCTTGTTCAACTGGATGTCATTTTGATTCCTGTAGATTTATTAATACTAGAACACACCCGCGAAATCGTGGGCATTTAGAACGCGGTTGAAAGTATATAAACTGTTATATGATGAATTTTTGTAAAAGATTTTATGACTGGAGAATTTCAGGAAAGGTATCAAAAGTCTTAGGTACTTGGGGACAGGCCAATTTTTTTTAGCCCTCCCCTTTTTTCCAAAGTCCCTTATTTTTTTTTGTTTTCTGTTCATTTCAATTATTTTCACGTTTTTCTGTATTCTATGAACATACATATACTATAAGTAAAGTGTATTTGCTATTTACTATCAATTCCAAGTATACTATCCACTGCTCTCTATATAATATATCAGTGACCGCCGTAGATAGTAAACTTGGAATTGATAGTAAATAGCAAATACACTTTATTTATAGAATATGTATTTTCATAGTATACAGAAAAAACGTGAAAATAATTGTCTTGTCCCCAGGTACTTATGAAAATTATGTTTAATTTTAAAACAGTCCTAAACTGAAGTCTTGTCTATGACCTAAAAATCCGTCCGATGAGGAAACAATATCCGGACGCCTTTATTTTCATTTTTCTTCCCAAAATAACCCAAACTGAATAATCATAAGCAAGGATGACAAATGTGACTATGCATGGTACCTATATAAGGACACAGAGGCATGATGATTAATTTATTGCGGAAGGAAGAGAAGCGACACACCAAATGAGGTCTTCTCATTTAATAGTATAGATTTAACAAAAGATATTATGTAGGGGTTCAAGATTTCCTTTAGTCATTTGCAAAGATGTATAACTTGTTTTATGTTTACAGGCATGAAAGAGAAGGCACACTAAAAGTTGACAATGAGAAACTTATAACAGATTCCTCAACAGAGGGTGCTTCACAACTAGATACAAATGGTATCTTATTGATAGGTCAGTATGAAAGTTATTTATAACATCACGACATGAAATAAGACACACAGTGCATGTACATCAAACTTTTAATTAAATGTATAGGAATCAAGCTATACAGATAAGTTTGAATTTTATGATAACATGAGCCTTACTCTTATATGTAACAAAATTGCCATGTATTTAGAATATAAAATTTGGATTCAGGATTTTTACTATATTCAGTCATAGATTGACCAATGATTGTAAAATAATTTCTTCACAGAGTTTATGGATGACCATCAATTTTGAACACGCAATTATTATCGACTTGTAATTATTGGGAAGGGCATTTATTATAGTTCGTTAATTCAAGCCTCAGAATGGTTTTACCCATAAAAGCTATATATAGATTGAAATGTTACCATAGTCTTGGTTTTTAGATGAAATCGCTTGAAAAAGAACTACTTTTTTAGATCACAGGACCCAAAGGGTCAAGTTAGCTTATCTCAGCACTTGGCATATGTCGTCATTGTCTGTTATAAATGGCAATTATTACCAATTATGTTCATTTTTGACTGAAACTATAAAGGAGGTGAAGAAGACCTGAAAACAGAAAAAAATTATTAGCAAAACGAGACCTGCAAATTTATCCAATGTCCTTAATTATCAGACAGCTCTTAATAGGAGTTATTGCAATCTAATGATGATTTTTACCCATTCTCTGTCATATGTCAAAAACTGTAAAAAAAATAAAATGTATACACCAAAATGATCAGCAAGACAAGATTAACAATATAAAAGAGATCCTAGTCATGAATTATATTCTTGTCTTCAATGTTGAAAATGCACATAGATCCAGGTGAGCGACATAGTCTCTTTTAGATCCTCTAGTTATTATTGGGCATGGCATGTAAGCCAGGGTCTGGGAAACCTTGCCCATATTTTTAAGTAGGTGCTCTAAAAGGTTTTCCGTAAATAGGGCTTTAGAAAAACAATTTAGGTTTGTAGTCTACTATGTATTTTTTTATATAAATTATTGGTATAACCAGGACCATCCATCAGTGTCGGGCTAGCTGTGCCAACTTTATACTTGATATATTTATATTTGTCCAGTAAGGTGTTGTCCATTTTGGAAAAAATACTGACAATTCATTATTAACTTCTACTTTCACTTTCATTTTAACGTCGTCAAACCTATTATTGTGACATAACGTCTTGTTAACCTTTTTGTAACCCCATATGAACCTCATTTCATGTACTTCAGCATTTGTTTCTCATCATTAAATTGTCCTGAAGACACCACCGTAAGGGGCGAAACATGTAGACCAGAATAAAGCATTTCCCTGCATTAATCCAGGATGTTGTTTTCTTCTTATAGTTTTATTTTCCTGAGGTTTTAGGACAACCACAGCATACTTCAGTATCCATTCTGACAACTCTGCCAACTTGTACCGTTAGAAGGTGTTGCTTCACTTGTGTATATTTTTAATTTTTGTTTGTGAACGCCTGCATCCATATGATCCTCCTTTGCCAAACAGGTGTTGTACTATACAACCACACTGCATGAGTAACAGTACGAACCCCTTTCCGTGATTGCCGATCCATTCTAGAAAGAAAACGATAAAGCACCACACACTAGGTCCAAAGAAGATTACCGCAAAATGGAATGTGCCGCAGAACAAAACGATTTTATTTTCAAAATGAACTTGAAACGTGGATAGTGAACCAAAACCGCAAATATCATACAGATTTATCGCAATTTCCACAATGCACTACATGTGTGACTACCATACATTCCACAATATTCCCAACGCAATTGGAAGTAGTAGCTCATTTAGAGTTAAGCCAGTTGAAATGGTACGGAATGTCCAGTGAGGTGTTGTCCATTTTTGAAAAGATGCTGACAATTCATTACTAACTTTTACTTTCACTTTCATTTTAATGTTGTCAAACCTATAATTGTGATGTAACATCTTGTTAACCTTTTTGTAACCCCATTTGAACCTCATTTTATGTACTGCAGCATTGTTTCTCATCATTAAATTGTCCTGAAGACGCCATCATAAGGGACGAAACATGTAGACTAGAATAAAGCATTTCCTTGCTTAAATCTAGGATGTTGTTGTCTTTTTATAGTTTTATTATATTATGATTACCATGAATATGATTCAATATATTTCAATTTGTTTCAGGTGGGAAGACTCGTGTGAACATAGAATTACCAGAAGATTATAACCAAGGGTTCATGGGATGTATACAACAAGTTCTAGTCAATGACCGTGAACTACATCTGGTTCAACACAGAAGGACAAGTTCGGCTGTAAATTTCTGTGATGCTAGATAATAAATATAAATGATTCCAATCATAAATATTTAAAATATAAAATACGATATTGATAAATTAGTTTTCTGATTCTCAGATAATTTTTCCCGTTCCAAATTTCCCATTTCAAATGTATTGTGAAAATAGAAAATGAATATTTCTGTAAATGGTTGTAGTTGGTAGCTGTCTGTCATATTTGTTTTCCTGTATTGTTTTTAGCATAAATTAGGCTTTTTTGCCATGCTGGGGCCCTTTATAATTTACTATACAGTAAGAGTTTTGCTGATTGTTAAAGGCCTTAAAGTGCCCTATAGTTGCTAACATCCTCATCGTTTGATCTCTGGTGAATAATTGTAAATGTCTCATTAGCAATCACAACACATCTTATTTTTTAAAACAATTCAGAAAGGAGAAAACTAATGGACTGATTTATGTATAAAACAATAAAGGAAAAACAGATATGGTATACAGCAACAAATAACAACCACTGAATATGTATATTTGTGTTACTTGAAGAAAACTGCCCAGAGTTGGTAAAAGCTGTCTGTAATCAAATTCAACACATGATGCTTATTAAATGAATATTAAGATTTTCTGTTTCATTTTCAAATTAATAGTATTATAATATTGATGTTTTATGTTCTACCTTTATAAATAAAGTCAACACTTGTTTTTACATGATGAATATATGACTATTGGGTATTATATTATATGTTTTATATGAATTATTGTAAATTTTGATTATGTACATAATGTGATGTTGTTAAATTCTGCTGTGTTCTGAACAGATCCGGTTGTGACAATATTTTTAAAAGTTTAAAAATATTAATTGAAGCAAGAATTCCTGTAGGCTATGTTATTTGTATATACGTAGAGATTCTATCATGCAACCCCATTGATTACAATAATAGTTAACTCTAGCTAGTTAAATTTTCAATCTTCAAACTTCAAAGGAAGCATTTAAATATTTGAAATTTAAAGTCTCGAGAGTGGAAAAATGTTGTAATCAATCTGATAAAGTGGTAGAATTTGTTTTTCTAAAAAATTAATGGAAATTGGTGAGTGCAATGTTCCGAATGGTTTGGCAGGAAAATACACAAAAAATATATATCAATGTGCGGTTTTATCAAACTGGTCACAATTTTATTAAAAGGCAGAAAAGAAGGTAATAAAGACAAGTATTATTGATATTATTTAATTCATATTTATCAATCAGATTCATCATGTATAAGTGTATTAAACATTTTTTATCTTTCATTTGCTTATTCGTTTATTCAACAAGGTAAATTCTTTCTATAACACATTTTAATATGAAACATGCTATGAATTCTAAATCTGAAGATTATATTTTGATTGGAGTTACTTCCCTTTTTATAAGAAGTGGTCTTTATTTATTTCACTGTAACAGTGTAGTGGTATTGTGTGAAGTTTAAAATAAACCTTGGATGTCAGAAATTTTATAAAGCATCCTGAATGGACAATCAACTTTTACCAAAAGACTCCCTAAATTATTGAACAATTTATACACTTTGTTCTCGAATTTACATCAGATATGATATTGTGATTTTATTCAGATTTTGTTAGTTGTTGTCCCTAGAGATTTATGTTACATGTAGTAAAAGACCTCTGGTACAGTTATTTCTGCTTTTATTTTTTATGGGCACAATCAACTGTGTTATAGAAAAGTTTTTGTAAGGCCAGTGAGTATTGATAGATTTATTTTTTGAGTGATTGTTGTTCTTGATATTAAATTCATGTACAAGTAACAGTTATACAAAGCCTTATAAACACCTTATATTGTTGGAAGACTTTAAAGCACAGAAAAGATTCCACAGAACAGATTGCTACATTTCATACACTGTATCAGTCAAAAGTCAGATTCTGAGCCCAGTGATCAGGTATCTGGATGCATACATCATCATCCAAAAATTCCAGTACATCTGGTTTTGTAACCCCCCAAAAAATTAGTCAAGAATTTGACAAGTTTGTACAGATATTTAGTAGGGTATAGGTATATGTTGTACCATGAAATTGATATTGACTGAAAACAGGTAAGAATCAAGGTTAGAGGGCATTTACTTTTTTTCATTAACAAGACCTTTATATGTTGTGGACTGTATGTAAACTTCATTGAACAGATTTTATGGATGAATTATGAGGAGTGATAGAACAATTTTATAGAAATTATTTTGCTAGAATGATTCTGATTATTACAAGCCAATCAGTAACATTGTCATTTGTGACCAGTGGTTCTAAGTAGTTCAGCTACACTAGATAACTAGTCTGTCAACACTGAAGTTGTGAGTTCTATCCCTGTTCTGGCAGAGGCACTCAACTCGGATAATGGATTAGGGTTGCCTGTTTTCCAGGAGAAAGTCTATGGTTCTCTCTGGCTACTCTAGCTTCCTCCAATAATAAAAACTGACCGCCATGATATAACCAAGAGTTCAGACCATTTTTTAAAATTTTGTATTTTGAAATTAAGATAGCTTATGTAAGATTTGTCATTTGAAACAATCAGCTGTTTAAAAGACTATTACAACGATGAATGACTTAAACCTGTTTTATGTTCTGCACTGATATTTGTATGGGTGACTTGGTTAATGTACAGAGATATTACATCTTAATCAACGGGTATTTTGTCAAGTAGAATATTTTAATCAAGCTTTCCTGTTCAGTTGATATAGTTCTGGGGACAATATTTAAAGAAAATAATTAGGTAGCAACATTTGTGAAAAACAGCATGTCAAAAAATTTAAATGCCTTAAGATTTCAAAATTCTGAAATGCCACAGTTATCTGCTGTAGGAGGATTACAAGAATTTCTCTATGAAATTGTTTGTCATTATCACGCTTCCCAGGTAGTGAAATTATAAATATTTCAGTGATAGCTTGGAAATCATATACTTATTGTTTAAAGCAAGCTTAAAGCAAACTTCAAGTATCATTTATATGAATACAAGTTAACGACATGCTCCAATTATGTTTTATAATGAAAGCTCTAAAAGTTGTGTATTGCGTACAGTGCTACATGGATACAAACTTCCATAAAGAGTATTTAAAAAAAAATTAAGCTTGTTTCTAGAATAAATATGAATTCTCATCTATGCTATGTGATCTTTGTTGAGCTTATAACTGACATTCGAAATCACTGTATGGAACTTGATTTTTTAAGAGGGGATATTTGTCATGCTAATTTTTTTATTTTATCTAAGTGTTAGTAGTTTGTGATTGTTAAAGAATTCATGTTATCAAAAATCCTATAAGCTACCTATTATACAATAATTGTCCTAAAACATTTCATGTCAGAAAGCATGGATTCTTTTATTTTGTAATTATTGTCAGACTATAGTTAATCAGTTACCACATGATTATAAATCACCTGTTTTAGTCTAAGTTTGCTTTATGGAGAGGAAACTGAGAGATTTATAAACGGGTCATCAAACATGAGAGTAGATTCCTTAATTTCAAAAAAAGATATTGGAAAGCTGTTGAGATAAAATTTGACTTCTTTCACAAGTTGTTACAAGTAAGAATATAAAATGAAGATAAAAAATGAATACAAGTAAGATTATTAACTGCAGATAGAATATGTATGTATGTTGCAATGTGCCATATTTATGTATGTGTATTGATATTGTGAACAATTTTGACATGTTACTTATCACTTGAACTTTCATTTTAACATTTTTATGGTATGGGCTCATATTATGACTTCCAAAACAGCCATATTGATCAGACAAGCCTGGGAAATTATATACTCAATTGGTTGTGCTGAGAATGAACCTGTCATCTAACATGGCTTTGCCATTTTAACATAATCCAGAGGGAGAAAAAATGAGGATTATGTGATCTTTTTGATCCGACCTTTTACCCTAAAAATCCACACATTTTCAGTCATATACTAGAATCAAATTTTGGACATTTAAACAGATGGGAAAGCCCATCATACATTATGATGGACAATGAAGCGTATCATATGTAGGACATTGTTACATAAGCAAAGCATTGTAATCATGATGGATTGGAGTTGAGGTCAAAGTTCCTTCAAAATATTCAATACTGATAGATAGATAGTGTTGCCTTTACAAAGTTTTTGTGATTAAAAGTTAAACAGACAGCAACAGACTGTAAAACAGGAACAATTTTAAAGACAGAATTATCTGTTTTACTATGAATACATATTGGTTAAAAATATTATGAATCCAGTGAAATGTTATACTGAAATATTAAAATGTTTTATATTTAATTCATTATTTTTTCTGTAGCCCAGAAATTAAAATCCAAGATTTTACAACATATAAAAAAAAAGATGTGAATTGATGAACGAACCAAACAATACAATTAAACTTAAATAAGAGGTCACCTTGAGGTCATCAAACATACAGTTTCCAGCAATGTTGAATGCTGTACGGTGAACTATAGTTACTTATACTAACACCATTTGGACTCTGTTGGCAAGTTGTCTCATTGGCAAGTTGGCAAGTTGTCTCATTGACAATCATACTAACATCATTTGGACTATGTTGGCAAGTTGTCTCATTGGCAATCATACTAACATCATTTGGACTCTGTTGGCAAGTTGTCTCATTGGCAATCATACTAACATCGTTTGGACTCTGTTGGCAAGTTGTCTCATTGGCAATCAAACAAAATCGTTTGGACTCTGTTGGCAAGTTGTCTCATTGGCAATCATACTAACAGCGTTTGAACTCTGTTGGCAAGTTGTCTCATTGGCAATCATACTAACATCGTTTGGACTCTGTTGGCAAGTTGTCTCATTGGCAATCATACTTACTCTCCTTATTTTATAAAAGAATGTTTTATTACTACGTGTATATATGCAAACTATAAATTGGGCTGAGAAATCATGAATTGAATGAATTCAACAAAGACACATCTCATATTTGACACAAACAAATTATTACCAAATAAAAAAAGCATGAAAAGATAGTGACAAAAGTGATGAGATTTCCTACTTTGAACAGACACAAACATACGGATAATCTCTACATTGATAAGTTTAATCAAATTGAACAAAAATGTGAATTGTGGTTAAATGAAAAATAAAAAAAGTTGCTCTTTGGATTAATACTTTATCCATTGCCCTTCTAAACTAGATTTTTTGGTATGACATAAATGCTCTGCCTCAAAGCCTTATCATAAAAATTCATTCAACCTGAATGAAAGGCAAACTCAATCTGTAAGTTTATGGTCATATACTTATGTACCACAGCTGCAGGCATTATATTTTAAAAGTTTAATTTTAATAAAAAAAAATGTTAAGGTCAAGGGTGTTCATTCTATGAAAAGTCATTTAACTGGAATGAAAAGCAAACTTGGTCTGTCTGTCATTGTTATACACTTATGTTGTGCAAATTGAAATTATTCTCTTAAGGGATATAAAGAAATGACAGCAGGAAGACATGTCACCCTAACCATGCACATTATCTTGACTCTGGGCCAACCAGTCCTTGCTCTTATTCGTAAATGCCGCGTGCTAAGCTGAGAAGCAATAAATACCAATTATCAAGTCTTTGGTTAATACATATATAGAAACGGACTATTTGATAACAACTGCCATATTCCTGACTTGGAACAGGACATTTTAAGAAAAAATGGTGGGTTGAACCTGGTTTTATGGCTAGCCAAACCTCCCGCTTATATGGCAATGTTAAAATGCTGCTTAAATGACAACATTACGTGACAGGAATACAGTACAAATAAATGTATGAACACTAAGGACAGAGAAACACATAAATAAATAATATAATAGTGTATTACAACATGTAAACCACAGAATAACAACGGACACCTCCCATGAATCCACAACTGCACACCAGGACACCACAAACATATTATAAACTGTACGTCACACCAATGTATCAACGCCACAAAAAGTGACGTATTTTTTGTGACGTTTATATTATCACAGGTAAATTTCTCAAAATAGAATAGATTTGTTTTATTGTAGACATGTACAAGAATATAAGATTGAATTTGTAATGGTGTTATTTTATGTATTTTCTAACCATGACAGAAATATTAAAATGGAATTGGGTTTGTAATGGTGTTATTATTTGTATTTTCTAACCATGTCGGTTTTTCTTCTAAATCAAAACTGTGTATAAACTAAAAAATCCTGTGCACATAGTTGCTTTAAACTAAAAATCATATAAATGAAATAGCTGATTATCTTAACTTTTACATACATATAAAACTATGTACTGGCTTCCAAAGCTGTACAAAACACCTTACAAATATAGATTTCGTCTTCAAGCCATTGTTCCACTACTAAACTGTCTGTTCTACTTACTAGTACACTCAAAAACCTGGTAATAAATTGTTTACATAAGGCCTTATAAATATGAAAATAGTGGAATTAATTACTTTTGGAGTGTCAAAAATTCGCTGGAAATTCTTGATAAATTGCATGCTTATTTAAGTGATTTCGAATCTGTTCAAAGTTTTGATTTTCTACCCTGTATACCACTTTGCCTCATATCTCATTAAGAAAATCAAAGCGTGAAAGCGCTGTAAAGGCAGTTAATTACAGGTTGTGTGTAATTTCAGTCCAGTTATATCATTATCTTGCATAGTACAGTGTACTTATGAGAGGTGGCTTCCAGTATTTAAGATTTAGAGTTCTCTAATGATATTGAACAAGTTTCATGAATGTCATATTCTGAGCATTATATGAAAGTGATTGTTCTAACTTGTTTATGAACTAGTGCATTATGTCCAGTTTGTACCCTGTTTACAGTCAAATATTGTTTAATATAGTTGGACATTTTCTTTTTAGGAATAAATACCAGGTATCAACTGTATTTTATTCAACTTTGCAAATGTGGTTTGTTACTAGTAATCATGGATGATAGTTGTTTAATTGGCAATCATACCATATCTCCTTATTTGTATAATGATCTATATTCAACGACCTCAGGTACAAAAAAAAAATGTATGTAACTAAACTATGATGGGAAACCTTTGACTTCTTTCTTTTATATAAACTTTTGATTTGGTAGCATAGAACTATGTAGAATACTCCTGTTGAACTTATCGTGCATAGATGACGTTGTCTATCTATCATTTTATATATGTACATTGTATGATGTTAATTCCCTGCTATCCTTGGATTTAATAGCTTTAAGAATATGGTGAACACTTGTTTATATGCCATGTATATGCAACACAGCTCATGGTAAAGTATGCCAACAAGAATGCGGGTATTAAATCTCAGTACATTTTGATGTTTAAGGGCAATTTGTATGACTGTTACTTTGATATTATTAACTTGCACATAGTACTTCTTCTACTTCTACCAATACGCGGCCACCATCAATAAGTTGATTATTTTGCCACTTTTGGATGCGCATTTAAAATTTAGACAACAACAAAAAGAAAATAAATATTGAAATTGATTTGAATTGTGCTATACATCATATCTACAGTGAATTTAAAAAACATCTTGGCGTTGATCTAGTTCATCTGATGCAAGTTAGTCTTGAAGCATTCAAGACTACCTGCATTGGTGGCAGTATGTGGTAGGGCATTCCAGTCTCGTATCGTCCTTGGGTAAAAAGATTCCTTCCGCACTTCGGTCCTACAAGATGGTACTTGGTATCCATTAGTGTTGATGTTTCTGGATAGCCTATCTGGTGGAATGAGAGTATTACTGGTGTCAATTTTCACCATCCTGTTGGCAAGTTTATACATCATTGTAAGCCTTGTTGTTCTCCTACGGTCTTCGATGGTTTTCCATTCTAGTTGGTTAAGCATGTCACTAACAGATGATGTGTTATGATATCTGTTAGTGACATATCTGGCTGCTCTCCTCTGTACCATTTCCAGTCGGTTTTCCATTCTAGTTGGTTAAGCATGTCACTAACAGATGATGTGTTATGATATCTGTTAGTGACATATCTGGTTGCTCTCCTCTGTACCATTTCCAGTCGGTTTTCCATTCTAGTTGGTTAAGCATGTCACTAACAGATGATGTGTTATGATATCTGTTAGTGACATATCTGGCTGCTCTCCTCTGTACCATTTCCAGTCGGTTTTCCATTCTAGTTGGTTAAGCATGTCACTAACAGATGATGTGTTATGATATCTGTTAGTGACATATCTGGCTGCTCTCCTCTGTACCATTTCCAGTCGGTTTTCCATTCTAGTTGGTTAAGCATGTCACTAACAGATGATGTGTTATGATATCTGTTAGTGACATATCTGGCTGCTCTCCTCTGTACCATTTCCAGTCGGTTTTCCATTCTAGTTGGTTAAGCATGTCACTAACAGATGATGTGTTATGATATCTGTTAGTGACATATCTGGCTGCTCTCCTCTGTACCATTTCCAGTCGGTTTTTGTTGTTTTGTTGATAAGGATCCCAGACTGTACATGCACATTCTAGAGTCGGTCTTACAAGTGATTTGTATGCAGTTTCTTTTATTGTGTTGTTATTGATGTTCAAGTTACGTTTGAGGAAGCCTATGGTCTTGTTTGCCTTAACACATATGTTTTTGATGTGTTCATTCCATTTTAATATAGTATATGTGTGTATCTGTGAAATTACATATTGGATATACCAAGCATATATTTTGGCATGGTTGATAATAGATATTGTGGCATAATTAGAAAATACACTTTATATGGATAATGTGACATAATGTTATATTAATTTTATTTGTAAACTATGGTGACATACAGTCAATCTCAAGATATCTATTTTAATCTTAAATGCAATGTAAATTTAACAATGGGGTACACATTGTCTTCCTTTACTTCAGAAAATAAATTTGAACCTTGGTGATAATCACCGTATTAATATGATTTTCTGTACCTCTCCATGGTAAGCACTTTTCATGCTTTTAAGACATAAAAGAACTTTTCCTTATAAATATAAATGGACTATTCTTTATTATTGATTATATTAGCATATTCAATGACTTCCATCCTATGAAAAGTAGTTCATAATGATTGCTTAGTCACTGTATTGTGTGTATTGCAAGAACATCAAGTCGCATTTTTGTGCCTGTCCCCAAGTCAGGAGCCTCTGGCCTTTGTTAGTCTTATATGTTTTTTAATTTTAGTTCATTTATATGTTTTGGAGTTTAGTGTGACGTCCATTTCCACTGAACTGGTACATATTTTAATTAGGGGCCAGCTGAGGACCACCTCCGGGTGCGGGATTTTCTCGCTGCGTTGAAGACCCATTGGTGGCCTTCGGCTGTTGTCTGCTCTTTGGTCTAGTTGTTGTCTCTTTGACATATTCCCCATTTCCATTCTCAATTTTATCAAGTAACATAATGTTAAATGTTCATTGCAACATGTCAACTCTTTCGATGACAATACTTTTTCTAGAAACTATAACTCCAAGCAAAATTATTTCCAAATATAAAGTAATTTATGAACGAAAAAAGGAGTTCTTAATTAAGAAAAAATGACATCTCAAAGACTTGTTGTTTGGTCACTGTCATAATAGTTGTCTCATTAGCATTTTAACCACCTCTCCATATCTGTAAGACAATAGAAGAAAATGATTCAACCCAAAAACAAAACTTAATTGTAAGATCTCTGAAATTCTCTACATGGTACGAGTTCTTCTCATTGTTGGAGATTGTACGGTTACAGTAACACCTGTAACTGCTTAAACCCATTTCTTATGCACTTTGGTTTGATAAACTCACTGAATATCATACCACATCTCCTTATTTTATATGCATTACACTTTACATGTACATGTAACTGTAAATATATATATCAGAACAAAATTCATTGCGTCACTTTCATTTATGCATCCTTTGGCACAATATAAGTTCTAAAATTACACAACATAAAACAACTAAATGTTATTTCAGATGAAAGTTTTGTTTCAGTTCCATTCATAGGATTTGTTATAATTTTGTATGTTTTGCCAAGTCCAATAATTCGCTCTATATGCACACGTTTATTGGAGACTTTTCTATCCCGTATAAGAGTTTTCAAACTAATTCTGTTTCACTTTTTGAAAAAAAGTTGAAATATTGATGGCAACATCAATTTTAGCAAACAAATCTCGCACATTAAAACCTTTATCTGCCATCACACTGTCACCTGGATCACATAATTGAACTATTCTACATCGTTCAACTATTTGACGGTCACTGGTACAACCAACATATGCATTAGAGACATTGTTGACTAAACCACCAGGTATCGAACATACAAGTATTTTCAGTGTTTCTGTTTTTATATGATGAAAAGGTTGCTCTAGGAGCTATAGGTTTTTTCACGGGACATTCTGTGCTGTCAATAATAATCCTAGTTGTAGGAAACTTTAATTTGAAGTCAGATGGCGAAAAATACCTGACTAAACCACTAGATGGCCAAGTGTTAGCCTCTCGCCACTATTTAGACATAAAAACAATCCATGTATACAGTACCGGCAGATAAAGCAGCAAATAATGTAGTGGTGGTGTGACGCATATACTACACGGAAGTTCTCCAAAACGAAATTACAAATTCATCTACATTCAGGTCCGTACGCTCCACAGAGAGTCAAATTGTAAACAAGCATATCACTGCCACTACCCAGCTTAAAGCCTCTTCCGAACATTTGAAAGTCCCTACTATGTACTGGTTACCTAAATTGCACAAAAAACTATTTAAATTCCGTTTCATCTCCGCATCAAGTAAGTGTTCTACTACCAATCTATCAGTTCTTCTAACTACCTCCTTACTACTATCAAAGAACTTGTTATTAACTTTTGTAATAAAGCTTACGAAAATAATGGTATTAATTATTTTGGAGTGTTAAAATTCTTTAGAGGTTTTAGATAAAATACATGCTTTTGATGGTCCTTTTAATTCTGTTGACAGTTATGATTTTCTACTCTATACTACACTTCCACACAATCTTATCAAGAAAAGTTTTCATATTTAATTAAATGGTCTTTTGAAAATCTCATTACAAATTTATTTGCTGTAACTCGTTTAAAGCCTTTTCTGTAACGAAAAGGAAAGTATGCTAGATACACTTACTGGAAATGTGAAGATATGATTGAAGCTTTAAATTTTCTCCTGGACAACATATATGTACGTTTCGGCGATAAAGTGTATCGACAAGTAGTAGGTATTCCTATGGGCACTAACTGCGCCCTTTAATAGCAGATTTATTCCTGTATTGCTATGAATCTCAGTTTATGACCAAACTCAGTAAAGACACGTCATTGTTACATTTGGTTGATACATTCAACAATACCTTCCGTTATCTAGATGATATTTTTCGTTAAATAATCCAGAGTTCTCTAAATATACTACCGAAATTTACCCAATAGAACTTACTTTAACTAAATCTAACATAAACAGCAGTAGTTGTCCTTTTCTGGACTTGGACATTTCAATCTCTAAAGGAAAACTCCATACGAAAATTTACGACAAAAGAGACGATTTTCATTCCCTATTGTTAATTTTCCTTTTTAGACGGCGATGTTCCTTTGGCTCCATCATACGGTGTGTAAATATCCCAACTCGTTCGTTATGCCCGTGTGTGTAGTGATGTCATAGATTTTAACGAACGTAATCAATGCATCACTAGTAAATTATTAAGTCAGGGATTTCGTTACCATAAATTACGTAAAACTTTTACTAAGTTCTTTCATAGATACAAAGAGTTGATTAGTAAATTTGGCTGTACCTGTAGAAAACTGATTAAAAACGGTATTTCACATCCTAAATTTTACGGTAATATTGTACTTAAAGCGCGGAAATCACTATATGATCCGTGTAAACTCATCGAACCTTTAAATAAACTTATTAGTTCAGGTTATCTTACCAATGTTGTAATTAGATCTTTGAATATAGTTTACATTGGCACTAATATCGATTTTGTCATCAGCAAATTAAACCATAACTAAATTTGTATTCTTTTCAAACGGGATGTTTAAAGACACACCACGTTCATTTTGATCTATAAAGAGGTTAAACTCCTAACTATCCTACTGTCTGTCGATACATTTATTTTGGCATTGCACTAGTCATGTCTTCTTTGACTGTCCATGACGTTAAAATACTAAATCCCTGGGATGTGTTTTAGTTGATTTTAGTCTCTGATGCATGATTTTTATTATTAATTGTTTTGGCTTTTAACTAGCTGTCAGTAACTGCGAGTACTCTCAAATCGTACTTTCTTGTTTATTTGACCTGTTGATACTAATTGTAATGCTTTTTGTTATTTAATGTTATTCAGGGTTATATCTGGTCTATATACCAGCTTTGATAAGTGTTTGGTACTAATATAAATTTCCACTTCGTACTATGAACATCAAAATTATTTATTTTGTTAAAATATTTCCATTCTCTATTGTAACTGTATACCTATACCTAACAACAAAATAATTTTATTTACCTGTGTTTTAAGTTATTGCAAATGACTGATATTTTTGTTCGAGCATATTGTTTTTCTTAAATTGTTTAACATTTCATACCGATATAACATGTTACTTTTATTATTCTTCCCTTAGTTTATTTATTTTGAATTTACATTGTATCATAGGTCAAATTTATTTGTTCAGTGTATGTTCAGTGGTGTTAATATGTCCTTTGATTGAGTTAAGCTATTTCAGTTGATATTTTATAGTGTGTCTTTCTATGTTGTGATGTTACACTATTGTTTCTGAAAAAGGGTGAAGGTTTGGTACCATTAAAACGTTTAAACCCGCTGCATTTGTTTGCACCTGTCCTAAGTCAGGAATCTGATGTTCAGTAGTTGTCGTTTGTTGATGTGGTTCATAAATGTTTCTCGTTTCTCGTTTTTATATAGATTAGACCGTTGGTTTTCCCGTTTGAATGGTTTTACACTAGTAATTTTTGGGGCCCTTTATAGCTTACTGTTCGGTGTGAGCCTAGGCTCCGTGTTGAAGACCGTACTTTGACATATAATGGTTTACATTTATAAATTTTGACTTGGATGGAGAGTTGTCTCATTGGCACTCATACCACATCTTCTTATATCTATACACAATATTCCTAACACTAGATTCAGATATAATTTTATTAAAAACAATCTAGACAGTTCAAAGTTGGTTGTATAATGCCTCAATTTCATCAAAGTCGTAAAAAAACTGATTTTCAACTGACACGCTATCAATTTGAAAATATATGTATCTCAAACAATGTGCTGCTGGACCAAGCGTGGTCAAAACAAATAAAAATATAGTATATGACTCTAAACCGGTATAAAAATGTATGGCTGTGTCATCATTTGCGAAATCCTCTGCTGAAAACATAGGCATTGATGGTGTTTGCGTAATTCCATCCGTGAAGCTCATCATTAGCTCGGCAGTTGGTTGTGGACAGTCATAAATCCTTTCTGCAGTATGAATGACTTCTTCAGAAAAACCAACTTCACAATCAAAACTTTCCTCTTGATTTCTACTACAATATTCATCAAGTTTAGTTCTTTTGTTTTCACGGGAAACTGCCCTGATTTTTCTTTTTGCAGACGATTCAGTCTCTTGCTTGGTCCAGGAAAATAGGCTGGGAATGGCAGTAGACATACATTTGTGTAAGTCTCTGTATGGTGGGTTTGCGCCCTGAAAAAGGTTACAAAACATTATTTTTTTTCAAAATTAAATGAACTTCCATTAGCAATGTATACTTTGTACTACCTGGCAAAATATTAACTAGATTTATTCATTATAATGTGGATAAAACTATGTTTGCCTGATTCAATGTATGTTATGTAAATCCAAAGGATAAACAATGAGAGACTTATGCAACACACGTACCTAAATAACTAAAATATAAATGAGAGCATGTCATTGTTTTGTTCCTGTTAACATTGTCATTGATATTTTTCAAGAAAGTCTATGAGGCATAGCTTATGCATTTCTGTCATTACTACATTAGCATAATTACTGCTAAAATAATTCTCAGTATGATATACCTCTTGTAAGAAATCATTTTAATTGTAGCATTCACCAAAAAATCTTAAACAGATCACATTAAATCGTAATCCAAAAAATTGTGACGTCTTGACTACTACTGGGGGTGTTTAACGACCTTGACTGGCTATTAAGCCCTCGCACGGTCGGCTCGGTGCCCGAAGGCGATTGGTGAGCGTTTAAATAATTTTGTGCCATCGGTCAGGAACAGGTGGAGGACGCCATTTTGGTAGGCCGCCATCTTGGTTTTGTGAGTTGTTTTGGTTTTCATTTGTTGACTATTTTGGTTTTATTTCTTCACAACGGCTGCTTTCAGGGCCATATTGGTCAGCTTGGCAGCCCGCTAACCTCGATGATGGAGTACTGGTAGATGAGTCTCGGACGTAGTATTAAAGATGACAGGAAGTATTATCAGGACCAAAGCCGTGAGGCAGTGAAATGAAGGTCAATCATCTAACACCTAGAATACAGCCCTCGGACGTCAATCGGCATAACACTCCCCCATCCACAATGGGTTTTGGAGTGCATGTTAACGCGGGAATACGCCAACTACCACGTTTACTGTACAGCGTTGGATTGGTTTCTGTCATCTAAAGTAGTAAGTCGTTGATCATCTAAAAGTAAACCCTCATCGCAGATAGCGGGTAAAAGAGAGCTGACCCAGCACGTCCGTTCAGCTGTAAGGACTGAGACGTGACTCGTATGATGATGATGACGTCTTGAATTAACCACCCCCTTTTATTCTAAAACGATAATTGCAGTTGTAAACAGACTTTGGTTTATTCGCATGGCGATTATATATATAACTGTATGTATTTCAAAAGAAAATAAAGTTTTACCATGAATATTTTCCTGCACGTAGTTGTTTTCAGTAAAATGTGCCTTGCAAACAACAGCTGTCAGATAAAACGTTGCCCGATCTTTCACGATCGATTTTGATGAAAAACCAACAAAATTCAATGTTTTCAAAAACAAAATAAACGGTTTTATATTTCAAAAACCTTTTATATCACTGTACTATCTGACACACCAAAGATTCAGTTTCAAATATATCATTATATATTGGAATGTGACCATTATAGGCACAAAACGTGTTTTTTTCTGGAATGAATCCCATAGACATGTGTTGCGCCTTTTATGTTAACTCATAATGTACTGCATATTTTCTTTATCTTATTGCGCAGTATTATATGTATGTGAAGTTAGCGGCCGGTTCGTTATTCGTTATTCCATATTCAATATCCAATTAACCAAGTCGGTTCGATATTCAAATTTTCTTAATTTGATATAATAAAAATTTAAACATTCGATAACATTAAAAAGCGTGATAGTATTTAGTTAGAAGTTGTAAAAATTAAGAGATGTAGGAAATCTTTTTGTGACCAATTCAAGTTATCATAAATTCTCGTTGTCCTCAAATATAAACCCTTATGTAAATCGAATATTTCTCTTTATGAACTATAGATATCAACCAATAAAATATAATCAAAGATGTACATTTAAAAGATAATAATGTATTTCACGAAACAAAAACAAACGGCCATTCTAGTAAGATTTATAAATAAAAATGAAATAGAAATAACTATGGAAAGCCAAAAAAAAAAGATATTTTCGATTTACTAAATAATTAACTATATACAGGAAAGAGGGCCAAAGGATCTCTCAATCTTCATAATATTATCGATTAGTTAATTAATATATAGATATAAATGACATCAAAAGGAATCTGGGTAAACTTTTCATCTTCTATGTTTATGGAGGGCTCAAACTGTTTGATATTCAATATTTATAGTGAAAACCTACCGGAGACCGCTGAAAAAACAGTGAGACCCCATGGTTTTTCAATATCCACACAATTTTACAATCTTGTAGATTTTGTATATATACAGATACTATCAAAAGGATTTTCTAGGAAAATGTCATCTTCGATATGTACGGAGGGCTTAAAGTGTCACTTTTCCAAAAAAAAAAAAAAAAATCGTCAAAAATTCAGGTGAAAGGGCACAGGGCGTTGGCTAGATCTTCCTGATCTCTCAATCTTCATAATCTTATACATTTAATTAGTAAATATATAGATATAAATGACATCAAAAGAAATCTCGGTAAACTTTTCGTCTTCTATGTTTATGGAGGGCTCAAAGTGCCAGTTTGATGTTCAAAATTTATAGTGAAAACCTACCGGAGACCGCTGAAAAAACAATGAGACCCCGCTGGTTTTTCAATATCCACACAATTTTACAATCTTGTAGACTTTGTATATATACAGATGCAATCAAAAGGATTTTGTAGAAAAATGTCATCTTCGATATGTACGGAGGGCTTAAAGTGTCACTTTTCCACAAAAAAAAATCGTCAAAAATTCAGGTGAAAGTGCACAGGGCGTTGGCTAGATCTTCCTGATCTCTCAAAATTCATAATATATTTCCATTCTCAATTTTTTTTACAGAGTTTGTCTTTAGTGCCGTGTGGAGACAGTAGAGTGCCTCCCCGTGCTTCAGGTTTATGCTCTTATAATATACTAGTTAACGGAGTGTGTGTCCGAGCGAGAATATCTCTATGTTCATTACTTTAGGAATATTTATTTAAAACACAGTTTTCACTATTCAGCCCCATTCTACTATTAAGTCCTCGAGTTTTGTTGTTAACGTATTTTGTCGGGTAGGTAATGACGGATAGCGTTTGACGTCTTTAGCCGAACAGTTTTATCATTTATACTTTATTATATTTCTGTGTTCATATTCTGGACGCCATTCTTTGCTCCTTTCAATTGGTAAAACAGATAACAAAAAACAAATCATACCTCAAAAGCTAACCAAACCTTTAAACAGACTTATTCGGAAAGGATATAGTTACGATACTGTTGTCAGGTTATTAAGGATTGCATATTTTGGTATTAATATTGATTCACTCATAGGGTCTTTGCATCGGAAATAAGCACTATTATTCTATAACCAGTTGTTGGCATGATACGGGTTATGTTCTTCTCATATATTTTATGATTGTATGATACTAAACCCCTAACGGGAGGGATTGTACTTGATTTTCATATGATGAACTCAAGATATAATCTTTCAATCAGTTTAATTGAGGTCTGGAGCTGGCATGTCAGTAACTGCCAGTAGTCCTTTGTTAATTTATGAATCATTGTCTTTTTGCTTAGTTTCTTTTGTTACCTATTCTGACATCGGACTCGGACTTCTTTTAAACTGAGTTTTACTGTGCGTATTGCTATGTGTTTCTTTATTCTACATTGGCTAGAGGTATAGGGGGAGGGTTGAGATCTCACAAAACATGTTTAACCCCGCCGCATTTTTGCGCCTGTCCCAAGTCAGGAGCCTCTGGCCTTTGTTGGTCTTGTATGTTTTTTTAATTTTAGTTCGTTGATATGTTTTGGAGTTTAGTGTGACGTCCATTTTCACTGAACTAGTACACAATTTTATTTAGGGGCCAGCTGAGGACCACCTCCGGGTGCGGGATTTTCTCGCTGAGTTGAAGACCCGTTGGTGGCCTTCGGCTGTTGTCTGCTCTTTGGTCGGGTTGTTGTCTCTTTGACATATTCCCCATTTCCATTCTTAATTTTAGTTAGTTAATATATAGATATAAATGACATCAAAAGGAATCTGGGTAAACTTTCCATCTTCTATGTTTATGGAGGGCTTAAAGTGCCATGAATGCTAATGGCCATTCACTGTATAATTTGATAGCTTGGCATCTACATATAATCAGTATATTTATTATTATCGCACCTCTGGATCCGTAGGGGGTCAGTAGATTTCATATGGGTATCATGATGTCACGTCTACTATTAATGGTTCATTATTTTCTATTTATGTGAATGATCTAGCTGAAGACATACGTGCTGGTGTTGACATTGATGATTTGAATGTTTCAATTTTGATATATGCTGATGATATCGCACTTATCGCGCCAGACGAAAATAGTCTTCAAAGTATGCTAAACTGCTTGTGTATGAAATGGAGAATGACTTTAAATGAGACAAACACCAAAATTATACATTTTCGTAACAAAAAGGCTCCGACATCAGATTTTAATTTTAAATGTGGTGATATGTCTATTAGCTTTGACAATGCGTACAGATATTTAGGATTACATATAAACGAATTTATGGAGCACAAATATACGATCCGAGAGATAACAAAATCCGCAAGCTGGGCGCTTTCTGCAGTATACACTAAATTCTTAACATGTGGAGGGATGTCATTTGATGTTTATACAAAACTTTATAAAACTCTTATTGAACCCGTGCTATTACATAGAGTCGGATTATGGGGACACAACAACTGGAGAAGTTCAAACGATTCAGAACAAGGCATGTAGACTTTTTATATGATGTTCATCAAATGCTTCGAATATAGCGGTTTCAGGTGATATGGGTTTTAAAACAACGAACTCAGCCGAACTTTTCGAAACGTACCGTCTATTTTTGAGAGTGCGATATACGTATGACTATAGAATTAATTACACACAAGGTCCATATGTGGGGTATGAATATTTCTCGATCGAAGGACAAGACATGTTATGAAATAGCACATAAACTTGGTATAAATGATATTATTGATAGTCAATATTCAACAGACATAAAATTTATGATATTAAAACAAAATTATGTGAAATTGAAAAACAAAAATGGGTTGAAAAATTGTATCAAGATAGAAATTTACCAAATGGTAACAAGTTATTTTTAGCTGAAAAGTTACAATCTAAGCCCTCCGTAGATATCGAAGATGACGTTATTCTGAAAAATCCTTCTAATACAACCTTTATATATACACAGTCTATGATTTAATTGAATTTTATGGACATTGGAAGACCAGGGGGGTCTCACCCTCATTTTAGCGGTCTCAGGTAGGTTTTCACTAGATATTTTGAATATCCAACTGGCACTTTGGCCGCTCCGTAAACATAGAAGACAAGAAGTGTACCCAAATTCCTTTTAGTCCCGTTTGTATCTACCTATTAACTAAATGTCTGCATAATATTAGAAAGATTGAGAGATCAGGGGGCTCTCACCATTACCCTGTGCCCTTTGTCCTAAAATTTTGACAATTTTTAGCTGAAAAGTGACAATCTAAGCCCTCCGTAGATATCGAAGATGACGTTATTCTGAGAAATCCTTCTAATACAACCTTTATATATACACAGTCTATGATTTAATTGAATTTCATGGACATTGGAAGACCAGGGGGGTCTCACCCTCATTTAAGCGGTCTCAGGTAGGTTTTCACTAGATATTTTGAATATCCAACTGGCACTTTGGCCGCTCCGTAAACATAGAAGACAAGAAGTGTACCCAAATTCCTTTTAGTCCCGTTTGTATCTACCTATTAACTAAATGTCTGCATAATATTAGAAAGATTGAGAGATCAGGGGGCTCTCACCATTGCCCTATGCCCTTTGTCCTAAAATTTTGACAATTTTTAGCTGAAAAGTGACAATCTAAGCCCTCCGTAGATATCGAAGATGACGTTATTCTGAGAAATCCTTCTAATACAACCTTTATATATACACAGTCTATGATTTAATTGAATTTTATGGACATTGGAAGACCAGGGGGTCTCACCCTCATTTAAGCGGTCTCAGGTAGGTTTTCACTAGATATTTCTTTTTTGGGCTTTCCATAAATATTTCTATTTATATTTCTAAATGTTTCTAGAGTTATCGGTTTTTCTTTTTGTTTTTAGAAATATACTATATAAAAGTACATCTTTGATATTGTTTTATTGATAAGAATCTATATTACATAAAGACAAATATGCAACTTAGAAAAGGGTTTATATTCGACGACAGCTTGAAGTGGTCATTAAACGATTTCCTGCGTATCTTATCAGTCCTCTTAACTATGAAAATCATGCTTTTAATGTTATCAAGTATCTAATTTTTTTATGATTTTCAACTAAATTTTGAATATCGAACCGACTGCTAGCAGCCGGTTGGATATTGAATATCGAATATCGAATAACGAACCGGCTGCTAACTTCACATACATCAGTATTATTGAGAAAGTTGAATCATTTTGACAGACATATTTTTTTTCCGGATTTGTTCCTCGTTTTGAAAATACACCAGATGTTTCACAGATTTTGAAGTAGAATTACAATTAATTACCTTCACGATCCGATACCAGATCTTTCACGATCCGATTGCAATGCTTGACCACCGCTAGGTATTCTTTCTCGAGCAATTCTCTCGATATACCGAATGACAGCCGTGATTTTATTACATCTTACATAGTTAATCATCAGTTGAAATGCTTCCTTTGCCTTATCCGTAATAGAATCCGTCTCAGTTAATGTAACGGGTCTTTATTTTGCGTATGTTTTGGGACTATACCATTATTTCGGATCTATGTACACGGGATCGTAATCCATCTTGTTGCCCGTTAACATAGGGAACTAGCTATTGCATATTTCACCATAAGCTCACTACTGTCTATATACTAGTAACGAAGTCCGTTTAATGTTCACATGTTTATTCGTATAGATATTCATATAGCAGTACATGTATGATATAAATATATAGGTTCACAATATAATTTCCAATTTCCAATTTAACTTGTTACTTCATTCTCATCTATATTACAACTGTTACTTCATTCTCGTCTATATGACAACTGACCAATACATAAAGTTTCTCACAAGATCGTGCTATAAACATCTGTTCTTAAATTAGATTAAACATTGCTTTATGGTCTTACAGTATTTTGATAAACTTCTAAATGTTATTGCAACTGTACTGTGCAACCCATGTACCGTATAAACTGTCACATTAATCAAGATGAAAGATCATTAAACTGATTAACTATTGACCATCAAATCTTTGATGTAATTGACCACGCCACATCACTCCCCGCTAAACAAAATTCGTTTTCACTCGAATTAAAAAAATCAGATCAAAAATTATTACATAAGTAAAATAATAAGGGGAGGCAATGTGAACATTAAAAAATAAACTTTTTCTTTTACTAAAACTACTTAAAAAAATTCTAAACTAATAATAAAAAAATAATGATAATTGCTATACCATGTAATTTATCAATTTACGTCGTGAATAGTTGTGGAAAACTTGCAAAAAGATTACTCTTTAAATCTAAATTAACAATGTATCCTTTCAACATCAAACTCTTGATATTTATAACTACAAAGAGGCACTAAACAAAATCATAAAAATATGTAACACAAGTTTGACAATCATTAATCTATTCAAATACATTATGGTAAGGTCTTATCATGAATTATGACCGTTAATCCAAGCGTAAACGAAATGATAAAATAATTAAAAGCATCAATTAAAATCAACTAATCATTATCTCTGGGCCACCAAATAAATCAATTTACAAAGAAAATCAGCATCTCATTAGCTGCAATTTTCACTTCTATGTTACCGTATCACCATAGAATGACCAACACTGTCAATCAACTTCATGGGCACTCCCATGAACCTCAAACTAGTATAAGCAACCCTTCTCGGTTAACTTAACTACACTCAATACGCCCACTCTCGTAATGACAAGAGATTAAAACTATAGCTTAATCAAACATGTGTAATACACAACTTCAAACAAAATAGAATGCAAGAAAAAAAAATATACAATAAAAAAACTAAACATAGGCATAAAACATTCTACATGAATAAACACATTTATGAAAACTTAAAGTTATTTACAAAAATAAAAATATTGTCCAGATGAACGTGCGGTACCACTTCTTCGAAACTTTCAACAATAGTGTCATTTTCTTTCATTTCCCACGGTTCCAGATGATACGTTGCTGGTTTCGGATCGACAAGTTCGCCGGTCCATACTGAATTATACATATATATAAATACAATGTCACCAATACAAAAGTTTGAATATTCACGGTTACTGTACATGTTTAATTTTTTTTTATCATTCCTGGTGGTCATCAAAATTTTCACGAGCGTCTTCTCTTGCTTTTTCAATCAATGTTTTCAAAGTTTGTATAATCTAATTTCGTGCAGAATCGTTTACATCCGTGCTTGGCAAATGCGTATTTTAAAAATGAGGAATCAAACTGACTGACACAAAGTTCACAAAATAATATTTACATCAAGTCACTTACATTAATACGTATAAAAAGTCATCCTATTTCAATTCTCCGCGGCATACACTTCCAACTTACATTATCCTATTGTTTCATTTGAATGGAAACGCAAATTGTTTCTGCTTTCGGCACACGCCATGACTCGGCACAATCGTCCCAATTTCGCGTCCTTCACAAATTCGGATAGCATTATGACTTCGGGTACCTCCACCAGATATAACGGTGCTTTATTCTGGTATGTGTTTTGGGACTACACATTATTTCGGATTTACGTATCCGGGATCGATTTATCCATGTTTGCCCGTTAATTTAGGGAACTAGCTATAGTATTTTGCACCATTAGCTCACTGTATGTACAACGAAGTCTGTATAATGTTCACATATTTAATCGTGTAACAGTACATGTATACATAATATAAGTAAAGGTTCACAGTTATAAATTCCAATATAAAACGTTACTTAATTCCAACTCTATAAAACATGTTACTTCATTATTATCTATAATACAACTGTTACTTCAAGCTACTACTCCAATATACTGAGCAATACATAAAGTTTCTCACAAGATCGTGCTATAAACATCTGTTCTTAAATTAGATTAAACATTACTTTATGGTCTTACAGTATTTTGATAAACTTCTAAATGTTATTGCAACTGTACTGTGCAACCCATGTACCGTATAAACTGTCACATTAATCAAGATGAACGATCATTAAACTGTTTAACTATTGACCATCAAATCTTTGATGTAATTGACCACGCCACAGTATCATCAAAATTCTTAAAAAGTAATCGCAAATAATGTTCATATCTTGCATCCCGTTTATCAACCGCTTCAATAGATTTTATATTTTATTACATGTACCTATAAGGATCTTTCTGATCAACACATCACCACTAGTGCGACTTCGTTTACAAACAATTTTCTCGAATATTCTTCATGTTTCGATTATCACATACAATAATACTTTGTTGTTTTATTTCATTTTCTTTACTATGTTTCCGTTTCACTATTTAATTGTTTACGTTTTTCTTTACACTCTATTGTCTCTCCTACGGGTAAAAAAACATTATGATCCCCAGTTTGATGAAAACAAAATATTGTGGTCAAGCAGATGACAAAAAAAAAAAAAAAAAAAATCTGAATCCAGATTTACCCCATACCTTATAGTGTTAAAGTTTGAAAAAAAAAAATAATTTGATTGATAGCGTCGAAAAACTAAGAAAAGAATTTTCTGACTCAGACAAAAAACCATACCCCCCACCCCCTTCCCCTTTTCAAGTTAAATGGTTGCTCCCTTATTGCAAACTAGATTACCAACAATGCTGACCACTCTTGTAAGAATTGATCAGTAATACGGGTTTTAACAATATCAAACATTACATTAGTTACATCCTGTAAAATCCAAACAAATATATTTCGCGGTAGTGTTTTGCCATGGCTTTATTTGGACTTGTTTGTTTGCTTTTTGACCTTGAATGTTTGTCCCTAATATTTTATTAACTATGTATTTACTTTCAGGTATCACAGATCGAATTTATTCGTTCATAGTGTGTTAATTTACGTTTTGATTGAGTTAAGCCTTCCAATTGATGTTTTATCGTGTGTTTTCTATGTTGTGATGTTATACTATTGTTTCAGAAAAGGAGAAGGTTTGGTACCATTAAAACGTTTAATCCCGCTGCAAATGTTTGCACCTGTCCTAAGTCAGGAATCTGATGTACAGTAGTTGTCGTTTGTTTATGTAATTTATACGTGTTTCTCGTTTCTCGTTTTTATATATACTAGACCGTTGGTTTTACCGTTTGAATGGTTTTACACTAGTACTTTTGGGGCCCTTTATAGCTTGTTGTTCGGTGTGAGCCAAGGCTCCGTGTTGAAGGCCGTACATTGACCTATAATGGTTTGCTTTTATAAATTGTTATTTGGATGGAGAGTTGTCTCATTGGCACTCACACCACATCTTCCTATATCTAAATATCAGGATTAGATAGCGAATCCCGTACACAAGAAACCCAATAATTTTGCTCTCAAATTGAACATAAAAACTTGTATCAAACCCCAATCTAAACCCTTACCCATACTTCTACGTGTGTAATTTGTAACTGAAAATGGACCATAGCTACATAATGAAAGGTTTGACATTGAATATTATAAGTCAATTTTCCTGTCATTTTTATTTAAATAAATTAAAAAGGTTAAACGTCTATAACCACCCTTAAGCTAGTATAAGTGTGCGTCCGCATTCTAAAAATCATATTTCGCCGACATGATTGTAGTACTTTTAAATCCAGTTTCTTAAGAAGTTGTTTTATATCATGAATGTCATAAACAGTAAGAAATACCTTCACGTTTGCGTCTGAGGTGACTTGTATTTAATCAAGCCTTGTCTATTATGAAAAATTACCCGAAAGAAACATTACTCTATTTTCATCAATAAAATTATCAAATTTCATTAGTTTACAAACAAATCTAATTTTTATAGGGTGAATATAATCACTGTTGGTGTGGTTCATTAGTGTTTCTCATTTTTCATCTTTTATATAGATTAGAGTTGTCTCATGTGGCACTCGTACTACATTTTCTTATTTATATACACATTCAAATGGAAATTGACACCAGAAATTAAAGTATGAACAGACATTTCTTTGTACTAACAGTTTGTATTGTAGAAGATACGAAAATACATGTTTGCGACCATTTGCATTACAGATTTTTTCCTACAGTACTGACAACGCTGCAACTGCTCTATTATAGATCACACAACCTATCTTTTATATAAACATTTTTGAAATTCAAATTATCAATTTCATTTAACATTATTTATCAAAAATCATTTTAAAAGATATTTAATGATTTTTTTTACCATGGCGTTGTCAATTCCCTCGACTTATGAGTTTTGAATGTCCTCTTGGTACCTTCCGCCTCTTATTTAGTTGATATTATGTTTAGGCACACAACATACATTGTACATTATCAAAGCGTATTGACTTTGTTGATCTTATTGAACTTGGAATAAAAGATACCCACATACAGTAAAGTCTGATTTAATTAACATTTAGATTGATTGTTGGTTGCTTAACGTCCAGTGGCAAATATTTCATGCATATTCAGGACGATAACATTTAGATATTTACAGTAAGGGACAGATGATGACTAAACTTTTGGACCAAAATATGGTTTTAATTTTTCATATTAAGAGCGTTCCTTTTTATGTAGCAACTTTCAAACAGCACTTGCATATTGATATTTATCTCCCAGTCGATATGAAAGGGGCGAAAGATACCAGAGGGACATTCAAACTAAAATAAACTGACAACGCCATGCTAAAAAAGAAAAAGAAAAAGACAGACAAACAATAGTACACAAAACACAACATAGAAAACTAAAGACTGAGCAACACGATCCCCAACAGAACCTGCTCCACATGTGGCACCCGTCGTGTTGCTCATGTTAGTACAAACCCGGTCAATAGTCTAATGACATTCTAGAGCTTGCTTTCCAATCAGTATTTTCTACGGTTGTTTCTTACAAAGAAACAATTGAACCATTGCCTGGGGTTCCAAAAAGTAATTTTTGAAAGTATGACAAGGCCGTAACTAGACCCCCAAAAATAGTGAGTGCAGGGCAAAGCCCTGCTAGTGGGAACAGGGGGACAAAGCTCCCTATTAAGCTCCGGGGTTTTATGGGTAAATGAATAATAAACAACTATGGATACCGGACAACAGATGAAGAAATTGATGATGAACAATTGCAATAGATGCAGAAACACATTAAAAGCTAACAAGTTGTTATTGTTGGAATTTGTTTTTGTATAGACCACTGGAAGTAATTTTTTATATTGAAGACTTAATCACTTTAATAGGCCACTAGTCTACATGCCATAAATAAAGATAGTCGGTAAGATAAATTCGTTACAAATTGTGCTAGTAACCTAATACGATAGATATGGAGTCAGTAAATTCCATATGGGTTGAGAGCGAACATTAGTTTCCTCAGTTGAGGTATTAACCTAATGAGACAACTATCTAAATGACAACAATGAACAAAACCTATACCGTACAATCAGCTATATGCCCCGACATGAAAAATGTTGAATACTTAGTATCTAATAAAGGAAAAAAAAACCAAAACAGCTTGAATAATATAGAAAATATTGAACGAAAATCATCTATGACATACTGCACACAACACACCGAATTTCAGGCTGAAGATAGTCGATAAGCTCTAGAATGTCATATCGACTGGGAGGCTCCTGACTTCGGATAGCTTGATACAGGCTGTTGATGTGGTTAAACGAGTCTGTGAGCGCTCAAACCTTCTAACCGATGACATTGGTGTAACAGCACAACATAAGAACAAACTGTGTAAATCAAGTGAAAAGATTTCTTGAGATAGACATAAAGCATAAAAAAAAAATTGAAAAAAAGACAACAGAGTCAAAGTAACGATCTGGGTGTGCTCGCAGTTATTTAAAGCTAGTTCAAAGCCAATTGCAACACATACATACATCAAGATTTTCAAGAGTAAAATATTAGTAAACATCCAATGGATTTAGTGTAAAGACATCAGAAGCAGTATGAGAAAGAAACGGCAAGTTATTAGTATTGTCAGGATGTAGGACAAGAAGTGTTCATAACAATTTCATTACAGATTTTGTTATGATTTAATAAGTTATTAGCAACATCAAAGATAGCACCGATAAAGATGAATAAATTTTCTCAGATCGTTTTACAGTTTTCAAATGATAAATCTTTACGAAAGATCTATTAAAAAGATCAATATGTAAAGACAGATCATATCTAAACTTAAGGGTTCAATAAACAAAATCACCTTACAAATTAGGATGTAATACCCCGTTTGTAATAAGGTTTCTGAAGGCACAGCCAAATTCCAAATGTATCTAAGAAAAAAATAGGTAAAGGGTGTTTTAAAGTAATTTGTGGTTATGAACCACTGAAAAACGTCACAACAGGCATTGCCGCGGACTACCAGTTCAAGCTTTTCAATCTTCCTTTGTCACTAGTATAGGTATCACGATTCTCTAATCAGCAAAGTTGACATATGTAACTTGATGTGACGATGATAAAACACTACAAACCAGTAAAAGTCTGAAATGGCCTATATCTGTACTCGACTGTAATGATTTTTACTCGACCAGTCTGGTTTGGTCTGAAATTTACTTGATATTACTCGACTGTAGTCTGAACCATACTTAACAGTCTGAACCTGTACTCGACCAGTACTTAACCATTTTATACGTGTCTGAACCATACTAGACATAGTCTGAACCATGCTCGACCTAATCTGAACCATACTCGACCTAGTCTGAACCATACTCGACCTAGTCTGGACCATACTCGACCTAGTCTGGACCATACTCGACCAAGTCTTAAACAACCTAGACCTATCTTTTTTGTATCTATCTATTGTATTTCATCAATTTAGGAACTTTTTTTTAACAACAGCTATTTCCCCTGGCTAGAAATTTGAACAACAATTTGAAATCCAAAATGTATTCAATATAGCATTGGAACCAAAATTTCACATAAAGATAATGTAATTATCAACACCATATTCATCAACACTTATATACATACATCACCTTTAAAATAAAAGTAAAACAAGGTGATCAAAGGAAGTACTTTCTGGTCGGATTAAAAAAAATCATATAATAAATTAAGTTTCATTAAATGAATTTTCATATACAAGATATCATCATTGACCATGTTCACATTGCTTTATGTACATTAAAAATTCTAGAAATTTTGAGCATTATTCAAATATCCTAAAGGTTATTTGAATTTTTTTAAATGTTTCAGATATATTTTATGGTTACTGGACAATTTTCACCATTAACTTAAGCCTGGTATAGATATATGGTGTCAGTCGGTATATAAGGTAAACGGACAGAAAGTCACAGGACAAAAAGTCACAGGACAAAAAGGTCACAAATAATTTGTTGACAATTGTTTGAATATATAAGAGAAAGATCTTGAAATATTTTCTTTTTATTACATATATTCATTTTTTAGTTTAGGAAATTGTTCATAAGCCTTGATAAATGAAAATTTATTAAATCGTCGTTTAATTAATTATGCAGTGAACATTTTTGTTTTATCAAAATATATATAAAATAGTATAAAAAGCAATTAATAAATTTAAAAAAAGACACATTTGTTTTGTAAAACCAAGAATTTAATATAACCATGATAATAGAACTTCTATAGCAATCCTTGATAACCTTTTAATAACATGAATAAAGGAAATGTGTTCCAAAGTAGCAGTAAACATTTATTTTAATTAAATTTAAATAAGTTTTGTCAAAATTAATTTTAATTAGATTTAAACAAGTTTTGTCAAAATTAAAGACATACAAGATGCACTTAATAAGGTTTAATTACCTAAGTACATGTGTGTTTTACAGGTAAAAAGAAAACCCTATTTTTCTTAAACTCGTTTATTACTTATCTAGTGAATTCAAAAGGCCTTGTGATTTAAGTTTTGCAGGATGTTTTAATTTTAAATGGATGTTATTTAAAATTTATTACTCTCTGACCAGGTGTGATCTTTTTAATGAGTTTGCCCCAAGCAGAAGGTATTACTTTATAGTTTACCACTAATCAGAAGAACAATTCAATTCATTTCTTTTATTTTTTTTGTTATCCCTTTTTGATATTTATTATATATATATCCCAAATTATAATAAGAATAGATATATTTCTGATATAAGGTTAAACAATTTCAGTGATTTTGTTGGCTGTTGTTAACTCATTAAAAAAGATAGTTATATAACTATTGTATGTACATGTAACCATGAAACCTATGTAGTTTTTATTTAGGAATTTCGGAAAATTAAGTTTTGTTTAAAAAAAAACACATGCCAAACAAGAAGCACCTTTATTACCCTCAATAAAGCTAGGTGTGGTTTTCAGGTAAAAGATTTTTTTTACAAGACTCTAAAACTTTAAAATTAGATTATTTAACTATCTCGATTTGATAAATCTGAGAATCATGTAAGGATGTAAAAATCTGTTTTTATAAATATTTTTATTTTATTGTGGCTGTTGTTATGTCAGTTAAAATTTAAAAAAGTAGAGGTTATTAGGTCAAGTATGGTTCAGATTGGTCGAGTATTGTTCAGACCTTTGGTCGAGTATGGATCAAACTGAAAAAATAGTTCGAGAACTGGTCGAGTATTGGTCTAGTACAGGTTGAGAATGTGTTAATTGATATAGGAAGATGTGGTGTGAGTGCCAATGAGACAACTCTCCATCCAAATAACAATTTATAAAAGTAAACCATTATAGGTCAATGTACGGCCTTCAACACGGAGCCTTGGCTCACACCGAACAACAAGCTATAAAGGGCCCCAAAAGTACTAGTGTAAAACCATTCAAACGGTAAAACCAACGGTCTAGTCTATATAAAAAACGAGAAACGAGAAACACGTATAAATTACATAAACAAACGACAACTACTGTACATCAGATTCCTGACTTAGGACAGGTGCAAACATTTGCAGCGGGATTAAACGTTTTAATGGTACCAAACCTTCTCCCTTTTTCTGAAACAATAGTATAAAATCACAACATAGAAAAACACACGATAAAACATCAATTGGAAGGCTTAACTCAATCAAAAACGTAAATTAACACACTTTGAACGAATAAATTCGATCTGTGATACCTGAAAGTAAATACATAGTTAATAAAATATTAGGGACAAACATTCAAGGCCAAAAAGCAAACAAACAAGTCCAAATAAAAAGCAAACAAACAAGTCCAAATAAAGCCATGGCAATACACCACCGCGAAATATTTAACCCTTAGAAAATAATCACTTTTGAAAAAACCGGTTTTCATAATATATACAGGTAAATGAAAAATAACTTTGTCGTTTTAGGTATACTTTTCTGTCTATATAAAATCTTCCAATAATTAGGAATACCAAGAAAGGTCTGTCATATAAATACCTAATTTAACACTAGATACATAAGGGTAAATATCAACAATAAAACTTCCTGTACAGATTAAAGGAGAATAATCTTGATGTTCATACAAATGTAGTATGAAGAAGTGAAAATTAGTAGATATTCCAAATAATCAAAGCTGGTATACAGACAAGATCCATATTAATATAAAATAACAAAAAGTATTAAAAATAGTATCAACAGGTCGAATTAAAAGAAAGTACGATTTGAGAGTACTCGCAGTTACTGACAGCTAGTTAAAAGCCAAAACAATTAATGATAAAAATCATGCATCAGAGACTAAAATCAACTAAAACACATCCCAGGGATTTAGTATTTTAACGTCATGAACAGTCAGAGAAGACATGACTTGTGCAATGCCAAAATAAATGTATCGACAGGTAGTAGGATAGTGAGGAGCTACTTCTTAAGAGATAAAAATAACGTGTGTGTCTCTAAACATCCCGCCTCAAAAGAAGATACAACTTAGTTATGTTTTAATTTGCTAATGACAAAATCGATATTAGTGCCAATGTAAACTATATTCAGAGATCTAATTACAATATTGGTACGATAACCCTTACTTATAAGTTTGTTTAAAGGTTCGATGAGTTTACACGGATCACATAGTGATTTCCTCGCTTTAAGTACAATGTTACCGTAAAATTTAGGATGTGAAATACCATTTTAATAAGTTTTCTACAGGTACAGCCAAATTTACTAATCAAATCTTTGTATCTATGAAAGAATTTAGTAAAAGTTTTAAGTAATTTATGGTATCGAAATCCCTGACACAATAATTTCCCAGTGATGCATTGATTACGTTCGTTAAAATCTATGACATCAGAACACACACGGGCATACCGAACGAGTTGGGATATATAAACACCGTATGATGGAGCCAAAGGCACATCGCCGTCTAAAATGGAAAATTAACAATAGGAAATGAAAATCGTCTCTTTGTCGTAAATTTTAGTATGTAGTTTCCCGTTAGAAATTGAAATGTCTAAATCTAGAAAAGGGCAACTGCTGCTGTTTATGTTAGATTTAGTTAAAGTAAGTTCTTTTGGGTAAATTTCGGAAGTATATTTAGAGAACTCTGGATTATTTAACGAAAAATATCATCCAGGTAACGGTAGGTATTGTTGAATGTATCAACTAAATATAACAATGATGGGTCTTTACTGAGTTTGGTCATAAACTGAGATTCATAGCAATATAGAAATAAATCTGCTATTAAAGGGCACAGTTAGTGCCCATAGAATACCTACTACCTGACGATACACTTTATCGCCGAAACGTACATAAATGTTATCTAGCAGAAAATTTAAAGCTTCAATCATATCCGCACATTTCCAGTAAGTGTATCTAGCATACTTTCCTTTTCGTTACAGAAAAGGCTTTAAACGAGTTACAGCAAATAAAATTACAATGAGATTTTCGAAAGACCATTTTATCAAATACAAAAACTTTTTCTTTATAAGATTGTGTGGAAGTGTAGTGTACAGAGTAGGAAAATCATAACTGTCAACAGAATTAAAAGGACCATCAAAAGCATGTATTTTATCTAAAACCTCTAAAGAATTTTTAACACTCCAAAAATAATTAATACCATTATTTTCATAAGCTTTATTACAAAAGTTAATAACCAGTTCTTTGATAGTAGTAAGGAGGTAGTTAGAAGAACTGATAGATTAGTAGTAGAACACTTACTCGATGCGGAGATGAAACGGAATTTAAATGGTTTTTGTGTAATTTCGGTAACCAGTACATGGTAGGGACTTTCAAATGTTCGGAAGATGCTTTAAGTTGGGTAGTGGTAGTGGTATGCTTGTTAACGATTTGACTCTCTGTGGTGCGAACGGACCTAAATGTAGAGGAATTGATAATTTCGTTTTGAAGAACTTCCGTGTAGTATATGCGTCACACCACCACTACATTATTGGCTGCCTTGTCTGCCGGTACGAACACAAACCGCTCTGCGAGTACCTTGAGTTTATTTTTATTCTTGAAATGGGAATATCATGGATCCTATTATTAATTTCAGAATTGTTTTCTAAATGAGATATTCGAATATTAACAGTATTCATAATTTTATTCAAATAACTGTCTAAAGATTTTTATCCGATTTTTCACGTTTGCACCAATTTTACAGTAGGCAGACAGAGCGTCTTTAATGACCTGACGACACTGTTTCCAATCTATTATAGATGGAGGACGGTATTTCGGTCCTTTCTTTAGAAAAGTTATGACCTCACGGTCTTCGACGATGTTGAGGTCTCCTGTAATAACGTGACCATAGGGAACATATATAAAACTAGATGTTTCGCAGTCTCAAGTGGAAGGAACATTATTTTCTATATTGACGTCTGATGTAATTGACGTATAATTAAAATCAAATTTCTGCTCGGTTTTTATAAGAATACGAAATAATGGGTTGTTCTATATTATCAAAATATGGAGGTATTAAGCTATATACGGAAGAGTCATTGAATATGCTAGACAAATTAATAAAATCAATACCTCTATTTATATATTTTAATTTAAGAAAATGTCGTTTATGATTTTCAGGTTTATCAATACTAGGAAATAGCCTGTGATGACAAAAGGCTGTAATAATACGGGTGTATTCATAAAACGGGCTAAAAAGAAATTTTATCACACTCCAGAAAATAGCATATAATTTACTTATAGGTATCTGACCCAGTTTGCATAATACTTGATGTCTACCATTATTCTTTATTATAGATAACAGATCAGCAAGTGTATAATTTATACGATGTTTAATACGTTGATTACGGTTTTGCGTTTACCATGAGACCTATTATTTCTAAGTCGTTTATCAACAATATTAATGACATCGATAGAAGTTTTAGATATGTTCCTTGCCCTAATATTTTGTCATTGAGACCGAGAGGATAAGCTGTTTGAAGTCTTTTATCCAAAACAATTCGCGAACTTCGCGTGATTTTTCAAACTGCTTGTGTGATTCTCCTGGTTGTTTCTGAACGGTTTCGAGGGTTGGAATTTTATATATTTAAGATTGTGATTATGCTTATTTAAATGTTGATATACTAAACTTTTGAATTTTTGGGTCTACGAAAGCGGTAGAGATGTTCTTGATTTCTTTTGTAATACTCTCGTCCCGTCTGTCCCACATATTGAATACCACACTTAGGTTGGGTTCAAGTTACCACATATATTAGGTTTTGAGTTTTTCAGGTAATATCACAGGAAAAGGAGAGCGAAAAGGTTCTCCCGTTCACTGTTGACCGTATAGTATTTTGAGAAGTTAATCTAAAACAGGTTAGTCATTTTTTGGCATTGCACGGGAAAATTTGTGGATATCCACATGCATTTTTGTTAAATAATCTGGCTGTAAGACTGTTTCAGACTGGTCGAGTACTAGTTCAGACTGTTATTAATGGCAAAGATAAGGGTCTATTACAAATCAGTACAGTCGAGTATGGTTAAGACTGGGGTCGAGTAATATCAAGTAAAATTCAGACCGATTCAGACTGGTCGAGTAAAAATCAGTACAGTCGAGTACAGATATAAGCCATTTCAGACTTTTACTGGTTTGTAATGAAATGGAGGGAATAAAAAAGTTCTGACTAAGCAGGCGAATTGGTCCTATGTTTCAATGTCTGTTTTCTATATTGTTGCATATAAATTATTTTACAGAGATATTCTTTATTGTCACACCAAATACAGATACATTGTATAAAAGAATGTAGGACAGAAAGTCACAGGACAAAAAGTCACAAATTATTTGTGACTTTTTGTCCTGTGACTTTTTGTCCTATCAAATTTGTGACTTTATGTCCTGTGACTTTTTGTCCTGTGACTTTCTGTCCGTTTACCGTATAAAATTACCGTTTATGTTATTTGGCAAGATTATCAACGTTATTCGCCATGAAGGTTTCAATGACAAATTTCATCTACCCAAACACAACACGAAACTGAATATTAATATTTTGAATTACAATAAAAGCTATCTGATAGCACACATTTTCAGAATTTTGTTGGGGGGAGTCACCCTCTCCCGAGGTAGATGCAAAACTTCGGTGTGCATATGATTCCCCCGTACCAATAACTGTTGTAGTGTTACGCCCCTGAATAAATGAAACTCTATTTACCGCATTGGTTTCAAGGTTATGTGGTCCTTTCAAGTGCAGAAAGTAATCGGTTCGTTTCTTGCCCAGGTCAATATAAAGACTATACGATTGGTATTTATCATTTTCCGGCTAAGTTCGCGGCATCTATTTGTAAATGCAAAGACTGGTCGGCTTTGAATAAAAATAGAATGTCTTGGTATAGTGACAACTATAACCTTTTGAACTTGCAAGTTATATTTAGACTTAGGTTATTGGTCTTATACAGCAAACTAAACGTATAAAAGAGGGACGAAAGATACCAGAGGGACAGTCAAACTCATAGATCGAAAACAAACTGACAACGCCATGGCCAAAAATAAAAAGACAAACTGACAAATAATAGTACAGATGACACAACATAGAAAACTAAAGACTAAGCAACACGAACCCCACCAAAAACGCGGGGTGATCTCAGGTGCTCCGGAAGGGTAAGCAGATCCTGCTCCACATGTGGCACCCGTCGTGTTGCTTATGTTATTACAAATCCGGTAAATAGTCTAATTCGGTAAGTCACATTCGTGAAAAGGGAGGGTATTGTAGTTACGACATAAGGAACATATCCGATATCATCTGTGAAACGGTTATTCCATAACGGTCAACCAACTCGTGATGGCGTCCGTAAAATTTATGAAGGGATGACTTCAACTTCACCAATTGGAACTCTTGGTTTTATAGCTTCCTTGTGAGCAGCAATCTTCTATCAAGGAAATCATGATAGGAAACACAAGCCCGGGAATATCGTATCAATTGGGAGATATAACATGATCTCGAGTAAATACGCTTTTTATTCTGTGAAGTTACTTCTCTTTTTTAAACATTTTGAACACAAAATCTATATTTACGTTATGCTTTACTTATTGAAAATGGATGATACATTAATTACATCTAGCATGAGAATGAATAAAAGTCTTAAATTGTGACTATAAAACTAGAAAGTCAACAAAAAATATAAACAGTTTTCATATTTCACACTCCCGAGAGTGCTTCCTTTGCTTTCTTAAATATTTTCATGTTCATCTGTACGTAACATTAAGCGCCGCTGTTTGACTAATTATAACCTGGAATTGAGGTCCCAATCCTGTTTAAAATCTTTGAAACGAGAACTCGAGAATTGTTGCCCGTTGTCAACCACCACCGCTGAAGGTGTGCAATATCTAGCAAACATTGGACCTTAATGCTAAGACGGTTAACATACATGACAACCATAATGTCAACAAAGCAATATCATGATTTTTAATGTAGTAGTCTATTCCAAATAAATAAAGGTTTCCTTTGAATATAGCAAAACTGCTCTTAGCCATGACATACTGTATGATGAGGTTTGAGTGATTTTGAAACTTATTGCAGATTATACAGTATGCAATATCAATGTTCAAATTACACTACGAAGTTATTTATTTGGCACGCTTTGGTCTTCACTAAACATTGATGTTCTCGTATAATTTCAATAAATTTTTTAAAAATGTTTTTGGTAAAATAATACGTTCCAAATATTTTTGGTATAATGATACGTTATGTGTTGTAAAATGACGTTAACAGTACCAAATTTACTGCACCAGATACGCATTTTGACAATAAATGTCTCTTAAGTGATGCTCTTGGCCAAAATATTTGAAAATCCAAAACTTGATTCAAACGTTGAATAGCTGATTAAACTATAAGGGACCAAAAGGTGAAAGAGTTCATCACAAAAAGTTATTTTGTACCTGTTTTTCCAATGTTATGTTTCCCCTTGCTTTTCGGTCATCGTTAATGCAACTAGCTCTAAGTTCAATTAATTGACACGGTTGGGCTAGAAAGGGCTAAACGCATAATAAATGAAAACAATGAAACCAACACGTTATAAATTTCATGCGTCCGAAGCGCTTTTCTGGATTTACCTTCATCAGGAACGCTCAAAGCCGAATATTTGAAAGTCAAGGATGAATAAAACAGTTGAAGAGCTATATAACTAAAAAAGACCTAAAAAATAACCAAATCCATCTTAGGCCAACTTTGCCCAAGGGAGTTGAAACCTTAGTTTCTTTATAACTTCAAAATTTTTAAACGGACAATTTTAGAAAGGTTTGTTATAAATCATATCAGTACCGAAGTATTGACTACTGAGCTGATGATATCCTCGGAGACTGATAGTCCACCAGCAGAGGTATCGACCCAGTGATGTAAAAAATGAAAACAACACGTTATAAATTTCATGCGTCCGAAGCGCTTTTCTGGATTTACCTTCATCAGGAACGCTGAAAGCCGAATATTTGAAAGTCAAGGATGAATAAAACCGAAACAGTTGAAGAGCTATATAACTAAAAAAGACATAAAAAAAAAGCCAAATCCATCTTAGGCCAACTTTGCCCGAGGGAGTTGAAACCTTAGTTTCTTTATAATTTATAACCACTGAGCTGATGATACCCTCGGGAAATTAGAATTGTTTCTATATTTACATATATGTATAACGAATATTCCATGGTTAAATCATACTTTATTTGGGTATAAGTTGTCTTCAACAATAAAACGGTGTCTGTATATATATATATATATATATATATAATAATTTTGTATGATGAATAAACTCTTCATAGATTCAAGGATTTAAATTTTGTACGCCACATGTGCGTTTTGTGTACCTTAGTTGGGTATGAGGTGTCTTCAACAATAAAACGGTGTCTTTATTTATATATATTGAATATTTTTTCATGGTACAATTATACTTTATTTGGGGTACAAGGTGTTTCCCAAATACGTCTCAACATGCTAACTGACACTTGATGAATAGTAACTAATTTTTTATCGTTATTTTTACAATTGCCAAAATCATAAGCTAGCATAAAACCGCTAATAGGATGCAATCTTAATCCAAGTTTTTTTATACACAAAGCAACATAAACATCTTCCAGATGAAAAACGGAACATCTTTTGATATTTTCACTATTTTGTGACAACATTCAAACTGGTGACGTATCCAGTACCCGAACAAAACCCTGGATATGTTGTTTGTGGATAACTTTTTAATGAAGCATACCATTTGGACCGTTTATCTCGTATAGGATGTGCCAAATGAACACAGCTTCCTCCAACGGCAGTCTGTAAAGCATTGGCGTTTTGCTTGATGACTCTAATTAGTCCAGGAATATGAACATACATATCATCATCTGTTTTCATAACGAACTGTGCGTTTTTACAGTGTGTTGTTGCCCATTGATAACCCATCAATGTTTTGTAAGTGAGATTATTGTATGCGTCCTTAAAGTTTCCCAAAATAATATCCTTGGCTTGGACGTTTTCATTCTCTAACTCTTTAGTCATTGGTGATTCGCCAAGAAGAAATACGTATCTGATATGTCCTTTGTTCATGTTTGTATGCGTCAACCAAGTCTCTCTTATAGCGTTTCGACTCAACTTATTTTGAGGAGAAGATGTTATCATAATCAGTATATTGATAGACTCGTTTCTTGTTTTACAAATGTCCTCATTGTTGATGATAAAGTTAAAGCTTTCTGGGAAACAACCAGTACATTTCTGTTGCTTGTCTATTTGTTTTTGTTCAACAGATTTTTTAGTACTAGTATGTAAAGTTTTATTTAGTTCAACAGTTTTTTGGGTACTTGTGTGCAAGTGTTGAAGAGTTGTCAAAGTTTTAATCTTTTGAAGAACAACTTTTGTGTCACCTGTAGCATCATATAACAAGATTGGTTTCACATAAAGCGTTAAAATCTGACGTGTGTATATGTACCAGAACATTGGAAATACAATTCCGAGTACAATAATAAATGGAAGCAGACGTACAAATCTCTGCCTGAAATTCCTTCGCTTCATGTGACTCGTCTTATGCATGTTGTTTGGTTTTCCTTTGTGAAGGTACTACGTAAATCTATAAAAAAAAAAAAAAAAAAAAACAGTTTGATATAAAATGAAAGGTTTGAAATCATACATACATACAAATTTCTTAAACCAAAACTTTCCTATTTAATAGAATCGTAGTTTAATAAACCTAAAAACACTAATTCGTTTTGGATATTTGGTCATTTTAAAAGTGCTTGGAATATGTATTGCAAAAGGAACTTTGTGAGCTCCTCTCAACGCAAAATTGGGCGTTTATTGTAATGAATAACATTAAGACCCAACAACGTTTTAATAGATACCCACGTGTTTGCAGTGATAGTTCAAATTTCAATGAAGGTAATATTTTCAGGACTACACACTTTATCAACAAGGATGTAAATATCTTAAACTGGTCATAACATTTTCAAAATTTTAACACAGATATTGAGATTAATCAAGAGAAAAAAAAATAAGAAGATGTCAAAGGTGCAAAAAAAAAAAAAAAACATAAAAAAACAACCCAAAAGTTAAAGATGAAACACCTTTGCCAAAATAAAAAAAGGCTTAAAGACTATCAGAAGTCCACAACACAGAAAAAAATGGTTACATAAATCTTATCACAACAAATCCAGAGTGAAACTAAGTGTTCGGAAGGGTCATTAGATTCTGTTTCATTTGTGATTATCGTGGTGTTCTCGGGTTCAAATAAGTTGTAATTGATGATATTAATTTATCCTACAAACATAAGTTATGCTACTTAAAGAAATTCTCTCGCTTATGCGTTATCGAAAGAACGAAAATAATGCAAGATGAAACAACGAAATTAAAACAAAATCAACATGAATCTCTTTATACTAGAGTTGATACCGGGCTATACGGAAGTGTATGCAATTTATGGTCTTACTTTTAGAAATTTAATAAAAGGAAAATTTAGCACATGAGTTTTATGGTTATATTATTTATAATGAAAACAAGTTTAGAAAATATCCTTTGAATCGTTTGTTCTGCTTGGTTTGGCTAAGTAGACTTATTGATAAAGGCTAGAATTATGCCATTGTTATCGAATCATTATTCTCCTAGTTTAGGGATAAACATATATTCTTTAATTCGTTTAATTACAAAATGTTTCACTGTTTTAATTTCCTTTGAAATTATATTAAGATTTTCCGTTGGAATTGCATGCGATAGTTTTCATTCTGTTTGGTATGACGTTTCTGTAAAAATGCCTGTATTATTGTTCTTGTTTATGTTCATAGAAATCCACTTAACTGGCCGATGATTACCTATTTGTTTATTTTGGAGATCTGTATGTATTTATCAATATATTTTCATTTACGCGGCGTACATTTGTATGTTCGTTATGTGCAATTACGCATGTCAATTATGTCAAAGGAAAATTAAAACAATATAAAATACTATCTTTTGGTCTTTGTATATGTAAGAGAATGATAAGCCTTTCTTCATCATTAAGAACGAGCGTTTGCGAGTACATATCATGAAAAAAGGGATTATCATTCTCTTACAAACGTAGAATATTGTAAAGCGATCAGGCCCAAATAATCACTTGATTGGCTTTAATCAAGATTTTGTTTGATTTTTAGTGGAGTGTTTATTATTAATGCACGACTACCTTTTTAGGCATTTTATTTATGGCTATATCGTTGTAATGTAAAGACTATCTTATAATATGGAAAAATTTATTAAAACTGTGTTTTAGGCATTAGATGACACAACAAATACGATGAAATGGTAGGAATTGTTTAAGTTTCCTAATTGTTATTAAGAATGTAAGTCATGTAATCTATCAGTTAGGAAGTTTTTTTTCGTTTATTTACAGTTCAAATCAATAAAATTCTAAATTTTAATCACAACTAAAGTTTATTCCAAAGCCAATATTTGATTCCGAAAAACGTTTTCATTAAGTAAGGTAATTAATTCAAATTGAAATGTTCATATATAATGACAGATGAAATTCAAAGGTTAATTTAACCCCCTGTATGAAACCAACCGCGGATCCAGTTATCTGAAGTTTTGTAAATATTTAAGTTATATTTAGTTGAAAAAGCTTTTTTTTCTTTCTATCCTTTTGCATTTCACTGATTACGTTTATTCTTTATTTTAATTTTGAAATTATTAATATTCAAATTATAACTTTAACGGTACCAATTTTTACTGCACCAGTAAACTTCAACTTATTTGTTTCTTGTTTGTTTAACTTTTAAATTTGAAATCAATTTCAATCATAAAATTTAATCCCGTCAAGTTTATCAACGACTTCGGACAGTAATAACTCATACTAACTGTTAGCAGATATAAACAACAGAACAATCCCTTACTAAGAACATGAGTTACATTCATTCTTCACAGTTAAGAGACCTAAAATCCTACAATTCCATTGGTCCAGAGCACTTTGCTATATTCTAATTTAAATTAAATGCCGTGACCCAGACCATGACAAATTAAATCTAGTCAATTCCCACACCTTCAATGTAATTATTTTAAAATGCTTAATCTATTCGGTAGGAATATAATTTTTCACTTTAATCCTTATCAATTGTCAATCAAGCGTTCATCTCTTTAAAATTGTTTTTATTGACAAAATGCTAATTTGCAATTTATTGCAAATGCAACTAACACGCACACAACTTGTGAAAATTGTGGACATAATTATTTAGCATTTTGCTTTGCTAATCCTTTTTTCGTTTAGTGTAAACAATGTATTTCATTTTTCTCTCCCAAAATATCCTTCCAGAAGTTACCAAATTTGTTCAAGAAAAGGTTTCATAAAAGATAAATCAATATTAAACATAAGGATTTCAGTATTTGCAGTAGATTGAACTGATTGAAAGCTTAAGGAGGAGGTATAACAGGCGCCATTATTTGGTCCTTGAAATTGCGAAAATAGTAAAAATTCTCCAATCCTGCAAATACTATTTTAGTCATACTGATAAATAAAAATAGTGATATAAACTGAAACTTTTGTTAAAATTAATCACACGCAGAAAAAAAAAGGAAAAAGTTCTTTTACCTCTATTTGCAGCCTTCATCTCAAAATGAGGCTAGTACAGAATTTGCAGTTTTGCGTGAAATAAAAAAAAAAAACAAAAAAAAACAAAAAATGAAGCCTTACAGGGAATTTGCAAAACACAATTGAATATTGATACTAATATCTGACAGACTACTGTGAAGATCGGAGGAAGTTATCCCATAGATTAAATATATTCATACATGTTGTGTAATTGGTAATCATACCGCATCTTCTTATTTCTATATGTACCTTCTCCTTTGTCATGTCATCTGTACATGTTTGTATTTAGTAGAAGCCGTATCTTAAAAGAGAGGCAAAAAATACCAGAGGGACATTCAAACTAATAAGTCGAAAATAAACTGACAACGTCATGGCTAAAAAAGACCAGAACCAACAGACAAACAATAGTATACAAAACACAACATAGACTGAGCAACACGAACCCCACCAAAAACTTGGGGTGATCTCAGGTGCTCCGGTGCTCTACATGTTGCACCCTTCGTGTTGCTCATGTTAGTACAAACCCGGTAATAAGTCTAATTCGGTAGGTCACATTCTCGAAAAGGGGACGGGATTATAGTTACGACATTAGGAACATATACGCTATCATCTGTGAAACGGATATTCCATAACAGTCAACCAACTCGTGATGGCGTTCGTAAAACTTACGAAGGGATCATTTCAACTTCACCATTTGGAACTCTTGGTTTAAAAGCTTACAAGTGAGCAACCAGCCTCCATCAAGGAAATCATGATAGGAAATACAAGCCCTGGAATATCATATCAACTGGGAGATATATAATCCGTATACAGGCGCTGCTGGAAGGTTGCTATATAGAAATGGAAAGTTCACAATTGGAGACACATTACTGGCGTACAAATTTGAATCCTGGTATCTATAATGAGTTTAGTTATAACCACTGGGTCGTTGCCACTGCTGGTGGAGTTTTCACCCGAGGGTATTACCAGCCCAGTAGTCAGCACTTCTGACATGGTCATAGTTATAAATTAACTGTTTACAAAACTTTACATTGAAAAATACTAAGAATTTTCTACCCCAGGAATAGATAACCTTAGCTGGATCCTCAATGCTCTTCAACTTCGTACTTTATTTGGCCTTTTCAACTTTTTTTATTTGAGCGCTATTGATAAGTCCTTTGTAGACGAAATGCGCTTCTGGCGTGCAAAACTTGAATCCTGGTATCTATGATGAGTTTATTAATGACAACTAAAGCTTACATCTGCAAACGATTCCAATACTTTGATCCTTTTTACGAACACATCAAAGTTGTTGTTACGTAATCACCATGAATACCTAGAAGTGTAGATATTCGTGAATAACACAACGGCTTTCTAACAATAAAATAAAAGAAATTACACCCCAAGTTTTTCAATGATAGAAACATTCAAAGCTTGAAATAACTCCGATTCTTTAAATCTAATTCTATTCCCTTTTTCTATTTCAACACGGATTACGATTAGTCCATTATTGATATATCTAGGATACAGCTAATTAATAATAATCATGTAAACAAAGGTGACAGTAGTTAACTGATATTCAAATTTCATTTATCAATTATGAAGATATAAATCAAGTTAAAACAAACAAAACTTGATAGATTCGAACGAAATTAAAAAAAAGTTAGAACAGGGCATCGACAGGGTAAACGTCTTCAACTACGCATGCGTCATCCGCCATACAAATGAACAATCGGGCAAAATGTTACAATCAGGAATAAGACACAATCGGCAAATTCAAGATCAGACGTCTGTTCTAGTTTCTAAAAATCTAAACTAAAAAAAAAAAACAAAATGTTGCTAGTAAGTTAAGACACATCGCATCGATCAACGCATTTGTAATGGTGACCATAAAACTTATATAGTACCGACTGCATCCTCATAACTCTGTTTGAACAGTGTTTCTATAAGAAGCATGTCACTATTAATGAACTCCGTATAGTGTGAACATACACGAGCGTAAAATATCAATTAAGAAATGTCAACGACGTATGATGGTGCAGACGGTATGTTACTACTGAGAAATGGGAAGTTTACTTTTAGAAAAGTGAAATCATCACGTATGAATTCTGCTTCATATGAGTGCAAAAACAAGTCAGCCATTTGGTGTGCACAATGTGTACGCATATGAGGTAAGACGGTTGAGATATGTGACTAGCCACGAGATTTCCAGGCTTATTGTGGTATTTAAGCTTAACGATGTATGCAGGAAATAGTATTTCCGCTTCACATAAAAGCATTTTTGAACTTGCCAGCAAAACATGAAACCAAAGTTCAAAAATACTTTGAGACGACAATCAAACTACAATTAATTGATTAAAATAGCATTAAGACTTTTAATTCAGTATAGAAATAAACTTGTATGTAAACAGAATTTGACATAAACGCCGTTTTTCTCACAATGCAGATATATCTCCATAAGCCTGGAAATGTCATGGCGGGTCACATATCAGTCTATCAAACTACTATGCGTAGAAACCATTTTGTTTTAAATATGTGATACTTTCCAGTATGTTCTTTTTTGACCGCGCCAGATTTGGTGGTGTTACATCTTCTAAAGTCTATCCAATTATTTTACAAAGAATTCTGCTCAAGCCGGTGCTAGGGGCCGTCTCAAACTTGCAGTGAGGTGAGAGTTTTTTTACTCTGTGTTGAAGGCCTTACTGTGACTTTGAGATGAAGAACACCAATAAAATCGCTGTTCACTTGCTTTTTGTGTATTGTTTTTACTGTGCATGTACTGATTTTGTGACATGAATGGATACCCCATATCCTTTATTTTTTCTATTAAACAAAACGTTTAATTTTTACAACGAAAAGAAAAAATCAGGTGAAACTATTGTTTTAATACTCTGCCACCTTCATCAGGATCAAAACTGATAGATAATCAACCGATAATTGGTATTTATGAATGAAAGATCTGTCAACGTAATAGAATTGCAGCAAGATGAATCATGATTATGTACACTTTTAAAAATATAAACCCGTTTATTTAGAAAAAAATTCAAGGTTATTTGATTCATGAAAGGTTTTAAATATTTTGTTTGAACAAGTTTACGTTTTGAGACATCAAACGAGCAGTGTTTTCACAACTTAAAATGCTAATATTTAAAAACTTATTCTGTTGTTCTGGAGTAGAACACAACTAATTAATAATAATTATTTAACTTAAGGCGACAGTAGTTAACCGATGTTCATATCTGGAATTCGTTTAGGAATGACAAATCAAGGTACTAAAAACCAATAGAAAATGAGGGATTCGCATGAACTCTAAAAAGACCGGGTAAGTCGACAGGGTTAGAGACGCTTCTATGTATGCATTACCCGCGATGCGAATTCACAATAAGTCAAAATGTCACTATCGAGAATAGGACACACTTTGGAATAGGACAGACCAGATGACTATATACTGGTATATGAAGATCTAAGACAACGAAAACATGTCGAGACACCTACACATTGTATTAGTCAACCACTTCGTGATTGTGACCGTACAACGTATGATAAGTCGATGTCAGTCGTTTTTCCTCATATTCTGCTGGAGCAGTTTTTGTGTAAGAAGGACACTCCTTTTAATGAAGTCCGTTTTGTATGAAAATGCACATGAAGGTGATGTATAAACTGAGATATAAAAAGGCCATACGATGGATCATACTGCTGAAAATAAGAAGTTAACTATTGAAAAGTTCAAATCATTACATTTGTCACAAATGCTAGTTTGATGTCGTTCATCCGTGTCAATATCGATAAAAAGTTAACTGGGATATGAGATGAATTTTAAGTAAGATAATGAAGTGATCTAAGATATATCAACTTTTTTTTTTTTCCAGTGGACCTTTTTTCTGATTTAGCAATTTGTTGACAGCTAGCATAACAATCAAATGACACCTTGATAGAGAGTTTACAAGGAAGCTATTGAACCAAGAAATCCAAGTGGTGAAGTTGCAATCATCCCTTCGAAAATTTTACGGACGCCATCATGAGTTGGTTGATCCTTATGGAGTATCTGTTTCACAGATGACGACCAATATGTTCCAATTGTTGAAACTTCAATCCCGTCGTCTTTTCCTCGAATGTGACCTACCAATTTAGACTTATCACCGGGGTTGTACTTACATGTGCAACCCGACGGGTGGTGCCACATTTGGAGCAGGATCTGCTTACCCTTACAGATCATCTGTGATCACCCTCGGTTTTGGTGGGGTTCATGTTGCTCAGTCTTTAGTTTTATATGTTGTGTTTTGTGTACTGTTGTTTGTCTTTTCGTTTTTTGTCATAGCATTGTCAGTTTGTTTTCGACTTATGAGTTTGAAAATCCCTTTGTTATCTTTCACCTCTCTCTCAAATGTTAAGTCTTCCCGTGGCCTCTTCAGGATGAAGAGAAGTGTGACTTTGACTTTTTATTAATATTAATGATTTATAAATAGATAAGATTTAAAAAAAAAAACTTGAATCCGTTGAAGGCTTAAACACCATTGCTTTTCTCTGTCGGTTTTTGTAAATCACTTCGTCTTTTGCTGGGAGTATTTATATCAATATCGAAGTAAACATTTATTCCATCATAAAATTCTTTAATTCATTACAGACTTTGAATTTAAGGAATAATAGTACTGTAGTTTATAAGATGCCGCCGTCAATTTGACCGTCAAATTCAAATTGATGGCGGCAACTCTTTAACTTCAGTACTGTTAATCCGATTCTAATGAACATGATGAATTACAAAAAGAAAAAAATAGGTAGAGCTTGAAAAAATATTTAAATTTGAAATAAAAATAAAATTTCAGATTGATTACGGATTTACAAATACGCATTTAATCTGGAATATGTGTGAACGTAAACCAGTATAGTTGTCAAATTGTTTATCATATTTTTTTATGTCGTGTGAAATGGTTGTTCTACTTAACATTCTAAATATACCTTTAATACTTAAATGTTAAATGGGTCAAATTGTATTTTATTTATTAAATCTAGCAAATCTGTAAACTTATTGTTTAATCAAAGAAACAGTTCAACAGTTGAGAAACAACATTTCATTCAAATTTTGATCACTCGAGTATAAAAAACAGCGAAATACAAAAGGCCCTATATCTTACAGACAAAACATTCTATATATAGATGGAGTTTTAAAAATTATGCATTTGGAAGTCAATACAATTTGATTTTCTCCCAATAACCCATTTTGAAACCATTTTAAATTACGTTTAGTCAAATAGTGTTATATTTGAGATTTAGTACGTTCTACAAAAATCAATGACTATAGCTATAAAAATTTCGAAACATGTTTGTATACTATCTGAATAATCTGTATTGGAAGAAATGCTAGATAGAACACTTTAATTTTGATCAATTGGATATAATACGCTCACATGTTGACAAGTATTATATTTCTTTTTGTATACCTCTTAAGTTTATTTACTACGTCTTTACAAATTAAAGAACTAATTAGTTTTTGTAAAAGTAAATAATATTTCTATTGACTATATTGACGGGAGCAAAATTAAGTTTTTGAACATGATTTTGCAAAAAAAAAAAAAAAAAAACAAACCTCCTAGCTTATAGTCACAAGAGGAGATCAGTAAGAATGTCGGAATAAAAATATTGTTTACTTTTATTTCCTGCTTCAATTAGAATTGATAATTGATGAATAATTTTGTACCCCAAACCCCCTCAAAAATTATGTTTGAATTTGTTCTAGATTTACCTCTGTTTATCATTGACATTAACTCTTTTTGTGTAAAAAATGTTAATATAACAAACGGAACTAAAAGAAGTCTTTCGTCCATGCCTTCATTTATTTTCAAAACAAATCTCTTAAATTTCTTCTTTCGGTTAAAAACGTGAGCACATAACAATGGGATAGTGGTAATGATATTTTTTTTTCATTTTCTAAGTAGAATATTTTCCTCGTAAACTGGAAACAATTCTGTTCAAAGATAAGGAATAACACGACTAAATCATAGCCCCCTTGCTTATTATGTTATATTCCACAACTTCAAACATTCATAACTATTTTGTATTAAGTTTTAAAAAAGTGATTATCATTTCATGTCAAAGTTATACCTTATCCTGACTTGCGCTTACAAGATTGGACGGACAAGCACACGGACGAGCACATGAACGGATGGATGAACGGGAGACCTGTACTTTTATGTCTCCTTTAAGACGGCACGCGAGGAACAAATAATTTCCTCCCATATATAATGACCAAAACCTATACTACGTGAATATTGAAGCAATGGGGATTTTGTTTGAAAAAAACCCCAAAAAAACAAAGTATGGGATTGAAAAAAACGTAAACATATACATTCGTATTTATTTATATATACATACGAGAAATTCTGATCTGAAATATGTTAGTTGCATTTTATTTTGAATCGAGCTCATTTTTATTTTGTTAAATTCGAAAACAAAACTGATGAATAATTCACCTGCCAGTTTTTTTTTAAACAATCATATGGCACAACATAATACTAGATATAATAATACTAGATGAACAATAAACAGCAACCAAGCGACATAAAATTCTTCTGTGTGTATAAAAACAAATATAAGCTAGCGCATAAATTGAACTGGAACCTAATGTGTTCTTTGTCCGAAGACATTACATGATATGTGCAGAGGACATGATTGTAAAAGTAATCATCTGTGTCCTCTTTACCTTGATAAAAAGTTATGATAAAACGAAATATATCTATGACCTTGATTTTTTGTATAAACTTCCATAATTAATATGAATTGATCAACACTTCAACAATGTGCAAAATCCATATCGTCTCATCCAGATACGCTTCATAGCTGCTTCAAAATTTCAACACTTGACATTGTTGAATCCAGCAAATACCAAGGCGTAACTATTAGTAAACAACTTATTCATGGACAGACATATTGATCATATTGTAGGTAAAGAATATATTGGGAATTATCCGCGAAAACTGAAAAGACTGTACTTAACTTTTTAATTAGCAGCATAGACATCCATGGTCAGGCCCAATCCAAAAAACTAAATCACAAAAATACTGAACTCCGAGGAAAATTCAAAATGGAAAATCCCTAATCAAATGGCAAAATCAAAAGCACAAACACATCAAAATGGACAACAACTGTCATATTCTTGACTTGGTACAGGCATTTTCTTATGTAGAAAATGGTGGATTGAACCTGGTTTTATAGCGCTTAACCTCTCACTTCTATGACAGGCGAATCAAATTCCATTATATTGACAACGATGCGTGAATAAAACAAACAGACATAATAGTTAAAAATGTCAAAATAGGGGTACAGCAGTCAACATCGTGTCACAATCTTAATCACAACAAAAACTAACAAATATTTAACAAAGAAGCACATAAAAGCATATATCACATTTAACAACCTCGTTCATTGCTTACTTATTTTTGTATTTTATTTATGTATACCAAATCAACCCATAAAGGATCGAGGGATTTTAAGCACTGGGACCGAATCGTAATTTTAACATTAACTCTGGCGTAGAATTGCGTGTTTGACGTCAGAATGTAAACATCACACAGGTAGAGATATAAAATAATTTTGTCGTTCAAAGTATGCACAAATTATAATAGAACAATAACACAATGGCGGGATGTTTAAAGTACAGAGACACGTCATATGTATCAAAGAAACATAAAAAGACACACGGACAAAGCACATGTCAAGTAAAAATAAAAAAATATACAAACAACACAATGACGGGATGCATAAGTACAGAGCCACGTCAAATGTTTATCACCAAAAACAGACCAAATAGTAAAAGTAATATTAATAAAGACAAATAAAAGAACACTTTAACACGTTATTAAGATGATAAACAGCGTCAGTACGCAGAATCTATACTTCAAGACCATCATATCTTATTTGTGAAGTTGATACGGAATATTTATCAACAAGGTCTTGGTACCTTCCGATGAACTTTAAAAAAAAGGACGATACGTTCTTTGACATACCCCTTGTTCATCAACTTTCTGCTCAGACACTGGTGACGTTGTACAAAGTCTGAGTAGGAGCTGCAAGCTCTTGCATACCGAATAAGGTGGGAAATGTATATCCTATATGCAGGTGAAGTTGGTATATTGCTACGAAGGTGGGGGAAATTGATAATTTTTAAATTAAAATAGTCTCGTTTGTCATAGATTCTGGTACTGAGATGACTGTGTATGTCAAATTCGAGGTATAAGTCTAAAAATGAGGCGGAGGAAGCCGTGTCTGTTGTTTCTTTAATTTCTAGTTCTGGGGGATATATTAATGGAACCCAATCAGAAAAGTTCGGATTGTTAATGGAAAGAACATCATCAATATATCTGAAAGTGAAATTAAATAATCTGGCTTCTTTGATCTTCTTGTTTTTGACAAGTGTCTGAAGGAACTCCGATTCATATGAAAATAAGAAGAAGTCGGCAAGGAGTGGCGCACAGTTCGTTCCCATAGGAATTTCGACAATTTGTTGAAAAAGTCTACCTCCAAATTCAACAAAAATGTTGTCGATAAGAAACTCCAGCATACTGATCGCTTGTTCCTCTGTGTAGCATGTTTTACCCTTCTGTTCGCTATTAACAAAATATGCCTTATGGTATCCCAAAGCAACAAATTTAAAGCGTATGCTACCATTTTCATATTGAAAAGCATTGTGGATTATTTCTTTTAGGCGATTTTTCAATTTCACATTTATTTTATAAAAGAATCCACATATGATTAATACCACTACGCGAGTAAACAGTTTCATTGTATTTCTGAAGACCCTCTTTCATTGCGGACAGTATTTTAGTCAATCTAATGGACAATTCTTTGGTGGAACATGTAGATGAGCCGGCATTGTACCGTTGTTTGTACGGAATTTTGTGAAGGTTAGGTATCCAATACAAACAAGGTAAGTCCTCTGATTTGTTATTCAATGTAATGTTCATTGAAGCCATGAAGGACTAATGATTCGTCAAAATCTCATCCTTGTCAAATGGTATGTCTTTGTATGTGGGATTACCTGAGTGCTCATTTATTCCTAATTCTTTTACAAGACATTCGTAGTAATACGATTTACATACAAAGACAATATTATTTGAAGCTTTGTCCGCAGGAACAACAACATACTTATCATGAAGAAATGATAGACATAACACAGTCTCTTTGTCTCTGAAAATGGACTTTGGTCGATCATTCACACAGTTTTTCAACTTATGAATGCGACGTTTTATCAGAGACCTGATTGTTTTGACACATTCTGACAAAGTGTCCAGTTCAACTTCTTCTCGTTTAGCCCATGCTCTGGCGTAGTCCTCAATTGAATCCATAATTATTTTGAAGTTATGGTTCCAATTGATGTGTTGGGGTTCTCTTAACTTAGGACCATGAGAAATCACCTTTCGGAAATTTTCATGTTGAATTATGTTTAAATCCCCAGTAATAACATGGGCAGAGGGGCTGTAATTATATGGCGAGTGGGAACAGTCACATGTCAGAGGGTTATTTAGGTATTGTTCTAAATCAAGGTCCTGCAATGCTTGTTTATAGTTAAATACTTTGAGTGCAATGGTTTTGGTGTAACTGTAGGATACAATAGGAACAGACTGATTTGGAAAATAAACAGGAATTTTAGATGTTACCTCCTTGTGATGTAGAACGTTGCAGATGTTGATTGCATCAATTCCTCTATTAGTAAAGTGAACAGGAAGGAATTTCCTCTTTTCCTCATGTAAAGGTTCCGATCTTACTGGAATCAAATCAATCGAACAAGTACAAAAAGATAAGCAAGATTTGTCCAATACAACTACACAGACCGAATATCTGACACAAACATGGCGAAACAATTACAATGAGAAGGCATCGACGAACAAAGGCAATCTAACATATTACGTATGGTTTTTTAAATACACAATGAACTAAAAAATACAGACAGGCAGTCTAACATATTCCGTATGATGTTTCAAATACATAATGAACTAATAAATATAGACATACATCAATGCTTGATCCCAAATGAAAGCCTGACCAGAGGTAAAGGTTGTTTTAATCGAGAAAGAATATACACCGATGCCAATGGACAATAATTCTAACATAGACCATTATAGAATGGAATCAACCACCATCTAAAGTCACTTCGGCTGATACAATAGATGGATTCAGTCATGCTCTGAGGGGAAAAAGTCGGCACAGTTTGTATATACAGTTTAATTCTATATTGGAGTTTGTTTGAATTGCAAATATCTTTGAAAAGACTAGCTTTGTTCACCAGCACTGCGTAAAGTGTACAGTTTCTTACTTTGAAGTAGGACAGGAAGAAGAAGACGATGTAGCACATTCTTACGCTTCCTGTCCAGATTTCAAATCGAAGTCGTAACCCTTGGTACTCAACGGTATTTCACCCCAACAAAACATGTCTTTCAGAGGTTCAATGTCTTTATGTTGATGCTCAAGGCCAAAATATTCAAAAGTCCAAAACCTAATATAGCTGCCGAAAAGCTAGTTTATCAAAAAAGATTGCGACTTTCCTTAGTTACCAACAGGTAGATTAGGAAATTTTCACTTGTCATTCAGATTAATCGATTCAAAATAATAACAGAATTGCCTTATTTAGTAAAATATCATTTATGGAACCAAACTTTATCATACCTTATTGATCAACTGAGACAGGAGAGATACTGATAACATCCTTTATGAAATTTTCAAAATTTTTAGTAATTTATCAACATCATTATAGATAAATATCCAGTTTGCTAAGCATGCAATTGTCAAAGTTGGGTAAAGATAAGTTTTTATGTTTTAATGTAACCGAATTCTGTAATAGTATAACAAAGGATCTGGGGTATTCATCCATGATACAAAATCAATATATGCACAGCTGTGTTTGTTGAAGCATAGGCTGTTTATAATGATATGTGAATGTATTTATTTGTGCTTATAATGCATATTTATCGTATGTTGTATACATTATATATATTATACGTAGTATACAGAGGCCAGCTGAAGCACGCCTCCAGGTGCGGGATTTTCTCGCTGTGTTGAAGACCCATTGGTGGCCTTTGGCTGTTTTCTGCTCTTTGGTCGGGTTGTTGTCTCTTTGACACATTCCCCATTTCCATTCTCAATTTTATTATGTATATTTGAATTATTTTGAGGGCCTTAACACACCAGGATTTAAGCCAATTGTATGCTTTAAGTACAAAATAAGGCAACAGTAGTATACCGCTGTTCAATAGTCATAAATTGATTAAGCGAAAACAAATCCGGGTCACAGACCAAAACCGAAGGAAACACATCAACTATAAGAGAGAAAAAAAAAACGAACAACAGAAACACTGAACTGCAACAAAAACAAACGCCAACATACATAGAAACAGACTATTTGATAACAACTGCCATAATCCTGACTTGGTACATGACATTTTAAGAAAAAATGGTGAGTTGAACCTGGTTTTATGGTTAGCTAAACCTCCCGCTTATATGGCAATGTTAAAAATACAGCTAAAATGCGACGTTACGTGTACAGTACAAATAAACCGAAGAAGACTTAGGACAGAGAAACACATAAATAAATAATATAATAGTAAATTACAACATGTAAACCACAAAATAACAACGGACACTTCCCATGAATCCACGACAGCTAACCAGGACACCACAAACGAATTATAAACTGTGCGTCACACGAATGTATCAACGCCACAAAGAGTGACTTTTTTTGGTGACGTTTACATTATCACAGGTAAATTTCTAAAAATAGTATAGATTTGTTTTATTGTAAACACGTACAAGAATATAAAATTGAGTTTGTAATGGTGTTATTTTATTTATTTTCTAACCATGACAAGAATATTAAAATGGAGTTGTGTTTGTAAAAGTGTTATTATTTGTATTTTTTAACCATGCCGGTTTTTCTTCTAAATCAAAATTGTGTATAAAAAAAGAAATCCTGTGCATATAGTTGCTTTAAACTAAAAATCATATAAATGAAATAGCTGATTAATTATCTTAACTTTTACATACATATAGAAAATAAAAATAAAATTACTGTAATATAACGCAAGATCATGTAAGACCAAACAGTAAACACACTTGAAAAACAAACAACAAAAACAAAAACACTGTTGACGAACCACGGGTAACTTGACTATATTGACAAATAAGATATATGTGAAATGTACCGAAAATACAGAATGCAAACCACAACCGATAAGACATAACACAATATCTAACCAGACTTACAAATGAAACATCATAACTAAAAAACATTTATCAAGAAATTGTAAAAAATATTTGCAATCGATTTATATGAATTTATGTAACAAAAACTCTTGTTTTTTCTTTTACAAAAACTACAGCAAAGATCAACAAATGTAATATGATAATAGAAATGGAATGTAAAGTACTATAAATTCATATCTATGAGTCCCGTTTATATAAGATATGTCTATTGTATAAACTTTTACACATGCTTTAACCAAATGAGATGTAATTAATTTTTGTTGATGAAAATTAGAATAATGTTTACTTTTTGAAACACTCAACCCATGATGCAGTTCCAATAAAAGATTTATTGATTTTGATTTAAGTCTTAAACTTTAAGTCTTAAATCTATACTTTTTAATTGTTCAATATTACAAGGTAACGCACCATAGAGCGTATCAAACGTTTATTGAAAAACAGACAATCGTCCATACAAATTGTAAACCTTTACATTTCGTCGATAGTACACACTTTGAAAAAAAAAATAATAAAAGGGTTACAAAATATTCAATTTTAGCAACAATACTTTTAAGAAGAAAAAAAATATGAATAAAAATGAAAAAAGTAGTAGAAAAAAATCTTAAAAGAAGAAGCACGGCGAAAATCAATTTATCAGCTATATAATATGCAGCTTCACAAATATTCCTAAATATGTTAAAATTCAAAGAATAAATAATCCCTAAATTAACATCTATACGCGTTATCACAAACTGTTGGTTATAAGTTCCTAAAAGGTTGTCACAGTACTAATCAGCAGAACAGAAATGAATATTTGTACTGGATGCAGACTGCTGTTTTTGTTCATTGTTGTAGTTGGTTTTATGTCTAGAACTGTTTCACGTTTTGTCAAACCTGAGGCTTTTGTTACTTTCTTTTCGGTTTAGAATTTGCTTATTTATGAAGATAATATGGTTACCTGTTACATTTTTGTTCAAGTTCATTGTTGAAGATCGTATGGTAACTGGTTATTTATTTAGTTTTTTGAACTTCATAGATAGCTGGAAATTATACCACTTCTCCTTATTTTTTTATTTTAAGGTATCTTTTGTGATAAAGAAAAACAGACATAGTTAACTTTGTAATGATCTGCTATTAATATAGAATTTCCTAATGACAAACACATGAAAATAAAGATAAAGAAAAACAATGATGAGGGTATTTATAGAGGGCAGGTAACGACCTTGTGGCTAGATTTAACTAATTAGTGAGTTCTCACCCATTTCATTTTGATTTTGATCAGTAAAATTATTAGAAGTTACATGAACGAATACAACTCTATAATATCACACACACAAACATTCAAAGCAATACAAAAAAATACCGTATAAAAAAATTATAAGGGAAGACGAAAGTATCAAAACTGTTTATATAATATAAGACCAATAGATCACGCATCGTTGTCAATATAATGGAATTTGATGCGACTGTCATACAAGTGAGAGGTTTAGCTAGCTATAAAACCAGGTTCAATCCAACATTTTCTACATAAGAAAAATGCCTGTACCAAGTCAGGAATATGACAGTTGTTATCCATTCGTTCGATGTGTTTGAGCTTTTGATTTTGCCATTTGATTAGGGACTTTCCTTTTTGAATTTTCCTTGGAGTTCAGTGTTTTTGTGATTTTACTTTTTGATTCAAAAGTGTTTAACATATCCAAGTGTAATTCAATGTCATGCAGCAGCGTGGTAGAAAGTACAGAAAACACGATTTTGTTCGATTGAAAGAGAAAATCGGCACGTAATTGCAATACAGAAACCGAAAACATTTATTTTTGTTTGAAGAATTGCTAAATAACAACAGAGGCGTTCAATTTAATATTCAATTTGATTCTAAATGGTCAAAGGGATTACAATTTTTATTGAAATGGCTGATAGACAGCAAATCCAAAGTTTACCAATGAGAACATTTACTTGAATCAAATACATACTTATTGATTTAATAATATTCATTCCTGTACCGTATATGCTTCGATTTGTTATGTTAAGATATTGAATGTTGATTCCATTCACTGAAATTAGTATTTTCCTGTCTACTTTTGATTATTTTTTAAAATTGTACTTACCAAATAGGCATTTTAGCTATTTCGGGGTATGTCCATATAGCAGGTTGTTTGTACTTGTATATGAAACTACTTAAATTGCTACTGACAAAATGTCGACTATGTAATATGATACTTCTATTCACAAGGTGTCTATTTAACTTCCAATAACCGTAAAATCTTTCATATACCTGATCACAACGTTTTGCAAATAATGCTTCATTTCACAAGTATATAATTAGCAGTAATTATTCTTTTTTAATATATATACAATATTAGGTCAATGTCAGAAAAATATAAACTTTTTTGTATGAGGCTGAGAAACTGAGGAAGAGCGTGGTCGTACCGAGGGCTTTCCCAGTTTTGTGCCAAATACACAAAAGTTTATATTTTTCAGACATTGGCCTATTATTGTTTTTATAATGCAACTTAAATCAACACATTACTAGCTTTTTGAATTGTAACACAAATTTCAAACTTATTGTCATCCCTAAATGAACCCCTTATTGTGGAAAAATGGATCCATGATGGAATTGACATTGCACAAAATATAGCTTTGTTACTATATTTAGTAAATAAACACAACTAGTTGCAGTATAAAATGAAAGAAACCATTCTTAAGGTAGTATGGAGGAATTAAAAAACAATGACAACACTGTTCACACTTTTCCAGAATGTAGTTTATATCGTGTTATTTTCAAACATATGATAAAAGTATTTATCTCGAAACTTGTTTTCATTGTACAGGTTGTCAAAAAAAAACCCAACATTTTCTAATGATTACATAGGATAAAAGGCATTATTTTGTAAATTGAAAGAAAACTCAATTACAGAGTTTTAAAATAAAAGATCGCTCATAGTAATTTGATAGTTAAATTCATAGGAGACTTCAATATTTTTATTTACAATTTGTTGAGTAGAACTGTGCATGCGCATTCTCCATCAATAACAACAATATTAATCAATTTTATTGCACTTATTTAATATAGTGTTTATATCAATTAGTGTAAAAAATGAACTACTTATATTAACACTGTTAGGTAGTGTTAAAAGGTATGCATTTGGGCTTTGAAGTTAGTTCATCAAGAGTCCTTCCGTCCACTACTAAGTAAAAGAAACGGAATGTTTCTGTTGAAATTTTGAAATTTAAAATATTTGAAAATGTACATATCTTGTATACATCAACAACATGTACTTCCAATTTCTATGTAAATAAATCAAAATCTCGAAACAATAACTTCGTTGGCCTTTAGAGTTGAACAACGAACAGAAGGAATGGTTGATAAAGAAATATTACTAAATCGCGTTTCAATTATCAAGTAAGGAAACACTATCCCTTCAACTAATTGAAAAAAAAAATACAGCCTTTTTTATTGCAACTTTTTGGGCGATGGGATTTTGTTTTGATTGAATAAGTACACTTTTTATGTCAAGCAGTTGCATTGCAATAATTTTATAGCCGTCCTGCAGAGATCATAATCAACAAGTTTAATATCAAATCTGCAGCTATTTATTCTTGCTTTTTCTTGCTTTTTCCGATGTCAAATTATTTGTCTTTTCTTAAAGGTACCGACACAACAAAAATGTTACAGATTATTGTTGGGCAAGTATATTGTTTGTTTTTTTACCGTAACCAGTGCTTTTTTTTAAATTACTATTATAAAAAAAAAAATGTAAGATCATGTTATCACGCATCATCTACTAGTCTTCAAATAATTAATCTTTTATGCTAATGTTTAGCATCTGCATTTGCTAACGTTGTTTTAGTAATGAAAATCTAATTTCGTTGGAAGACTGGTGGGACTTTATACTCTGTAAAATGGAGATAGGTTAACATCCATATCAAGGAAAAGATAATAAGCAATAGAGAGGGAAAAGTCTGGAGCCATTAAAAACGTTAAGTCAATACCCTATCAATATATTTATTTTACAATTATGCCTAGTTTAAATTTGTTAGTTTAAAATCGATTACAGATATTGACAGTATTTGCCTATAAAGTATGAAATAACATTATAGTCCTAGTGTAAAACTTGCAAATCAAAATATTTGTAATGTCGATCAACCATGTACAATTTTTATATCAAGGTCTAAAACGGTCACCGGTAACCATTAATGATGATAAACGACGACAGAGTTACATTTCATCATTTTATACAGATTTAATCGTGATTGTTTACGAAAAAGATATAGATATCTTAATATCAGCAGATGTTAATCTTAATATGTGTCACGTGATTGTTGGTTGTATCTTAACGAAGTTTTCCCATAGATTTTGATTCGAAACAAACGAAGAGATATATATCTGTAATGAGAGAAAGTCGTCGTTGGAATACCATTCACTTGGCGTTAAACGTTATGGTCTTATCTCCTAAGACCTAAATGATTATTAAAAAAACTTTAAACCTGAAGGAGATCTCTTTTTGTCTCTTTTTATTACTACCGGTTATTTGCAGTTATTGAGCGTTTACTGCAATTGAGACTATTCAAAACTGTTTTTTAAAATCGCAATTAATATTAAGTAAATATTCAAAAAGACATGGTTTAAAAAAAATATGCATTTGGAAGTCAATAGAATTTGATTTTCTCCCAACAACCCATTTTGAAACCATTTTAAATTACGTTTAGTCAAATAGTGTTATATATGAGATTTAGTACGTTCTACAAAAATCAATGAATATAGCTATAAAAATTTCGAAACATGTTTGTATACTATCTGAATAATCTGTATTGGAAGAAATGCTAGATAGAACACTTTAATTTTGATCAATTGGATATAATACGCTCACATGTTGACAAGTATTATATTTCTTTTTTTCTTTTTGTATACCTCTTAAGTCTATTTACCACGTCTTTACAAATTAAAGAACTAATTAGTTTTTTTTTTAAAGTAAATAATTTTTCTATTGACTATATTGACGGGAGCAAAATTAAGTTTTTGAACATGATTTTGCAAAAAAAAACAAAAAAACAAAAATTGTTTACTTTTATTTCCTGCTTCAATTAGAATTGATAATTGATGAATAATTTTGTACCCCCAAACCCCTCAAAAGTTATGTTTGGATTTTTTCTAGATTTATCTCTGTTTATCATTGACATTAACTCTTTGTGTGTAAAAAATGTTAATATAACGGAACTAAAGGAAGTCTTTCGTCCATGCCTTCATTTATTTTCAAAACAAATCTCTCAAATTTCTTCTTTCGGTTAAAAACGTGAGCACATAACAATGGGATAGTGGTAATGATATATTTTTTTCATTTTCTAAGTAAAATATTTTCCTCGTAAACTGGAAACAATTCTGTTCAAGGATAAGGAATTACACGACTAAATCATAGCCCCCTTGCTTATTATTTTATATTCTACAATTCAAGCATCCATGTTGTGATGTTACACTATTGTTTCAGAAAAAGGGTGAAGGTTTGGTACCATTAAAACGTTTAAACCCGCTGCATTTGTTTGCACCTGTCCTAAGTCAGGAATCTGATGTTCAGTAGTTGTCGTTTGTTGATGTGGTTCATAAGTGTTTCTCGTTTCTCGTTTTTATATAGATTAGACCGTTGGTTTTCCCGTTTGAATGGTTTTACACTAGTAATTTTTGGGGCCCTTTATAGCTTACTGTTCGGTTTGAGCCTAGGCTCCGTGTTGAAGACCGTACTTTGACCTATAATGGTTTACTTTTATAAATTTTGACTCGGATGGAGAGTTGTCTCATTGGCACTCATACCACATCTTCTTATATCTATCCATAACTAGTTTGTATTAAGTTTTAATAAAGTGATAATCATTTCATGTCAAAACTATACCTTATCCTGACTTGTGCTGAAAAATCAACATAACTTTAATTGCATATTCGAGCGCACTTGTTCCCGGAAGATGGTAGTACAAAAACAGCAAATCTAATCTGAGCAACAGGGCAAATATGCCCTCCTATCTTAATTTCATATAGTTTTTTATTATTCAAAAGAAACTTTTAACAAGGGTTCTACAGTGATCATAAGTCCTTAAGCTTTCATTTGATACCAAAATTACCCAAATATTTTACTTATTGATAAAGTTACAGCTATGCGTAGGAACTATTATGTTTTAAATATGTTCTACTTTCATGTATGTTCTTTCTGACCGGGCCGAATAAGTGTTGACTTGAAAGTGTTTACAATGAAATTCTTCATATAACTAATTTTTACAAGGACGTAACTCTTTTAAAAATAGTTGTTTGTTACTCAATTTCAAAAAGTCCTAGACATTGCTGACTTAAACCTTTGAAATAATGTTGATAACAATCTGGCAAGAATTGTACACGTGAGAGCTTTTGCAATGCAATTTGTTATATAATTAATATTTCCAAGGACATACCTCTTTTGAAAATTGTTGATCGTCAACCATTTTCGAATTTGTCTGACACATTGGTGATATAAACCTTTGATATAAGTTTGATGAAAATCTGTCGAGAATTGTACACGTGAGAGCGTTTCAATACAATCTTCCATATAATTAATATTCACAAAAACATTGCTCTTTTAAAAATACTTGATCACCACTGATTTTCGAACTTGTCCGAAACATTGCTAATATAAACCTTTGAAAAAGTTTGATAAAAATTTCGCAAGAATTGTACAAATTGGCAAGAAGTGACAGCGCTTACAAGATTGGACGGACAAGCACATGGACGAGCACACGAACGGATGGATAAACAGGAGCCCTGTATTTTTATGTCTCCCTTAAGGCGGCGCGCGAGGAACAAATAATTTCCTCCCATATTATGACCAAAACCTTTGCTACGTGAATATTGGAGCAATGGGGATTTTGTTTGAAAAAAAGAAAACAAAGTATGGGATAAAAAAAAAACGTCAATATATACATTCGTATTTATTTATATACAAATATATACGAGAAATTCTGATCTGAAATATGTTAATTGCATTTTATTTTGAATCGAGCTCATTTTTATTTTCATAAATTTTAAAACAAAACTGATGAATAATTCACCTGCCAGTTTTTTTTTAAACAATCATATGGCACAACATAATACTAGATATAATAACAGGAGATGAATAATGAACAGCAACCTAGTGACATGAAATTCTTCTGTGTGTATAAAAACAAATATAAGCTAACGCATAAATTGAATCGAACCTTATGTGTCCTTTGTCCGAAGACATTACATGTGTGTAGAGGACATGATTGTAAAAGTAATCATCTGTGTCGTCTTTACCTTTATAAAAAGTTATGATAAAACGAAATATATCTATGACCTTGATTTTTCTGTATAAACTGCCATAATTAATATGAATTGATCAACACTTCAACAATGTGCAAAATCCATATCGTCTCATCCAGACACGCATCATACCTGCTTCAAGATTTCAACACTTGACAATGTTGAATCCAGCAAATACCTAGGCGTAACCATTAGTAAACAACTTATTCATGGACAGACATATTGACCATATTGTAGGCAAAGAATATATTGGGAATTATCCGCCAAAACCGAAAAGATTGTACTAAACTTTTTAAGTAGCAGCATAGACATCCATGGTAAGGCCCACAATTGAAATATCTTTTTACAATTTGGAATCTATCAAGCCAAGACAAGATCAAATCAATCGAACAAGTACAAAAAGTTTAGCAAGATTTATCCAATACATCTACACATACCGAATATCTGACCGTGTCACACAAACATGGCGAAACAATTACAATGAGAAGGCATCGACGAACGAAGGCAATCTAACATATTCAGTATGATGTTTCAAATACACAATGAACTAAAAAATACAGACAGACAATCTAACATATTCCGTATGATGTTTCAAATACACAATGAACTAATAAATACAGACATGCAATCTAACATATTCCGTATGATGTTTCAAATATACAATGAACTAATAAATACAGGCAGACATCAATATTTGATCCCAAATGAAAACCTAACCAGAGGTAAAGGTTGTTTTTATCGAGAAGAAATATACACCGATGCCAATGGACAATAATTCTAACACAGACCATCATGGAATGGAATCAACCACCATCTAAAGTCACTTCGGCTGATACAATAGAGGGGTTCCGGTATGCTCTGAAGGGAAAAAGTCGGCACAGTTTGTATATACAGTTTAATTTTATATTGGAGTTTGTTTGAATTGCAAATACCTTTGAAAAGACTAGCTTTGTTCACCAGCACTGCGTAAAGTGTTCAGTTTCTTACTTTGATGAAGGACAGGAAGAAGAAGACGATGTAGCACATTCTTACGCTTCCTTTCCAGATTTCAAATCGAAGTCGTAACCCTTGGTACTCAACGGTTTTCATCCCAACAAATGTCTTTATGTTGATGCTCAAGGCCAAAATATTCAAAAGTCCAAAACCTAATATAGCTGCCGAAAAGCTAATTTATCAAAAAAGATGGCGGCTTCCCTTAGTTACCAACAGGTAGATTAGAAAATTTTCACTGGTCGTTCAGATTGATCGATTCAAAATAATTACAGTATAATTATAATAATTGCCTTATTTAGTAAAATAGCATTTATGAAACCAAACTTTATCATACCTTATTGATCAACTGAGACACATATCAACTTATTCGGAGCCAGGCGGAGTGTCATTAGAAAGAAAACGTGACGATAGAGATACTGACAACATCCTTTATGAAATTTTCTAGTTTTTAGTAATCTATCAACATTAATATAAATAAATTTCCAGTTTGCTAAGCATGCAATTGTCTAAGTTGGGTAAAGATAAATATATTTTAAGTAACTGAATACTGTAATAGAAAAACAAAGGGTCTGGGGTATTCATCCATGACACAAAATCAGTACACGTACAGCTGTGTTTGTTGAAGCATAGGCTGTGAATAATGATATGTGAATGTATTTATTTGTGCATATAATGCATATTTCTCGTATGTTGTATACATTATAGTATTAATAATAGAAATGGAATGTAAAATACTATAAACTCATATTTATGAGTCCTGTTTATATAAGACATGTCTATTGTATAAAATTTTACACATGCTTTAACCAAATGAGATGTAATTATTTTTTATTGATGAAAATGAAATAATGTTTACTTTTGAAACACTCAACCCATGATGTCGGTTTAAATTCATTCAGTATCCAATAAAAGATTTATTGATTTTGACTTTAGTCTTAAACTTTGGAGATCTATACTTTTTAATTGTTCAATATTACAAGGTAACGCACCTATCTCTATAGTTTTCATTATAACTATGAACAAAAAAGTAAATAAAGCGTATCAAACGTTTATTGAAAAATAAACAATCGTCCATACCAATTGTAAACCTTTGATTTCCTCGATGTAGACACTTTGAAAAAAAATTAAAAAGGTTACAAAATATTCAATTTTAGCAACAATACTTTTAAGAAAACAAAACTATAAATAAAAATGAAAAAAAAAAAAAAATAGTAGAAACAAATCTTAAAAGAAGAAGTACGGCGAAAATCAATTTATCAACTATGTAATATGCAGCTTCATAAATATTCCAAAATATGTTAAAATTCCAGGAATAAATAATCCCTAAATTAACATCCATACGCGTTATCACAAACTGTTGGTTATAAGTTCCTAAAAGGTTGTCACAGTACTAATCAGCAGAACAGAAATGAATATTTGTACTGGATGCAGACTGCTGTTTTTGTTCATTGTTGTAGTTGGTTTTATGTCTAGAACTGTTTCACATTTTGTCAAACCTGAGGCTTTTTTTACTTTCTATACGGTTTAAAATTTGCTTATTTATGAAGATCCTATGGTTACCTGTTACATTTTTGTTCAAGTTCATTGTTGAAGATCGTATGGTAACCGGTTATCTATTCTGTTCTTTCAACTTCATATATAGCTGGAAATTATACCACTTCTCCTTATTTTTTTATTCTAAGGTATCTTTTGTGATAAAGAAAAACAAGACATAGTTAACTTTGTAATGATCTGTTATTAACATAGAATTTCCTAATTACTAACACATGAAAATAAAGATAAAGACAAACGATGATGAGGGTCCTTATACGGGGCAGGTACACGACCTTGTGGCTAGATTAAACTAATTAGTGAGTTCTCACCCATTTTTTTTTTATCTTGATCAGTAAAATTATTAAAAGTTACATAAACGAAAACAACTCTATAATATCACACACACAAACATTCAAAGCAATACAAAAAATACCGTATAAAAAAAGTATCAAGGAAGACAAAGTATCAAAACTGCTTATGTAATATAAGACCAATTGATTCAAAATTGTTTAACATATCCAAGTGTAATTCAATGTCATACAGCAGCGTTGTAGAAAGTACAAAAACACGATTTTGTTCGATTGAAAGAGAAAGTCTGCACGAAATTTCAATGCAGAAACCTAAAACATTTATTTTTGTATAAAGAATTGCTAAATAACAACAGAGGCGTTCAATTTCATATTCAATTTGATTCTAAATAGTCAAAGAGATTACAAATTTTATTGAAATCGCTAATAGACAGCAAATCCAAAGTTTACCAATGAGAACATTTACTTGAAGAATCAAATACATACTTATTGATTTAATAATATTCATTCCTGTACCGTATATGCATCGATTTTGAAATGTTATGTTAAGATATTGAATGTTGATTCCATTCACTGAAATTAGTATTTTCCTGTCTACTTTTGTATACCTTTAATAGTGTACTTACCATATAGGCATTTTAGCTATTTCGGGGTTTGTCCATATAGCAGGTTGTTTGTACTTGTATATGAAACTACTTAAATTGCTACTGACAAAATGTCGACTACGTAATATGATGCTCCCATTCAAAAGGTGTCTATTTAACTTCCAATAACCGTGATCGTTTGTAAAACTTTAAAATACCTAATCACAGCGTTTTGCAAATAATACTTTATTTCACAAGTATATAATTGGCAGTAATTATTATTTTTAATATAATGAATCCCTAGTACCCGAAAGAAACCATGCTTAAGGTAGTATGGAGGAATAAAAACAATGACAACACTGTTCACACTTTCCCAGAATGTAGTTTATTTCGTGTTATTTTCAAACATATGATAAAAGTATTTATCTCGGAACTTGTTCTCATTCTACAAAAAAAAAAAAAAAAAAAAAAAGACCCACATTTTTTTAATGATTACATAGGAAAAAAGGCATTATTTTGTAAATTGAAAGAAAAATCAATTACAGAGTTTTAAAATAAAAGATCGCTCTCGTAAACAAACACCCAGATCATAGTACTTTCTTTCTGGCTATAATACAAAATCCAAAAATTAATTTCCGACACAACAAACATGTTACTGATTTTTGTTTCACTTGTATATTGTTTTTTCTAACCGTAACAAGTGTGCTTTGTTTTAAGTTTATATTATAAAAATAAAATGTAAGATCATATTATCACCCATCATCTTCTAGTCTTCAAAGAATTAATCTATAGCTCAAATCTGGGAAATATGACAAACGTCAATCTTTTGATTCACCTCTTCTCTGTTTCTTATTCACCGGAAATAACATTTCACATTTAAACTATTTTTATGTTTTACCTAAAATATCACATTTAGGTTGTGAAGAACGTCTTCATCACCTCTACAATTGTGTACACAAACTGGTTGGTGATTACAGTGTGTCTGTTTTTCGACATTTTCTCCAGTCATACATTTCTATGGCAACTATTATATATTCTATATTAATGGGTTTTTATTCTCCAGAGTCGAATACTGGGGATTCAATAATTTTCGTTGGTACCCTTTTTCTAGGATCGAGGACAAATTGTATTTTCATGGATATTTGTGATCTAGGTTTGCCCTTTATTTTAACTGAAATTTCAGATAATATTAAATTACCCGTCTCGTCACAATACATGCTACTGTGACGTCTCAAAAGAGTCCTTTCTACGTGTTTTCGTGAAACAAAATACAAATTTTGGTCATTTTTACATAGTTTTTGGACTTGCAAATATAGAGCGCATGCAAGTGCTAACTAGATAATATACCACAATGTTTGTAAATATGAACAACACCTTCTATGCTAATATTTTTGTACTTTCATACGCTCAATATTTTTTTATACAAGTTACATTATTCAAATCAATGCGTTTGCTTGTTTTTCCTTTTTGGAAACGAATGGGTGTTGTAAAGTTGCAATACATATTCCTAATGTTTTTCAGCTTATTTTAAGATGTTGTGTTATGTTTAGCATCTGCATATGCTAACGTTGTCTTAGTAATGAAAATCTAATTTTGTTGGAAGACTAGGACTTTATCCAAATCAAGGAAAAGAAAATAAGCAATAGAAAGGGAAAAGTCGTTCCGTTTATCAAAATAATTGTTATTGTAAATTGTATGTTATGCGATAAATCTGGAGTCATTAAAAACGTTAAGTCAATATGCTATCAATATATTTATTTTACAATTATGCATAGTTTAAATTTCTAGTTTTAAAATCGATGACAGATATTGACAGTATTTGCCTATTAAATATGAAGTAACATTATAGTCCTAGTGTAAAACTTGCATATCAAAATATTTGCTATGATGATCAACCATGTACAATTTTAATATCAAGGTCTAAAAAGATCACCGGTAACCATTAATGATTTACGACGACAGAGTTACGTGGATACATTTCATCATTTTAAAATTGAGAATGGAAATGGGGAATGTGTCAAAGAGACAACAACCCGACCAAAGAACAGAAAACAGCCCAAGGTCACCAATTAAATCTTGATTGTTTACGGAGAAGATATAGATATCTTATTATCAGTAGATGTTAATCTTAATATCTGTCACGTGATTGTTGCTTGTATCTTAACGAAGTTTTACCATTAATTTTAATTCGAAACAAGCGAAGAGATATATATCTGTAATGAGAGAAACACAGTTAGTCATATTTGGAATACCATTAAATTGGCGTTAAACGTTATTGTCTTATCTCTGCATAAGATCTAAATGATTATTAAAAAATAAATCTTTAGACCTGAAGGAAATCTCTTTTTGTCTCTTTTTATTACTACTGGTAATTTTAGTTATTGAGCGTTTACTGCAATTGAGACTATTCAAAACTGTTTTTTTTAAATCGCAATTAAAATTAAGTAAATATTCAAAAAGACATGTCAATAATTCAATGCAAAAAAACTTCATTCATATTAACTTATTTGAAACCTTTATCATCACACCGTGGTTTTACGTGAACAAATGAAAATCTTTTAAAACTACGAATTGAGTTTAATTGTAATATTTTGATCGTAAATAAGTTAAATATATTAATAATTGAGAATTGGGATCATAGTTCTCACTGAAACACAAAACATATTTAATCTAGATTAATTCAAGAACTTCAGTTGAAACAATATAGTCATGCATTTAATGTTCTTGAGATTTGCACTTTACATATTTAATTCATCGAAATTTGGGACTTGCCATCGAGAATTCTGTACTTTTAAAAAGACGTTTCAAAGCAAGACCTCATGCCCAAATTCTGAGCATTGGCAATTCGTTACAAAAGTATTTAAACGGCTTGGAAATGGAGATATAAAATGAAAGTTTGCATCTGTTTAGAACACAATAATATTCAGATCACCTGTTTATAACAATCAGCGATAACGTTTGTTGACTAATTGTACATGTTAGACTGCCATGAATTCAATATTTCAATATTTTTTTCTTCTTTTGTTACAGCGTGAATATTTCCTTTTGTCATCAATAATAAAACAACTAAACGTCAATATCAAAGGAAAGGAATATGCTGATATTTATAATTCTCTATGGATACCCAAGGGTTAATTCAACAGTATATGATATAACAACAACACAGGTGACAACTTAATGCTAATCACGAAAATATGAGTCAACGGAACGATATTTTAGTCACCATTTATATAACTTTCGATTGCTCGTCCAGAAAACATAATTTAGTCTTGAAATATTTTCCACTAGATATTAAGCATGCACCAACCAATCAATATTTTGTATGATATCAATTGTTTTCCATATGTTATGTCTCTTATAGGTGACCGTACGGCCATCAAATTAAATAAAACCAGTACCGCATAACAAGCTACAAAAGGCTCTGAAATAACACAAGTAAATAAATTCAAATAGGAAAATAAACGGTCAGATCAACATAAAAACATCAATAGAAATCCATTGAAAAAGGCTTGAATCATGATATCGACACAAAGCACAGAAAAACCAAGTAACAAAAAGACTGAAGCCACAAAGTACCGACCCGAGAGTACTCACAGATTCGGATTCTAGTTAGAAGCCAATTACAACTAATAAAAATATCATGAATATTATGATACTTATTTAGTATAATCCCATTGCAAAATACTAAAAACAATACACAAACTTTTAAGAAAACAGGCGCATCAAGATTGTTAACTTGAAAGGGAATGATTTATGAAAATCACAAATAACTCGGATGGCCTGTTTACATGTTAACAAATTAATAAACATATATTTAGATAAAAATGAAGAACAGAAGTAAAACACGTAAGGAAATGCTGTAAAATCCGCAATTAATGTACAAAAATTTGTGAGATAGCAATTCGTGGAGGGGAAACATTCTAAACACGAGAAATATTTTTGATAATATACTGAAGAGATATGAGATATTAATTCATGACCAAAAATCTACAACATATCTTCGAATAACTTCCGAACACTCTCTTAACATATGAAAACTACGTACACTGTTGTCTCAAATAACTAATTATACGAACTTTCCTTTCAATCTTGACAAAAAGCCATAAGCAACGGATCAGAAATTTTTATTAAGGTTCTGTAACTCTAAGTCTCAGTAGGGACCAACAGAGATGTAAAACCTTAAGAAATATATTACAGAAATTTCCAGTCCAGCAAAACTTATGACACATTATAAATCAAATTTTGGAATGTTTCTATGGAAAAACTTATATAAAGTTATAATTAAAACATTAATAAACAGTATAATTTTGTCATTTTTAATCTTTTCAATATAAATGAAAAAAAAATGATTTTGGCTATACGTCAATGGTACAACAATTGAACAGCACAAAAAAAAAACAACAAAAAAAAAAACAGATGACATTTCGTACCAAGGACAGGGACACGAAAACATTACAATTGACTCACCATAAAGATGCACATTCTCGGTATATATGGAACTTTTAAAGACGTTAAGTCAATATGCTAACAATAACAATAATTTTATTTTACAAATATATCTACTTAAAATTTGTAGTTTTATAATCGATAACAGATATTGCCAGTTTAGACTATCAAATATGAAATAACATTTATAGTCATACAGTGTGAAAATTTACTATCTTCTCTGAATTATAAAATTGTTAAAAAGAGCAATAAATATTTCATAGCATGCTGATTATAGGACTAGTAAGATGACCTTAACAACTAGATGTTTGAAACAAAACGCTGAGATTGTAAAGTTCTTATTACCACTAATGATCATATACAGAAGGAATATATCATCTGATATGAACTAATCATATATTTAAAATAGGAAGGGAAGTCTAAAAGTTACCATAGATTTAATTATTGCAAATTGGTGAAGAAATTTTGGATAATTGCTGCATTTATATTTCATAAATAACCCTCACTAAAAATTTGCATCCTTGAATCCTTATTTGACAATTATAAAGATATACTGATATATCTAAGAGATAATTAGATATTTTATTTCATTCTATAAAACATAGCTTAAACAGGATTTATACATGGACGCTGAGATCATACTTTCATAAAATAGAAAAAAATCCACAATTCCGTTCGTTCAAAATTATCGATTTTGTTTGACAGAAAATATTCACAAACTGTAGTTATTTGATGCTTTAACAGACGAATGTCCATAGATAAAATTTGATAAATTACATGCTCATACTTGCAAAACAGATCAGGTATGTTCTAAACTGGAAGCTCAATTTTTCTTCTTTATCAGGAAACAGATGTGAAAAAGATCTTCACCACTTCAAAGAAAAAGGAATAGTTGAATATTTAGTATACTAGTATTTTGAAGAACTGTACGAATTTATAAGAGAAAGATTTACACCTTATAATAAAAAGCTTGATACTCATAATTTTTAAAGAAGTTTAAAGGTCACAAAAAGGCAACCAAAGAACTAACTCGTGGAAAAGTAGTGACAATAACATCATTTACTAGGTTTATTTTTTACCATTCTGATGACTACAATGTATTCCATGACAGTTAAACTGATACAAGCAACTGTTTCTTTTAACAAAAACGTACCTTAAGACACTTTTAGATTATACAGTATAAAAAAGGAGATGTGGTATGATTGCCAATTAGACAACTATCCATCGAAGTTCAAATGAAGTAGATGTAAGCATATACAAGTCTGTGCCTGCAATTGTAGGTACATTCTCATCTCTTAATTCTGGATCTTGACCAAAGCGATCCCAACTTTGGTAAATGTCCAGAATTAAGAGATTGGAATATGTATAAAATTGCAAAAACACAGATCGATGTACATTGATAAAGAATGGAAAAAGAATAATATTATTTGAAAACAGAGTATTATAATTATATTGCAAATGTAAAGGACGATTTTGAAATCGATGTTTAACGAAAATAGGAATTGTTGGATATGTTATAGAAGTACATGGTATGAGAAAAACATTGCTAAACAACACAAGAGCAAATAAAGCATGAATTGAACTAACAGACAGAAAGCATTTGAAATTACATAAAATATAGTGAAGCATTGAAGACAAAGTCAGTTTCCTGTAATTATTGAATTTCAGCTGGTGAAAAAACTCAGACTTATTGAGGCCAGTATATTCATCATGTGTAGATACACCATTATCGAAACTGCAAATGCATTAAATATCATATTATCCTGCATAGAAAATATTGAACTGAAAAATATTAGTAACCATGTTTCGCGATTCCTAAACACAAAGTCAATATCTGTACAATTATGATTCTTGCACAAGATACCATTCAAAATTAAACACAATCTGACAATGCAACATGATGTTTTCTTTTGAAAGATTATATTTCCATACGAAAGCTTACAGGATCCTGCTGTAAAAGAGAGGTGAAAGATACCAAAGGGACATTCAAACTCATAAGTCGAAAATGAATTGACAACGCCATAGCAAAAAAAAAAAGAAGAAAAGACCAAAACACAAACAACAGTACACAAAACACAACATCGAAAACTAAAAACTCAGCAACACGAACCCCACTAAAAACCGAGGGTAACTGATAAATTGCACCTTGAAAATTGTAACAAAACTGATATATGTCTCCTCAAGAATGAAACTACATAAACAAAGAATACTTTTGTCTGAGCACTTGTATCATTGACACCCGAAAAAAGATTTTGCTATTAATTTAATTTACAATATTCATTTAGTATTAAGAATAGAAATTGTCCACATCCACAGCCAACTATTAACAGTAATATTGTATATTGTCCACAGCCAACTATTAACAGTAATATTGTTTATTTAGCTTACAACTTTAGTCTGTTTTAAAAGGGCGTTTCACCATCTCATATTTCGCAAGTCAAACAGGCCTTGATCTGAAAAGTTTATTATAGGGAATCCGAGATGATATCTGACAGTTTTATGTAGATATGATTTATATGTAAAATGACTGAATAATATCCAACGACAAATCTTACGGGGCGATGGATCATAAAATTATGATACAGTACACTACAAAATATAATATATAACAAGTCTAAAAGGGTACAACATCACCAAAAAATAATTAAATCATGAACAAATTTTAGATATTTCGGATAACTAATATCCTTCATCAGTAAGATGTTAAATGAATCTTATCTTGACATGTGGTAGTCAAACTGAAATAAAAATCTTGAATGCTAAACAAATTACCAATAATCAATACGCTGGTAATTTTTTTTCAATATTGATGTTTGGGAGGAGGAATAAATTTCTTAAAACTGTAAGAGTTCAAAACGGAAGCCTGAGTTACTGGAAACAAGTGATGGTAGGGAAAATGAGTGACACATTCTATGTTTTTTTCATTTATGCCCTCCGGGGAAACTGTCCTAAGCTTTCTTATCCAAAACCTTTCCCGAGCAAGTCTGTCGGCCCTTGACCAACCCTCGTTGTGGTCTATGATAGTGATGGTAAGGTTTTGAGATTAGCTTGGGCGTGCCAAGGTGATCTCAAATGACGACTTACGGGGAGGTCGGGCTTACAGGTGTAGTCACTTCGATGACCATTCATGCGTTTGTTGAATGGCGGTTCTGTCTCGCCAACATACTGCATGCCACATCGACACTGAAGAAGGTATACAAATTCTGGGTTTTGCAAGTTACATTGCAAAATATAGTGTACACAGAGCCAGTAGAGTGGCAAGTAAATGTTTGAGCATTCAGTATTTGTTGGCAAGTCAAACATCGTCTGTTACCACACGACTTGCACCATCCTGCAGTTGAACAGCTTTTATTAGAGGAGTCATCAGTCTTTCAGACTTGCTGATCTCCGAAAAGCTAAGACAGGAGGTTTGGGAAAGATCTTGGATAATTTAGGGTGATTGGCAATAGTTTGCCAATTGGCATGGATCAAACGTGAAAGGTTAGTAAAGGCGGGATTGTATGTTAAAACGAATGGAACTATTTTGCTGCGCCTCTTCTGTTTGTATTGTAATAGGTCATTGCGGCTGTTATTGTTAGCACGTGCAAATCCCTTATCTATGTCCCATTTCTTATAACCTCGTTTGGTAAAAAATCCGCGAAGTTCCTGTAGCCGTTTAGTGACAGCTTCCTCAGAGGAGCAAATTCGCTTTACTCTGAGAGCTTGACTATAGGGGATACTTTTTGTACAGTGTTTTGGGTAACAGCTTTGGGGAGAAAGGTACTGATTTATATGTAACATATACATGGGATCTTTTCATTATTGTAAGTTTATTCCACAATCAGTGTATACACACTCTGTATATTAACACCAAACGGAGATGAAACGAAAGTAGTATGTTGATAGTCGTGAGTAGGTAGGCAATGCCAGCGTGATTTACACCAAATTACACAATAACAAACCAATGCAACTGCAATAGTACTGACTGCATGCTGATTGAAAACTAAGGGCATGGGAAAGGGCAACACGAAGGATGTTATTGGTGGAAAATGTACTACGTAAATTAAAAAAGACTATTGAATTATTCAAATTTCACTGGCTGAGACAAAAATCACAGGACAAATACTTAATCATTTCAGACGCAAGTTTTTTTCCACAAAAGACTCAGCACAATCACGAAAGTGTAGGGTATTGGTAACCAAATTTGAATTAGTCTTTCATAGTGTGTCATCCGGCATCATCATAATACCTTTTAAAATTATGTATATTTCTTGTTTGTAATAAAGGATGTATAATGTATATTTCTTTAGTGTGTGTTTAAATAAACGAATTACATAAGTTTGTTTGTTTCCAATTAACGGTGTCAATTTTACTGTTCCAGATGGACATTTCGACAAGTAATGTTTCTTCTGTGTTGTCCGAGGCCAAAATATTTAGAAATCCATAAAAATAATACAAATATTGTAGGGTTGATTAAAGAACAATTAATATAACCGAATCCTTATAAAGAATAAGATCTTTACATAAGGGAAATATATTCCTAGATGTACAATGATATCAAAAATTTCAGTAAATTTTGTTCAAACAATAAAATTGAGAATGGAAACGCGGAATGTGTCAAAGAGACAACAACCCGACCAAAGAGCAGAAAACAACCCAAGGCCACCAATTGGTCTTCAACACAGCGATAAAATCCTGCACCCGGAGGCAGGCTTCAGCTGGCCCCTAAATAAAAATGTGTACTAGTTAAGAGAAAATGGACGTCACACTTAACTCTGAAACATATAGATGAACCAAATTTAAAAAATAAATGTCCGTTCTTTCATGCCATTCCTGTGCTGGTGATACAATCTTGGACGAACAGTCTACATGCAGAGATATCTTCATTTACCCTGTTTTTCATTCCCAGTTTGTTTTAATCATTAACAATAAAACAAATAATGATTATATATTGTCTAAACTGCAAATGCTTTAAAAAATATATTATCCTGCATAGAAAATATTGAACTGAAATATAACCATGTTTCTCGATTCCTAAACATAACACAATATCAATATGTTTCCCGATTCCTAAACACAAGATACAATATCAATATGTTTCCCGATTCCTAAACACAAGATACAATATCAATATGTTTCCCGATTCCTAAACACAAGATACAATATCAATATGTTTCCCGATTCCTAAACACAAGATACAATATCAATATGTTTCCCAATTCATAAACACAAGATACAATATCAATATGTTTCCCGATTCCTAAACACAAGATACAATATCAATATGTTTCCCAATTCCTAAACATAAGATACAATATCAATATGTTTCCCGATTCCTAAACACAAGATACAATATCAATATGTTTCCCAATTCCTAAACACAAGACACAATATCAATATGTGTCCCGATTCCTAAACACTAGACACAATATCAATATCTGTACAACTGTGATTCTTGCACAAGATACCATTCCAAATTAAACACAATTTGACAATGCAACATGACGTTTTCTTTTGAAAGATTTAATTCCATAAGAAAGTTTACAGGACCATGCTGTAAAAGAGCAGTGAAAGAAATTTTTGTTTTAGTACTCACATTAACAGTAAAACAAATAATAAGTATATATTGGATTTTTGAGATAGTCAGCCAGTCTAATGAATTTGACTTCAGACGTTTTTATATATATATATATATATCTAATATATATTTATGATCCTGCCCTGGCACATGAGATCATCACAATACATTGTTTCGGTTAATTTTTCTTTGGTGCACAAAGTGTTTCCCACATCCGTCGCATGGTGTTGACCGATACGTGATGGACAGTTACTAACGTATTATATTCATTACGACAAAGTCCGAACGTTCTCATAAAACCATCAATATAATGCAATTTTAATCCAAGTTGTTTAATACATAAGGAAACATAGACATCTTCCAGATGAAAAAACGGAACATCTTTTGATATTTCAATAACTTTTGTGACAACGTTTAAACTGGTGATGTATCCAGTACCCGAACAAAAACCCGGATAGGTTTTTTGTGGATAACTTTTAAGAGAAGCATACCATTTAGATCGTGAATTTCTAATAGGCCTTGCACTTTGCTTACAGTTTCCTCCAACTGCAGTCTGTAAAACTTTAGAGTTTTACTTTATGACTCGAGTTAGTCCAGGAATATGCACGTACATATCGTCATCTGTTTTCATAACGAACTGTGCGTTTTTACAGTGTTTTGTTGCCCATTGATAACCCATCAATGTTTTGTAAGTGAGATTATTGTACGCGTCCTTAAAGTTTCCTAAAATAATATCTTTTGTTTGGACATTTTCATTCTCTAACTCTTTAGTAATTGGCGATTCGCCAAGAAGAAATACGTATCTGATATGTCCTTTGTTCATTTTTGTATGCGTCAACCAAGTCTCTCTTATAGCGTTTCGACTCAACTTATTTTGAGGAGAAGATGCTATCATAATCAGTATATCGATAGACTCGTTTCTTGTTTTACAAATATCTTCATTGTTTATCAGAAATTGGAACTGTTTTGAAAAGCATCCATCACATTTATATGGCTTCTCTGTTGGTTTAACTTTAACAGGACTATTGTGTACACGTGAACGAGTTGTCAACGTTTCAAACTGTAGGGTAAAATTTTTTAAATCACCTGTGATATCATCTATCATCCATGTTGTTTTCTTTAAAAGAATAAATGATTGTTGTTTTGTGTACCACATTAAGGGAAACAAAGTACTGAGTAAAATCGTTACTAAAATCAATCGTAAAATCTCCCTTCGGCCGATTTTCCATTTTTCACGAACAACTTTCAACATAAGGACTGGTTGTCTTTTTAACAAGTTATACATAAATGCACCTGGAATACAAGTAGAGTAATGGAATAGTAATATATATGTATATTCTGATACGAAATAAACTCATCAGAGATACCAGGATTGAAATTTTGTACGCCCTACGAACGTTTTGTCTACAAAGGTTCCTTTATTATGATTGTGTGCTATGAAATCGGATGCGTGAGTTGCTCAATGATAATGTCGAGGAAACTGTTTTGCGTTCGTTGCGTTGGTTGATAAAGTCTCACGTTTGATATTGTCAGTTTTTATGAACTTCCCATTTTGAATTTACCTTGGAGTTCGGTATTTGTATAATACTTTTTTCCCCATATATTTAAACTTTCTGGTGGCTTTTTTAAAGATATATTCATGCGTTTTTGTTTTCCAAATAACGAATAGATGATCTAATAACGCTGATTGCTTTGCAAAAAATACATTTTTCGTGATAATTCACATGTCTATGACAACCAGGCGAAAGATTCCAAATAGAGATTGAAACTTATAAGTTCAAGACAAACTAACAACGCCATGTCAAAAACTGATAAAACAAATAACAATCTAAAAAACACATCGAAGAAAACTAAAGACTGAGCAACACGAAACCCACCAAAAACCCAAAAGGGTAAGCAGATCCTGATCCACTGATGACACCCGTCGTGTTGCTCATATAAGTACACATTCGGTGATGTCACATTTAAGGAAAAAAAGACGGGATTGTGGTTACCACAATTGGAACATATCAATCGTCATCTGTAAAACAGATATTCCATAACGTTCAATCATCTCGAATTTTCGATTGGATGACCTAAACGTTACCACTTGGAACCCTTAGTTAAATAGCTACCGTGTAATCAGTAACCCCTATTAAGGAACTAATGATAGGAAACGCAGGCTGTGGAATATCATATCAAGTTGGAGATATATACTTAATATTTCTAGTAAACGAATTTTAGTCTAAAACCGTTATCATTGTATCACAACTGATATCAAAATCAACAACTGTTCTATCTCTAATTTTCTAGTATTTGCTCAATATATCTAATATATTTAAACTGTTCCTTGTTTTTATACTAACACTATTATATGCGTTGGTAGTTTCTAACTTTTATAAGTTGACATATTAAATAAAGTTTACTACAAACTTTAACAAAGAAAAAACTAGAATTTACATAAATCTACGCTGCCTTGAAAACGTTTTTTATAGGTATACAGCATCTGAAAAGCCTGAAACTCAAAACCGTTAAGTCTCATTAAGAGTTGCGATAGTATTGAGATATGTTCTTGTAGTAAATTTAATTATAATAATACATTTTTTCTTGTCAAGTCAGTACTGTTCAATAGCTTTTCAGTATGTTGTTCGTGTGTATATTTGTTATTATATGTTGTACTGTTACGCCACTGTATTGTGATAGAAAGAAGGCTGAGCAGTTACACACACGTTTAATCCCGACACTAGTAAATACAGTTTTGTCCGAAACTGTTATTCTTTTTATTTTAGCATCATCTGAAAAGTCGGAAAAAATTAACTATTATGTCAGGTTCAGTCTTACAGTCAATTTTCACAATTAACTTTTGCGGTAAATTCTGTACTGTTCAGAAAATCGCTTGCAGTCAATTCAGTACTGTTTAATAGCTTTTCAGACAACTCAGTATGTTATTTATATGTACAGGTAAATAACAACTGATGAAAATTCTGAACAAAGACAGGATATATCTTAATTAGCTGCAAGCGAATTGTCTGTCGTTATAGAGCTGTTCAGATCACAATAACCGTTTCAGTTCAAAATTGGTTTACCTCTAGTGATAAATTATACAATGTTAGAAATAGTTATGCAACAACAAACATAAAATTTTAATTTTCTGATGAAATATGAGATGGAAACATTAAGCAACGAAATCTTTAGAATTGAAACTATAACATATGCAAGACATAAATAATATATAGCCTCTAAATATCATATAGAATGGCAAGATTTAGTTTTTGGAAAGATTTATGTGAATCTTTGATAATAAGATAACGTACCAACCATCCAGCAACTAGACATTAATGCAAGATTCTAATATGACTGCTTCTTTCGTTTTGTAAACAACAGCGTGATAACATTCTCGATATATCTTAACTTAGCACAGACTCAGAGATTTACATATTAATGGCTGTTACTTTTTGCCTACCACGTAAATCCACATGTATCGCAACATATGTGCAAACACTATGTAGATTTCGATGTGTTCAAATTGAAATTGAAAAAGAAACTACAGAACCGTTATTGCTATTCTAATGCACAACAAAACGAATTAATGCATTAAATTAAAAAAAAATATATAAAATTCCCAGAAATTTCATAAATGATCTTGGCGCATTAACGTCATGTCAAAACATGACGTCTTACGAATCAAAACTCTCAAGCTGAAGATTATTCCGTTAAGTGTACGCTCTAAATTCGGATAATATCGCATATAAATGCAGTTCTGAGGTAGGTGTTGCTTCATTTTCTATTCTATTGCATCATTTGCACATTCATGGATTTCCGCAAGTCAACATGGCGGCTCACTCCCTAGTTACGACATGTCAACTTTGGATTTGACAGTTAATTGTGGTCAACAAAAAAATAATGTTTGGATTAAAAATTATAAGGATTGAACACATTTACTTCTAGTGGTTATTTAAGAAATAATTCATAAAAGCCTTAGATTTATTTGAAATATGTAGCTTTTATCTTACAGGAGTAAAATAGAACAGCCATACACACGGCAATCTAACCTTTGCTTTAGTTTTTTTTTTTCAAATTACCGTATTTGTCCTATTAGAATCGAAATAATTCATGCAAGCCATAGATTTGTTATCATTTTCACATGGCCTGGGCCGTTATATTCGTTAATTTTATCCCTCGCTAACGCTCGAGATAATATTTGAATATAACGACCCAGGCCATGTGAAAATTTCCCTACATCTATAGCTTGCATGAATTATTTCTTAAATAAGCAAATGCAGTTTTCAGTTTGACAAGTTAATAGTAATTCATGTTAATAATAACATTAACGGTACCAATTGTTCTGCACCAGATGCGCATTTCGACAATGAATGTCTCTTCAATGATGCTCGAGAGGCCTAAATATTTGAAAACCCAAAGCTTATTAAAAAGACGTAGAGCTGTAATCCACAAAGGCACAAAAGTATAGCCAAAGCCAAAGAAAATATAAATGAATTTGGAAAATTTAAGATGTTAAATATTGAAGGACAAATTGTGAATACTGAAAGTTAGAAAACATGAAGAATTTAAACTGTTGAATACAAAAAAAATATATATATATAATACGAATCAAGAAGATACATGATACGGAAACCTGTTATTTTCAAACATTGAATATCGATTTTCAAAAATCAAACAACCCGATTTCCAGACATTGAATACTCAAACAATCTCATGTCCATTTACATACACGGAAACATAAGAAAGAAGACAGAAATTATATCAATTAGATAAAAAGATATGAACATAATTCAAATAAAGTGGCCTTATTTTTCACTAATAATATAATTAGCTATGTTAAAATCAGATATACTGGGAAAGTAGGGGTTGTAGAATGAACAAAACCTTAATATACCACATGTCACAAAAAAGAACACAATACTTCCTTATTTTATTTGTTTTGTTAAACATATATCTCAGATTCCTATTTGCATCTTAAATGAATAATTCCGCGTTAGCACAGCTATGGTATTGACATTATTTCTTAAAAAGAAGAATCACTTATCTATATGTAAGTTGAAAAGGGTACTTAAACTAATCATTACTTTAAATAAAACACAAATTATACACATTGTTTCTGATTTACTGTATATATCGGTTTGCATAGTTCTTAACATTAACAGTACCAATTGTACTGCTGCAGATGCACATTTCGACAATTAATTTCTTTGAAGTGATGCCTAAGGCCGAACTATTTGTTTTCAGAAATCTAAAACAAAACGTATAAGAGCTGATCAAACAAAAAAGGACCAAAAGTATACACTATTCTGGACCAGGAATCAGAGATTTGCATAAGGGGGATATAGTCCTTAATTTAAAATGTTTTCCAAAAAGCAAATTTCAATCAGACATTATCCGTATTTTATGCTATTGCCAAGTACTTTCTACTGGGTTGGAGATACTCTAATGTACAATATACATCGGTCTGTTCAGTTATTGAATTCCATACTAATACAGAAAGAATTGATAAAAATGAACAAAAACATTTGGGACTAAGTAACCTTATAATAGATATAAGAAGATGTGGTATGAGTGCCAATGAGACAACTCTCCATCCAAGTTATAAGCCTGGAAATCGTATGGCTATAACTCTATGTGTGAAGAAATTTACTTTTAAAAGTAGAAAATCTAAGTTTTCATCCTTTCTTTAGGCTGCTATTTTATCTCATCAAATGTTATGCATGTATAAGATATAACCAAGGAGACAATTAATCAATCAAGACGGACGATATTGAAGACTTGTGTGGGCAGTGGGTCATCAAAGTACTGACTATAAAACAACAATGAAATTGCAGTCCCATATTTTTTGGAAAAAATGTTTACGACGACGATAAACGACGACAGACGTTCACTATTGGCTGTTATTTCAGAATCGTTATTTTGATAAATAAAACTTAAAGCATCTCAGATGCAGCATTTGTGATAGAGGATAATTAGGTTGTAAAAAAATAACATTTCATAAAGACTTTGAAAAATATATGTTAAACGTATCAAGAAAATGATTTCCTGAAATATGTAAAATCAACACATTTTGAAATAAATGAATGAAGTCCGTTGTCAAATCATTTACTGCTTTTGAGGTAAATGTTTTGAACAGAAATAGCTTTTCAAAATCAAAAATGTAGACAAAAATTCAGGGAAGACTTTTTATTGTATTTGCTTAAATGTATCAATGATACTCAAGTTTGTAATCACTCAAATCACTGAAATTCGCAAATTCCTTTTTAATCCCATATTTTTTTTCATCTTTCAATCCTTAACTAGTTTCCACTAAAAGCAGTGTTTGAACAAAGAATTATATACTCACTGTTCAGAACCACTTCTAATAAGACATCCCTTGTTAAACGTTAAATATTATTTTTAGATCAATCTTTCTTCTATATGATATTTTGCTATTATACCTGGTGACACTTTATGTGTATTACAGGGGTAGTTTTACCTGCAAGGAAAATAAATACCTGTTGTAGAACAGAAATTGTGTTTTGATATCGCCTGTTTTCTTCTGCAAAATACTCTGAAGGAAGACGGGACGAATATCAATTTTCTAAAAAGTGACTTTCTGACCAACTTTAAAATTGTTATTCTGAACAAATAAGACTGAAAAAAAGACATCGTTATACAAATTTCTGTTCATTTTTTGTGTGGTCTGTTCAAACCAAAACGCAATTTTCAATAGAAAGCGATTCTTTTAAGGTAGCATTAATTTAATGGTCTTGAAGTATAGATTCTAGGTACTGACGTTGTTTATCATCTTAAATACGTGTTATAGTGTTTTTTTATTTGTCTTTGTATATTTCTAACCTCTAGTTTAGTCCATTGTTGCTAATATACTTTTGGTGTGGCTCGGTATTTATACATCCCGCCATTGTGTTATTGTGCTATGGTCATTTTTGTATTCTTGTTTTTCATTTTTGCTCGTGTACCTTGTCTAGAGAAAGTAAAGAGTGTCTATATGCCATTTTGTTTATCTTTGTTGAAAGAGTTATTAGTTTTTACAGTGATTAAGATTACAACACAATGTTGACTGCTGTACTCCTATTTTTGACATTTTTACCTATTATGTTTGTTTGTTTTGCTCACACATTGTTGTCAATATAATGGATTTTTTTTGTGACTGTCATACAAGTGAGAGGTACCTATAAAACCAGGTTTAAGCCACCATTTTATACATAAGGAAATGCCTGTACGAAGTCAGGAATATGACAGTTTTCCATTCGTTTGATGTGTTTGGGCTTTTGATTTTGCCATTTGATAAAGGACTTTCCGTTTTGAATTTTCCTTCGAGTTCGGTATTTTTGTTATTTTACTTTTTAATTGAGATAATATCCCTAATAGAAGCCTATTAGTATGGACTCATTTTTATTCGTGGGATGCCAATTTTCGTGGATTTCGTGGGCATAGGTGAACCATGAATGTGAATGGTCAACGAAGTATATATATTCAATAGGTTGGTAATTAGTCTTTTGCAAAACCACGAATTCAAGTTTCGACGAACAAACAAATCTTTCCTCTATCCACAAAATCGGTACACATAAAAAAAAATTAATTCCGCAGGCACTTGTCTCTGAAAAAAATTCCTATATACCTTAATATAACACAAGGTACTTAACTCGCATTTTTGAAAAATGTCACCAATGTTTTCAATCGGCTGTTGGAAGACGAAATAATTACGGTTGACATACTTGGGGAGACCTGTTACGAATTATTCCGACAATAAAGGTAGACGTGTTATACACCATTGTGTAGATAAATCAATTTAGATTTACGGCATAACAAGTTTTAGTGGGTTAGAAAACGAAATATAACGGAATTCGCGACCAGGTGACATTTTCCAAAATGCGAGTTAAGTACCTAGTGTTATATATATGTGACCCGCCATGATATTTCCAGGCTTATGGAGGTTGTTAGAAAAACGCCGTTAACTATTATATACAAACGTTATGTAAAATTTCGTATGGAGACATACACGTTTATTTCTATACTGAATTTATGTTGTGGATGCTTTTTACCATTGCATATGAAATTTATATAATTTAAACCTTTAAGCTAAAGCAAGCGAACTAATCATAAACTTCAAAAAAATTTAGTTTACTATGCGGTATGGATTTTGCTCAATGTTGAAGGTCGTATACGGCGACCTATATATTAAAGTTGTTAACTTCGACGTCATTTGGTCTCTGGTGAAAAGTTTTTTCATTGGCAATCATACCACATATTCTTATTTTTATAAAGTCATAGCACTTAATACCCCCCTCCAATCATATATTATTTTTCAACGCTTTTGTCTACATAAATTTGTCACGAACTGTAAAATATTGTAGATTCCATAAGAATACAAGCTTCTTAAATGGATTTACAGAAATAAAATGCATTTATCTATACTAGGGACAGTCGGTTGGTATAAAACGATTGACGTGAATATATGCGATGTACAGTTACTCCATAGATAAGTAAACAGAAAAGACAAGACACAGTATTTATCATAAAAGTCCAAAGATGTCGTAAAATAGGTTTGCATCGTAGATTTAAAATATATTAGTAATTAACTTCTAGTTGCAGTTCAAGGAAAAGGGTGGGGTACCACAACGTTAGGGGTGGCATTTGAAAAAGGTTTATGCATTTACCATAAACGTAGCTGCGGCCCAGCACCCCCAAAAACTTGAAAAAAGGAAACAAAAGAAAAGAAATAGATATAAAAATCCGCCTCTAACTTCATAAGTTGAAGAAATTAATATATAAATTGAAAGTAAATCAATCATTTACAAATTTACAACTGTTTTCAGATGGTTCCTTCAATTTCCTCGAAGTTCAATTGAATAAGTATTTGTGAAGAAGAGATTAACGCTTTACATTGGCTTCTTATTTCGCTGGCACTGAACTATACATCCTATATAAGTTCTGAAGAAGTTTTACGGTATCGTTTGAAGTGAAAAATATTTTAATCTGCATATAAAATTGATACAAAAAATCAAAATTCTCTGCTCTATAGATTTTCATAAATGGAGTCTAAAATATATCCATAATAAATGCACCCTATCAAATGCATATATGAGAACAACTACTTATAAACTGTTACGCTCGCTGCGCATGCAATGTGGTGTAGAGACATGCATCATAAATCTAAGTTAAAAAACAAACTAAAAAAAAAATTCTAAAAGCTTTCTTTGACAAATTTTATACTAACTTCATTACAGCAAGTTTAAATTACATTTCTAAAAGAGAACTAAGAACTGATTGTATTGTAGTAAATGTAATTCATTACCGTCTCCTCGGGGACGGTATTAAGAGTTGCACGATGGATAGTCTGCGGGCTGAAGGCTTTCTTACTACCTGATTGGAAGATATTACTGACGCTGTAATAATTAAAGTTCGTTGATTGGTTGGGACAATTCAAACCTAGTAAATGTCTTTTAATCCCGTAGAGTGTCGGATCTGAACTCTTTATTTTAGTAAATATAGATTTGCCTGGTTACAAATCATGCATGTTGGTACACAGGTAACACTTATCTATAAATAGCCGAATCTCCTGAAGATTTGTAAACACACACGTGATTGTTTCAATCCAGTCGCTCACTGTTACGCACATTTTATACGTGAAAACATAAGAAAACTTTTAGGAAAATGCTTATTTCTTAGGTTATATTTATTTATACTCAGTAAGATAATCTAAAGGCAACACAAACATTTTAAAACGGAGATATCAAATAATTTATTTTCGATTAATATTAATTTACACGAGAATTTTTATCTCAGGGGGCGGGGGCGGCGGCACTTCGACCTTTCTATTCCAGGGGTGAGCAGCTGAGACATCCAATACCCCACCCTTTATATATATTTTTTACAATAAGTAGATATACCTGCACATAGCTATCATTGTTACGCTATTTCATGGGGAGATACTAGTAAATAGATTTGACAAATATCTTAAACATTTACGAAAGTGATTTTAGAGACATATATACACAATCTCTGGTGATTTTAATTGCATTTGTAAAAAAAAAATATCGACATCTGATTAGTTTCAGATTCAATCATCAACCTTATCTTATATTTCACCTAAATTTCTTGACCTCATGCGATATCATGAAGCTTCAAATAGTGACCTATCCCAGCGACTCATCCCTTTCACTCATTACATAATAAGTGCCCCCACACACACCCTAAGATCGTTGGGCTGAGTTGGATGTTGTCTAGATCTACCTAGCTAGCTCTTCCTAGCAAGATAGCAGACGTTGAAGAACAGAAGACTTAAAATATATCTAAAAGGGAATATAAGAAGAACAAAAAACTCCTCTCAGACCAAAAAAAAGCAATTATACATGTATGCTAACATATTTTAAGCAATGTTTAATTTCTATGAATGATTTTAAAGGAGATGTGAAGTATACATAATTAATTTAGACAGCAACCCAATTAAGCAACAAACAAAACGTGACAATTTACTTCCAAAGTTCAATCTACGGTCTTCTTCAATGGACATGTCATTACAACATTTAAAATTTTTTTATCCTCCCAAGTCTAACTATAATATATAGAATAGTTGTGAATATGTGAGCCAAAATTTGTTCCTGTGAAAAAGTTCCAGTGGAACAAATATCACAGGAAATATATTCTGGGAGAACTTTTTTCACAGATAATTTCTATATGATTTGTTCCATCTCTATAAAATAAGTTCCACAATTCACCTGGTGAAATAAGTTCTGGGTATGTGAAATTTGTTCCTCACCTAGTGAAATAAGTTCCGGGTTTGTGAGATTTGTTCCTTACCTGCTGAAATAAGTTCCTTGTCTGTGAAATATGTTCCACTGGTTATACAAGTTATCTTTAATACTGAGCATTGTTATCAGTAAGTTTAAAGTTATAATTCAAGTACATTATAAAAACATGTATTATATTGATAATGTAATAAATAAAAGGTGTAAACATCAAATATGGATTCTACGGAGTATAGCAAAATGTTTAATTACATTATCCATAAAAAAAATACCCAAATGACAATAATTTAATGAGGCAGAAAAGCAAAGCATAAGAAAAATCCACCAGAAAATTTTTATAGATCAATCGTTTATTTATGAATATTGCAATTCAACATATGTTACTTCATATCAGAATTTGTAGAAAAATGAAAAAGTGTGTTTTAAATATTTTTCACAGTTGTTAATCATAGTTAACATAATGCATTGTTTTTAATCATATTATCTACGTACAATATATATGCTGACTTAATTTGAATTTCTAAAAGATTTACCTTATTTTGAATGTTTTCGTGTTGTTTAAAGACTTCAATGTTGAGTATTAAATTTGTCAGGTAAAACTATAGAATGTTTTGCTTGATATAAAGTTAATGCATCATGTTAATCTATAACACCCGGAACTTATTTAACATTTAGTAAAAAATTAGTTCCGGAACAAATTTTACAGTGCTGGAACATATTTCCTTATAATATATATTCCGGGTATAAATTTTCTGTGATATAAATTCCGGTGGAACATATTTCCAATGAAATAAGTTCCGGCGGAACAAATGTCACGCCGGAACAATTTTTTGTGACAAAAAATTATCTAAATAGCAAAAAATAATTCAGATATTACTTGAAGCTATGAGCAGGGTCAGGAACAAACTTCTAAAGTTTGTTTTGAGGTTTATTGACTATTTATACTAGACATGCTATATGAGAGAAAGAGAAATAAAGGAAAATTATAAATTTAAAAGACGAAAATACTGTTGGCGTTTTAAAAGATTATTCTTAATTGTATGTTTCTACAAGAATTGTAAAAAGAAGTATAAACTTACATATACTATGATCATAAAACAAAAAGACATTTATATGTCAACATACGAACGGTCTCCCACAAAAGATTATGTCAATCCATTATGTCAAGCTTTTATGGGTAAGTATGATAAGGGCCTTATTCGTCATCCAACATTAAATGGTATAGTAAATAAATATGAAGATATGTACAAGTAAAACAATAACAAAAGATACAGTATCAAGCAGTATGCTTAATAAAGTTTTTGGTCAAATTTGTTGATTCTCTTATGTTGATGGCCTCATAGTGAACTTAAAATAGCTTTGCAGAACTTATCACCTTCTTTATAACCAAAGACGTCCATTATAATTTGAAAAAGAATCGCGGCGAAACTACTATGTTTTGAATTTCAGGCGCTTACAATAGGTCTTATATAACAAATTACCCGTCTCACGACTCTGAGTATTTTTCATCAAAAAATATAATCAAGAAGTCCAATAAAACCAAATAATCTGAAAAAAGAAACATTTAATTGTAAGGATACTCATTATTCAAATATAGAAAAAGAGGCGTGGGGCATTCCACATTGCAGTCCAACTTCAATAAATAGACAAAATCTTCATCGACAAAAAAAAAATAACCACACAGATATGTGAAGCTTTACATCTTAAGGATCATTTTTGAAAAGATGTGAGATACCGTTGGAAATATATTAATTGTGTTCTTATATGTTTAAATTTCACTACGTTTCACACTCTACACTTATCGATCACTATTATGAACGAAAAACTTTCAGGTGGAAGCGGCCATACTTTTCTAGCACAAATAAATAAGCAAACAACCAAAGAAAAAGTCAACGAACAACTCCGATATCTGTTTGAAAAAAATAATCGATAAAAAGACATTACCCCTCCATTTCCAGTGTTAATACTTTCCCCAAAAGAATCCACTACAATTTACATACAATTCTGAACAAATTAAACTACAAAGAGAAAACATTTTCCACTTTCATCAGCTATGAGACGGCTAGCTTTTTAGAAAAGCTATTACTTGTTCGAAATTTGTTTTCAAATACGCTGTTGGAGATTACTAAGCTAATGCAAGCCATTTTACTATTGATTCTATCTTCAAGATATATCATATAATATATAAGATATCTCATATAAATATGTAATCCACTACAATTTACATACAATTCTGAACAAATTAAACTACAAAGAGAAAACATTTTCCACTTTCATCAGCTATGAGACGGCTAGCTTTTTAGAAAAGCTATTACTTGTTCGAAATTTGTATTCAAATACGCTGTTGGAGATTACTAAGCTATGGCAAGCCATTTTACTATTTATTCTATCTTCAAGATATCTCATATAATATATAAGATATCTCATATAAATATAATCTAGTTTATATATACCTTATATACTTTATAAGATATCTCATATTGTTTATAAGATATCTCATATAATTTATAGGATATCTTATAAAGAAAATTTTATGAGATATCTTATGAATTATATGAGATATCTTATAAACTATATAAGATATCTTATAAACTATATGAGATATCTTTTAAAGTTTATTAGATATCTTGAAGTTAGAATAAATAGTAAAATAGCTTGCCATACTAAGCGCCAATTAAAATACATTAATTTTGTATTTCATTAATTAGTACCTTCGATAATAAAAAGTCGTCATCGAATAGTCTCATTATGCCGATATTCAAAAAGACTTGTTTCATTGTTATTACAACAAATAGGTCATAATAGCATGACAAAGTGTTTTGTTTCAATATGTTCTATATAAATATACAAAAAGCCAATTTTAGAGAAGGTACCCCCATAAGCCTGGAAATATCGTGGCTAGTCACATATTAAGGTATATAGGAAATTTGTTTTTCAGACAAGTGCCTGTGATGAATTCACAATAACCAATATCGTTATGGTTATTCAAATAGAAACCGTTTTTAGTTCAACTAGTTAAAAAAAGTCAAACTGTCAAAATTTAATGTTATTGAATTGTAAATTGCCCGTACGTTTTGTGAATACTAGTATATGATCAGACGTTTCACTATTTGTATTTTTTAAAAGTTGTAACGGAATGAGAAAGGTAATCAACTCAAGTCAGCTTTTGCTGCAAAGTCAAGGCTATGACACTGAAGGTATCTAGATATCTAGTTAAAGCTTATCCATTTGATTGGTCGTTTTAAAGTATGTATATTCGTCTTTATATGGAATAAGAATACATCCGTGTAGGATTTCGTAAGTTAACTCTGCATTTCATCTTTAGAAATATTTATAAAACTTATTATTTGAATTAATTTTATTAAAATCGCTTAAAATCGGAGATAAATAAAGGCAACAGTAGTATACTGCTGTTCAATAAACCAGATTTGGTGAAATTCTACATGTTCTCTTTTTTCACCAAATATAGGTTGCACTTCTGCAAATATAGACAATGCAATTTCCCATAGAAACTCCTTTTACGGCTAAACTGAGTCACTTTTACTATTACGTTCCGTAAAAAATTATATCCAAGAATGGAAAGTTTATATGCGCTACTGCTTTTTGTTAGGGCTGTGCGGCATATTTTCAACATTTATATGTCTCAAAATTCTATGAGTTTAAACTTAGACTAAAATTTTTTACTACTCCTCCCTTCATTTTGGGTCTTCCTCATAGTTCAATTTCGCCGCTATCCATGTGTATTTATACTGGTAACATTCCAAAGTTATCTCTCTATAAGATGAAACATATAGATCGTACCTGGGAACCAGTACGTAAACAAAACAAAATATCTATGAATATTATATATTTCCCTAAGAGAGGCGTGGTTTGTGAAACATCTATATTTACAAAGTGCAACCTTTAAGCATTTATGACTTGTTAAATCTTCGGAATTACGCGAAAAATAATTCTAAACCTTTTTTGAATTATTTTAAGTGAAAAGGAAAAGTTATTAGACTAAATCGATTCTTGATCCTGCATTGCTGGATTTTAAATGTATTGTCAATTTAATTATCAGGAATATTACATGTATGATAAAAGTATTGTTTGCCTTAAAGTTGTAGTTTTCCTCGACCTCATTTCATGGATCAGTGAACAAGGTTAAGTTTTGGTGGTCAAGTCCATATCTCAAATACTATAATCAATAGGTCTAGTATATTCGGTGTATGGAAAGACTGTAAGGTGTACATGTCCAACTGGCAGGTCTCATCTGACCTTGCCTCATTTTCATGGTTCAGTGGTTATAGTTAAGTTTTTGTGTTTTGGTCTGTTTTCTTAAACTGTAAGCAATACCTATAGGTCAACTCTGTCTGCCTGACATGGTTCATCTGACCTTGACCTAATTTTCATGGTTCATTGGTCAATGTTTAGTTTTCTTGGTTAAGTCTGTTTCTCAGAAACAATAAGCACTAGGTCAACTATATTTAGTGTATTGAAAGGTGTACATGTATTATTTGTTTGGTTTATATAACCTTGACCTCATTTTCTCGGATCATGTTAAGTTTATGTGATAGTAGTAAAGCTTTATATTTAGGACTATCAACATAATATCAATGATCAGTAAAGAAGGCGAGACATTTCAGCGTGTGCACTCTGTTTTTTTAAAAAGCAAGTCTGGATGAAATCTGCAACAGATGATCCCTTTGCCCATTAAAAACTGTTGGGTTACTCCATTACTAGGATTGTGTAGTAATTGAAATAGTATGCATTGCAACAAAATGAAGACTTTAACTTATATAAATGTGCTTATTGGTGTATTATGTATCTTTTCTTAACATTATTCTTTAACAGACTGACCCAATATGCAATAGACGAAATCCACTTCTTAATACCTTTCACTGGTATATGTAATGCAAAAGACATCTAGTTACATTAAGATATCAGTGTTCCTACATTTCTATTTTCAGTGACATTGACCTTTTCAACTACTTACTATTAAATCAACAGTCTCCTTCCAACTGCCATTATGACCGACTGTGCCAGGGCTTCATAGCCAGTCACGGTCGTTAAAAAACCCATAAGTAAGTAAGCACTGCCTTTACTTTTCAATTGTCCAAGTTTCATTACAATCAAGCGAGAAATGCTAATTTTATCCACTGAAACCAGTGGTATTAAGCAAGAGAACTTCAGACAAAACTAAGAACTATTTGGTATATTGCCCTAGGAATTCCACCGTCCATATAAATATGCCGGTTCTAAAAACAAACACACCTCTTATTATGATTGATACTGTCTGGTCATTTTTCAAATTGTATGGTCTTGAATTTGAACGGAACATTAAAAAAATTGCCAAAAATTAGTGATTTCCATTTTGACTGATGGTTGCCATGGCAACCAATATACAAATCAACTGCAATTGTTTGAAAATGTTATATAATATTATATATGGTTTTACATGTATAGAAGGTATAACAAGTTTCTATAACCAGGTCTGTTATATATGGTTCCAAAATTAGAAAAAAATTGTAAAAGACAGAGTTATCTCCCCTATTGAAAAAATGCCCATTATTTTTAATGATATTCATTTTTTGTCTTAACTAGACGGTGACTTGTTGATTTTATTTTTTATTATTTAAAAAAACTATTTCAGCAACAAAAAAAAACATAAGTATGAAATCGTTCAAATTATAATGGCATATTGTTATTCTAAACTGTTTCCCAAAATTGATCGCCCTGAAGATCATAAAAAACATTTTATTAAAATAAAGTATGTCAATAAAGGTTTTGATGTTGTAAATATTGCCGGTATTTTTAACGACCATTCTGTTAAAGAACAAATTCCTGGATATTTTGATAATACTGAGCTCCCTCTTATTTGTTATATTTACAAGAAATCTACCCGGAAATATGTGTTTAATTATAGCCAATTGTGTAAAGATATTAATATCAGTGAAAATACACCTACTTCATGTAATTGCAGTAATTCCGAATACATTTATGGACCCATTTCCCATGTTATAACAGGAGATCTTAACATCGTTCAAGACCGAGAGTTAAAATTATTCCTCAGTAAAGGACCTAAATATCGTCCCCCGTCAATCATTAATTGGAATGAGTGTCGTAATATCATCCACGACTCACTCCGTACTTACTGTTTAAAATGGATAAAACGGGAAAAAGCTGACAAAAATCTTTGGACTCTTTTTAATTCAGTAATGAACATAGTTGATATACGTATTCAACATTTTAAAGAACATTTTACTCTTAGCAACAACCATAATAAACCTATTTCTCGTATCAAACATAAACTTAAAGAACTAGCCAAGGAATTTGTTTTTGTCCCGGCCGATAAAGCTGCTAATAATATCATTATTGTTTGACGTAAATTTTACATTGAGGTTCTGAAAAAAGAAATCACCAATTCACCAACATTCCAACTGACTCCATTTTCAGAAAACGACATCTGTAACAAACATAAACTTTTAGCTACCTCTTTACAAGCAGAACCAAATACAATGAAAGTCCCAACTATGTACTGGCTTCCGAAGCTACATAAAACACCTTACAAATACAGATTTATTTCGTCTTCAAGCCATTGTTCCACTACTAAATTGTCTATTCTTCTTACCAGTTCACTTGGTACAATCAAAAACCTGATAATAAATTGTTCAAATAAGGCCTTTGAAAATAGTGGAATTAATTACTTTTGGAGTGTCAAAACTCGTTGGAAGTACTTGATAAATTGCATGCTTATATTGGTGATTTTGAATCTGTTCAAAGTTTTGATTTTTCTACCCTGTATACCACATTGCCTCACATTCTCATTAAGAAAAAATCACACACCTAATTAAATGGGCATTTAAAAGTCAGAATGTGAATACATATGTTCTAACTCTTTAGGTCATTTTTAGTAGCAATAAACAAAAGAACTATGTCAATTGGACATGCTTTAATACTATATCTGCCCTTGAATTTTTACTAGATAATATTTTTGTTCGCTTTGGAGATTCCGTATATCGTCAGGTTATCGGAATTCCAATGGGGACTAACTGTGCACCACTTATTGCGGACCTGTTTTGTATTGCTATGAGTTACAATTTATGACTAAAATCAGCAAAGACCCATCGAAACAACATCTGATACAAAATTTAATAATACTTTTAGATATTTGGATGATATATTGGCTCTCAATGATGACGACTTCAGTATGTATACTAAAGAAATTTATCCTGTTGAACTTACTTTAAATAAAGCTAATACTAACAATGACCACTGCCCTTTCCTCGATCTTGATATCTATATCATTAACGGAAAGCTTAATACAAAAATTTATGATAAAAGAGATGATTTTCATTTCCTATCGTTAATTATCCATTTTTAGATGGTGACGTTCCTTGTCACCATCTTACGGTGTTTATATATCTCAACTTGTACGATTCGCTCGTGTATGTAACAACGTTTCAGATTTTAACGAAAGAAATTTATGTATTACAGAAAATTATTACACCAGGGTTTTCGATATCACAAACTAGTCAAAACATTTACTAAATTTTATCATCGGTACAAGGACATCATTCGTAAATATAGCTCAACATGCAGACTTCTTATACGTTCAGGTATTTCACATCCAATCTTTTATGGTAATATTCTTTATAAAGCACTAAAATGTCAGTATTCACCTCAGAAGCTAACAAAACCTTTAAATAGACTTATTAAGAAGGGATATAGTTACGATACTGTTGTCAGGTCATTAAAGATTGCATATTTTGGCTTTAATATTGATTCACTTATAGGGTCTTTGCATCGGAACTAAACACATTTATTTAAAACCAGTTGTTGGCATGACACGGGTTATGCTCTTCTCATATATTTTATGATGGTATGATACTAAACCCTAACGGGAGGGATTGTGCCTGATATTCATATGATGAAGACATAATCTTTCAATCAGTTTAATTGAGGTCTGGAGCTGGCATGTCAGTTAACTGCTAGTAGTCTGTTGTTATTTATGTATTATTGTCATTTTGTTTATTTTCTTTTGTTACATCTTCTGACATCGGACTCGGACTTCTCTTTAACTGACTTTTAATGTGCGTATTGTTATGCGTTTACTTTTCTACATTGGCTAGAGGTATAGGGGAGGTTGAGATCTCATAAACATGTTTAACCCCGCCGCATTTTGCGCCTGTCCCAAGTCAGGAGCCTCTGGCCTTTGTTAGTCTTGTATTATTTTTACTTTTAGTTTCTTGTGTATAATTTGGAGTTTAGTATGACGTCCATTATCACTGAACTAGTATATATATTTGTTTAGGGGCCAGCTTAAGGACGCCTCCGGGTGCCGGAATTTCTCGCTGCATTGAAGACCTATTGGTGACCTTCTGTTGTTGTCTGTTCTGTGGTCGGGTTGTTGTCTCTTTGACACATTCCCCATTTCCATTCTCAATTTTATTAAAAAATCCTATATTAGGTTTCATGCGAAATTCTTCAAAAAAGGTAGCTTTGCATTCATTTCCCTATCATTTCTATAGTAATCTTGAATGAAAACCAGTAAACTTGAACCCTTCAAAAAAAAAAAAAAAAAACTAGACGGGGAACCCGTTTTTTTTTATTTTACTTTTCCACTTAACATATGATAAAGTTCATTTATAAAAAAAAAAAAAAAAAAAAAAATAGCCAAATCCTATATTTGATATTTATACCACCCATCCACCTAAAGATTATTTACTATTTTTTAGAACTTTTTATGAAGTTTTTCATTTTTGTATCAATACTTGGAGAGAAGGTCGTTCATATCTCCTCCTACTATTAATGTACCAAGGGTGTGGTGTGCTCTGCAACTAACATATGTACTTTTTTTTAAAATTTGTTCCTTGCGTATCTTATCTTGAATTTCCAAATTAACTATGATTATTCTTCCTTTATTGTCACAAAATTCGTTTACAAGCTTGAAATCAAGCGTTTTGTTTATAAAGAATTTACTTGATTTTTGAATAACTTTTTGTGTAAATTCTCATAGATTGGGTAAATATACAACATCAGGATAAGGAACTCCAACCATGGATTGAAAGCGTTAAACTTGGAAAGAAACCGACGGAAAGAGATATCATACAAAGTCTGCTACTCAGACAGTTTGAACATCTGAAATTGATCAACAACATCTTATACCGAAAAGTAAATAAAAATGGCCAAATACTTCATCAGCTTGTACTACCATTAGATTATGTGGAAACTGTATTGGAGGCACTATGTGGGAAAATGTGACACCCTGGACGTAATAAAACAACCTCATTATTTCGTGATCGATTTTATTGTCCAGGTATGTCTGAGAATATTGATAGTTGGATTGAGAACTGTGACCGTAGTATCGAAGGAAAACACAAAGCACATCTGGTAATACTACAACTTCACAACCTTTGGAATTATTATGCATAGACTTTTTAACTTTGAAGCAATCTAAAGGAGGAGAACACACGCATAGGTAATTTGTGACAGACCATTTCACCAGGTACGCTCAAGCTTATCCGACAAGGAACCAGACAGCTCAAACTACAGCAGAAGTTCTATTTCACCAGTGTATTGTCCATTATGGAATACCAAAACGCATTCATTCAGATCAAGGAGCAAATTTTGAAGGAAATTTAATACTGGACTTTTGTAAACTTTTGGGAATTAAAAAATCTAAAACAACACCTTATCATGCAATGTAATTAGAATGACAGAAAGATTTAACCGTACTTTACTCTCTATGTTAGAAACTTTTGAACCAAATCAAAAACACAATAAGAAATAATATGTAGGATCACCTGTTCATGCGAACAATTGTACACAACATGAATCAATTAATCAATCACCATAACTTTTAATGTTTGGCAGAGAACCTCAATTACCTATCGATTTAGCTTTTCAATTACTTGTTGAAAAACAACGAAAACCACAAACAAAATATATTCAGGATCTAATTAATAGGTAAAAAAGCTAAGAGTTTTCAGTTTGGACTTAAAACATAGCTGGTACCGATAGAAAAAGTTATATTCATACATGTATATACGGTCTTAAACCTTTTCTTTAAGAATAAGTTTATTCGAAGGATAAATGAGTTAGCTTGGATCTTATTTGAGTTTACGTGTTTGATAAACAACATAGCCATAATCATTAGCAAGTGAAATCCCGTTTCGATAACAATTCTATAGGTAAAGTGTCACTTTAAAATCAAATCATTGTATCAATGAAAGAATTTCGTAAAAGTTTTAAGTAATTTTGCAACGAAATTTTCATGACTTAAAGTCATATGATTCTTCAAGTTTAATAATAAAAAAAAATGATGAATATGTTTTACAACTTCAATGGCTAAGTTTCACTATAAAGCACGTGTACCATAGACTTTATAAAAAGAAAATCCAATTTTATATCTAAATTACTATTAAATTATCATCTTCCCGTGCTATACTTCATAAACAGCTTTGTCGTATACAGTGACACTAACCATGACACTTCGGCAACTGCACTGCGTAGTTTGCTGGAAACCCGTGACGAAAGAAAATGTTAACATGCAATACTTGTTTTAAAACAGTACAATTAACAATAGGAACGCATAAAGAAACAAATATACATCGCTTTATCATCTCACATACTTTTCACGTGCCCCGTGATTCTGTGGTAAAGTTTAAACATATTTCATTGTTCAATAAATAAAGAAATGGATGAGACGCAAGTTTTACAACTAAGTAATGTCTTCTCCGTTGGTTCAATAATTTTCGTAACCTTATAATCACCATTATATTACTTTAATAATGTAGGGAGATGGATTTATATAAGAGCACTTCTTGCATTACTTTTAAATTTCGTATTTATTTACTCTTGTAGCAATACATACCGAATTTTAAAATAAAATATGTTAACACTAATAATGTACTAGTTATACATAGATTTCCTTCACTGAAATTGAAAAACGTCACAACAGACACAAAGCGAACAAATTGGAAAATATATACAACACAAGAAGGGAAAAAAAAAAAAAATAAATAAATAAAAATAGCACCACTCTTCAAAATAGAAAAAATAACAATAGGAGACGGAACATCGTCATTTTCGTTATAAATTTTTGTTTTGAATTTTAACGTGTGAAACTGAACTATCCAAATCTTTACAAAAAGAAGTTCCCTTGGGTAAATTTCAGCAGTATATTATTAGAATTCGTGATTATTTAAAGGCAAAACTTTCCGAAGGTACCGATGAATTTTTTAATTTAACATTTAAATGGAATTCAGAAGGATCTTTATTGATAATAGATCAATTTTTGTTTTCCCTATCAATATTGCACTGTATTTACAACCTTTCAAGTCCATAATACACGATCCAGGTATTGTTATACGGAGTACATGTAGTTCCATTTTCAATGATTGTGCTTTGGCACTATTTACCTGTGAGTACTGTCGCTATTCTTACCAAATATTCGATCGTATCATATGTCATGTTGTAAATAGCCTTATAGACAAAGAAATATCATTCCTTGGGAGAAAGAAATAATATTCGGACAGACAATACAATCTAATACGGTCTACAACAAGACTTGAAAATGAATTCACATATGTCATAAGTATCATTCTAAACAAAGACAGAAGTACAGTAACCGTTATCCCTCATATTATGGAACGACACAGCTGCCTTATGATAACGATAATCATATTTTACATTTACTACTATAAAGACGTTTTGATATAACATGGGGTTACCTTTCCTTACTATTCTGTCATTTTACTTTGTCATGGAGATATTCTTTTATACTATAAAGACATCTTGATATAACACGGAGCTACCTTTTCATACTGACTAGTCATTTTACTATACTATTATGTGATATTGCTATATCATAAAGATACATTTTATATTAAAATGACATCTTAATATAACATTGAGCAACTTCTTCAAATTTTGTCACCTCACTATAGTACTATGTCATGTTACTATCTTAACTCTAATGCTCTGTAAATTTTTGGTGAAATTTTGATTTTTCCTTCCATAGTTATGGACTTTTTTCATATAAAAAGAGGGAAGGCAATTTTTCACATCCATTTTATCAAATTTTACGTAACTTATGCCCTTTGCTTTTATATTCCTTGGTCAGTATTACTGTTATATCAATACGTCTTTATAGTATAAAGGTATATCTTTATTATGTAGTAATCTGTAATTAATAAAGCAACAAGAGTTACTGATAAAAGTAGTACACTCTTAGATCCTATAATAATAAGTGACTGTATGTCATATTATTTATCAGATGTTTTAGATATTCCCTCAGATATTAGTGATCACAATGCAGCAGTAATAATTGTTGAGTGTCCCTCATCAATGTCACGTACTTTTAAAAGAGAAGTGTGGATATATGATAAGATGGATAAAGATAAATTTTTGAAAATAATGAATGAGACAGATTGGTATGCAATTCTTCCCGATGACAAGGATGTTAATGAATTATGTGAAATATTTACTGTAACTTTTCTGAACATTGCGAGGAGTGCATACCTACCAAACAAGTAACTATACGAAAAAACGACAAACCATGGTTCAATAGCGAGCTTAGGAGAGAAATACGCACTAGAGATCGATTACGAAAAAAGGCTTTTAAATCTAAAAAACAATCGGATATTTTGAAGTACAAGCGACAGAGAAATAGGGTCAATAATATGAAAAAAATTGCTAAAGAATATTTTGAAAGTAATTTAGACCACATTATTCTAAATAATGTATCGAATACAAAAACTTATTGGAAAATAATGAAAATGTTAATCAAATCTAACAATGGATCAAATAACATCCCCCCACTCCAAAATATTATAAATACCGAAAAAATAGACGAAATTGCATATAAAGATGAAGAAAAATGTGAGCTTTTGAACAAGTATTTTAATTTCATCTCCAAATTAGGTGAAGAAAATATCAACGTACCACAATTAGAAACTAAATCTAACAATAAAATTTGTGACATACATGTCACTATTCAAGAAATTATAGATATGATTAATATTCTTGATCCAAATAAAGCCTCGGGACCAGATGTGATTAGCCACAGGATGCTCAAGATCTGTCCAGATAAAGTTGCAATACCTCTTCAAATTATATTCAACAAGTCCCTAAGTCAATGTGTATATCCAACCAGCTGGAAAATTGCAAATATAATAGCTATTTTCAAAAAGGGGGACTCATCTTTGCCATCTAATTACAGACCAATATCTTTAATTAGCTGCGTGGGGAAAGTTATGGAACGAGTTGTGTTTAAACATGTATATAATCATCTATTTAATAACAAACTAATTTATGAATACCAATCAGGTTTTTTGCCAAAACATTCAACAGTGCATCAATTAATAGAAATCTATGATTGTATCTTAAATGCACTAGAAACAAAAGAAATTTGCTGTTTTGTTTTTTGTGATTTTTCGAAGGCTTTTGACAAAGTTTGGCATGTTGGCTTACTACATAAAATGAAAGCATATGGCATTGAGGGAAATCTTTTAAATTGGTTCACTAGCTATCTATATCAAAGAAAACAAAAGGTTATCATTAATGAATCATCCTCTACTTTTTGCAATGTTTCAGCTGGTGTACCCCAAGGATCCATTCTTGGTCCTTTATTGTTTATCATATATATTAACGATATTGCTGAACAGTTAACTTCTTAATGCAGACTATTTGCAGATGACACTTCATTCAGTTACTCGGGTCATGACGAGGAACTTATACAATCAGTTGTTAGTCGTGACCTGAGACAGCTGGATGAATGGTCAAGAAAGTGGCTTATGTCGTTCAATCCTGAAAAAAACAGAAATTATGATGTTTTCAAATAATGAGATACAAGACCTTAATTTTACTATGAACAATAAAAAAATACCAATTGTGCGATCTCATAAGCATCTAGGGGTTACATTTAGAAGTGACGCAAAATGGAACAACCATGTTGAAAATATATTAAATAGTGTTAAAAACATCTGAATATACTGCGAAAACTCAAATATCAACTTAGCCGACAAAATTTGGAAAAATTATATCTAGTATTTATTAGACCAATTTTTGAATATGCAACTGAAGTATGGGACAATTGCGGAAAAGGTTATTCAATTAAATTAGAACAGCTACAACTTGAAGGTGCACGAATTGTAACAGGTTTGCCTGTTTACACACACTCTGTCTTAAAAGAGGTTGGTTGGGAAACTTTAGAGGAACGAAGAAAAAGAAAAAAACTACAATTATTTTATAAAATTCAGAATAATAATGCCCCTGAATATTTATGTAGCCTTGTGCCCCCTAAAATTCAAAGTACAACACACACTAGTAACCCGAATTTAACTTGAACGGACAAAAACGCATTAACGCTATTTAAATAAGATTAATCATCATTTGATAAAGATTGACAAAATTAAAAATTAGTTTTAATTCATTTCAAACCATATCAAATTTTTAATGCCAGTCAAATAGATTCCTTTGCGGTCAATCAAGTTAATTTCAGATGGTGGTAAGATGCGTCAAACCAATAGGCCACGCCCCCGTTAAACTATTTCAAGCTGGCATTAATTCGTTTTAAACATTGTTGAGACCCGCGCTTTGTATAGGTAAATCACTCAAGCAAAACAACCTCGATGTATCTATCGTTTATTTGTTTCAAACTTTATCGACTTTAGTTAAATGCGTGTATTCTTAGTAAAGTCACATGCTTCACAATTTAAACAAATGAATGAACAAAACACGTGACATACAAGGAATTGAAATAAAAACATTAAAATATTGATGCACGGTTTAAAAAATGCAAAACTTGTGAATCTGTTGCAAATAAAATAGTTAGATGTATAACAATTTTAATTTGCTTAAATGCAGTAGACCTCAGATATTCGTTTCAAAAATTGCTAAGTGCTATGAAAACTCGTGGCATGTAAGTAACGTGTGGTCCCTTGCAATTACTTACGAAACTTTATGTATTCCTGTATATTTACCGTTTCTCTTTTTTTCTGTTTTACTATATTGTACTCGTAAATTCGGAAATAAAAGTAACTTCACAGAAATAATTCATTGTGTACATAATTTAAATCGATGTATCTTATATTTTCGGTAAACAACAAATATTCACTAGCTGTATATTGATATATGGAATAGCTTGTAATGAAAAACAATGTTTCGTTAAATAATAAAATTGATGAAGATAATGTTGACATTTGTTGAATTTGATAAACAGTTTGGTCTTGCTCAAAATTGTAAATGAAGTAACAGCTCAATGAACTTTTAAAACTGTTAAATTGTAATACCGGTCACTGGAGTAAAACGGTCGTTAATTGTGGAAGAGCAGCAAATATCAAACGAAAATATTGAAGCGTGGTTACGATTCTGTAAAGGGATTATCGTGCTGACATGCACCGTGACGTACAAAAATTCTTGCAATAAATCAACATGTATTCTGTTTTTATGAGATAAATTTTAGTCTGCGATAACGATGGGTAGGTTTAAGTTAAACTACCTTGACTGGCTCTTAGTCGGCATTCTCTTACGTCTTTAATGCATTTCAAAAACTTATCTTTACGTTTGGGGCATTTAATATAATTCTATCTACCAAATAAAAATGAACATAAACATTGTTAAAAAAACAAGAATGGAAAAGAAACAATTCTGCATTGTTGCTCTCATTTAATTTTATTAACTATATTTTAGCGGTAATTTCTAAATAAAAACTAATTGTATAAATAAAATATTTCATCTAGGTGCTCTCGTTGAAGTCCGCGTTACATATTAAAATGAATTTCATTGGTCGGAACGTTTGCAAACTTTCAATCCAGGTGTTCTCATCGAAGTCCGCGTTCATGTTTCAATTCAATACACAATATGAAGTCCAATATGGTAAAAATAAATCAATTTTAGACTCCACGATATCCGAGTAAACAAATAGAATTTAGAAAAATAACACTTTTATACGATTCTTCCAACACAACAAAAGTTTCTATCTTTTTCGCCGATGAAAATAATTACTATTTATATTAGAACAAGGATTTGTATACTATGCAATTTATTCCTCGAGAAAATAAATTTTATTTATTCACTTCAATCAATAATTGATCAATTTGAACTTTGAAACAGTTACATTAATATATCTTTTCGCACCCTTTAATTTAAGGTTAATAAATCCAAATAACTAAATAAAATTAATTGTATATTTAATTAGATAAACTAAAAGAATTGCTTCGATGTTTTCATTAATCAATCAATAAATTGCAGGACTAAATGGAATAAAACATAATTAAAAAAACTCACAGACAACTAAAAGCATTTTGTAACACCATAATCTGGGACTTTCCTATAGGTATGCTAGTCAGGAGACTGTACAGTGGCGGATACAGTTATTATTCCGTAGATAAGAACTCCCGTTTGTTTGACCTGAAATTCTTTTTTATTGGGACATATGGATGGAACCCCCTTTTTTGCTGTAACCAGTGGTTGTCGTTGTTGTAAATTATTTTTTAAGTGTTTTACATCATTCGGGTCGTTAGTTTTCTCGTTTGAATTGTTTGAATTTATATTTGTAATTTTGGGAACTTTTATAAATGATTATGCGGTTTGGGTTTTGCTCGTTGTTGAAGGCTGTACGGTGATCTAAAAATCTAAATTGTTTATGTTCTTTTGTCCAAGGTGAAGAGTTGCATTATTGGCAAGCATACCACATCTTCTTACTTTCATTCGTTAAATGATGTAGATCTTCATTAAGCCTAAATAACAAATAATTTTGAAAATGCACTTATTTATAACTATACAACTTTTAATTTTAAATACTTTTGTTTATCTAACATAAAATCAGGGCCGTAAATTACATAGCGGCATGTTGGCAGTTGCCTCCTATTGCGGACTGACAAAAAAAAAAAAAAAATGAAGAAAAAAAAATACTGAAAAGAAAAAATTGTTAAAATACCCAAATATAAAACAAATACTGTTGCTTCTGTTAGCCTTGCCAGTTGGGTCCTGCAGTTGTGAGAGTTCGTTTTCTGCGCTACGGCGCCTTAAAACATGGAACAGGTCAACAATGACGGAAAGCAGATTACGTGGTCTGGCTATGCTACACATAGAAGTAACAATGTTGGCAATATTCAATGCATAGAAGTGCTAAAGAGATGGGATTCGTCCGGGCACAGAAAAATCCCCTTAGCAATTGACAAAGCCTAACCGAATAAAATTGTCAGTGTAAACAAAAAGTGTTACGTTATAATAATTTGAATTTGATAATTAAAAGTTATGAGTTATTAAGTATGCATTTTCATTTTAAGGTTTGAAAATTGTGTCTCTGAAACGAAGTCAAAATAGCTCGATTGGGACAACCAAAAAAGCATGATAAACCACCAAAAAAGGCTCAACTTTAGGGGGCCTTTCATTTTAAGTTCACAAATTGTTTCCCTAAAAATAAGTAAAAATAGCTTGTGAAGAGTCATAAAGCAGGATGAAGCGTAAAAAATCTTACTTTACCGGCACACGTAATCTAACTCTGGTTTATAACTATTTTCAATATATTCCAGGCGCTTATTTATTGAAATATAACAAAATTTAACAAGTGGTGAATTCTGAGGAGGTACATTGCATACAGGAAAAGGCCGAAAATATCATTTTCTGCTTAAAATGGGTCAACAAAATTTTGTCGCCTCGCTGCGCTCGGCAACAAACTCAACTGCCTCACCTTACAAGACGGGCAATTTACGGCCCTGAAAATTATTATCAGCGAAGACATATACACACTAAGTCTAAATTCGTCTAAAACAGAGACATATGTATATGTAAAAGTGTTTATTTATGTAAAAAACTATGAATATCTACCACCACTGTTGCCAGCTTTAGAGATCGGTTAACACCAGTTGTTCCTCGAGCTTTGAATAAACAAATTCAAACTAAAAATGTACATAAAATGGTAATTTTAATCACAATCTGTATATATACTGAGACTACTATAACACAGAGATTGGTCACTATCTATTTATCGGATTATCTGAGTCTCCGGTATAGTTAGCTACGTTATTTTAACGTAGTTTCGTATTCGACCGTAGCAGACGACATATATCACCTTATCACTGAGACTACTATAACAGTATCGGATATTATTATTTTTCTTTTAAAATAAATTAAAACAAATTGAATTAATTAAAAAAAAGGAAAATAGTTTTTATCTTTCAAATGTAGTTATCTCTATTCATATTTAAATTTTGTTTTAATCATTAATAATTTGTTAATAGTTTGTAATTATGCGACCACTCTTGAAAATGTGAATGTGATTAATCTTATCAATCTTACAGTTACATTCTTTTGCTACACGTCCGTTAATTGTATCCAATATACAAATATTTTACCTGTAAAGACAGGTAGTCTCAAAAGCATAGGAGATGAATTTTGTTTCACAGCTGGGTGCCCAAGATACATGAGGCTCCGTTTATGGCAGTAAACTTTTATTCTATACTTGTAAGGTATTTTCACTGCTGTGTGCCCAATATACATGTTTATTCTAGTAAACCTTGTCAAGTATCGTCGGTGAACTTGTGTTAGGATTCGGGAGGTGTGGATGGGATTTTATAGAATGGAGAGTAAGGGCAAAAAGTATAGAATGGAGAAAATGGACCGACAAATACAGAATAGAGAAGAGAAAATAATTAGGTGATAAAATTTAAAGAATAGAGAAAAAGGCATAGAAATTATAGGAAATAAAGAACCCCATCCAGACCCTCATAATACGTAGCAATGTCAGATCTAAACAAGAATGTTAAATATGATAGCATATGATGATGTCACCTTTCTGTAAATTCAACTTCGATTCACAACTGCTTGTCAATGGTAAATATTTCACGTACAGTCAGCCTGATTAAACCGAAATGAACTTTTTCAAATTATGTTTAAAGTTTGTTTTATGTTATGTCGTTACACCAATGTCCCATGCTAGTGGTGGTGATTGAAATATTTAACATTGTCACTTTCTTCATGTACCTGTCTCAAGCCAGGAGCCTGTATTTCAGTGGTTGCCTTTGGTTCATGTCCGTCATATTTGAATTTTCGTAAATTGCTTTGTTAATGCAGACACTTCGTTTTCTCTAGTGAATTGTTATATATTTTCCATGTCAGGGACTTTTGAAGCTGACTGCACGGTATAGGTTTTCTTATTGTTGAAGGTAATTACCGTGGATTCCAATAACACATCCACTTCATTGAACTTCATTTGAACTAAAGTAGTTGTCTGATTGGCGATCATTATCAATAACATATAAAATCTCTTAAAGTTTTTATTTGTATTGCTACAAGTGGCTTCATGGATTATTCAATGTGAAGAGTCAAAATTAATTTTATGGTTCAATAAATTCAAAATAAATAATAGCCATTCATTAAATATGATAGACTACATTGTAAGTTTTCTAGCTGTTTTGAGCTGTTTTATAAGTATATAATAGTGCCTCATTTTAAGGGATTGAAATTTTATAAAATAAATTTATCTATCTATTTCTCCATATACATTTTTTGTTAAAATACCCTTTTCACCTTTTTTGTCTTTTGGAAAATGTTTTTTTTGTTTTGTGAAGTATTTAGACCCCTATATCAAGAATTTTGTTTTGTATGTATACGCATGAAAATTGCGGTTTTATCCAACGTAATCCTAGGTTTGAACGTTGTTTTCAATTTAGACTTTTAAAATATGTAATATGGTTCGTCAGTAGTTATATTTATGACAACTTATAATTATCGGTAGATGTGTAAATATTGACACCTGTGTGTATGGGTTAATACTATAGATTAACTGGTAGAATATTCTGATCAGGAAAGTAATTACAAACTAAAATCTGTTTTAAGGAATATGTACAAATAAATGTTAAGTGCAAGTAGTACCGATATGCATGTCTTCATAATACAATTCTCCCATTACCGTTTCTTGCATTTTTTTTTATATTTCGAAGCTGTCTCTTTTGTGAATTTATTCAACAACAAACTTTTTTCATACAAGATTTGGTTTTAGAACTGAATGTCGCATTTTGTTCTTATGTTGAAAAGAAACCAACAAATGTTATGTTTTAAAAGATCCTGACCTCTCCCCGCCTTCAACAAAATGAAAGAAAGATTGGATTGGCATTGTCTAGTATATAATTTTAAATAAAATGCTCCTGTATTTTTATGAGAAATACTTTATAACACAATCTGGGACTTGTACAAGTTTATGCATCTATTAGTCCAGGCATATGCATAGACGTCGCGTACGGTGTTGGTGATAATACGACGTTTTGCTTTCCAGTTCGCCTTTATTGCATTTGTTTGAAGTTTCGAAATTGATAACTATATGAATGTATATATCAAAATGTGCGTAATTAAAAGTAGAAATGGAATATGCCTTAAAATCATTATTTCTTTTCATCTTGTAACTCGAATGATCCCTAATAACACTGAGTTTGCGCGTGTGGACATGTAACACCGCAACATATGACCAGCGTTGATTTGAAGCTATTCGTGTCATTGTTTAAACTTCTTTAAAAAAAAATTGTATTCCTGGAAAGAGCAGTCTTTGGTGTTAATGATGTGTGTTTTATTTATGACGTCATCGTTAACTGGACACGTCTGACCAGTACGAAAAGTTCTGTTTGTTTTGTGGCCAAGCCGAAAATAGTAAAAAAATATGGATAGTGGAGAACTTAAGAGTGATATTGAAAAATAATTCAAATAGATTATTCGGAAAATAATATATCATTTTATTCTGTATATGACAAGGGAAAAAAATATAAAGTTTTGTTACCAAATTTCAAAAGATCGTGTCAGAATTTATGATTATTTGAAATTTTTAATTCTGTCACAAAACCCAAATCTCTCATTTTATAAAGAGCTCTTCAAAATTCGAACGAATGCTGCAGACCCAAATCACAATTTACATATCCACCCTTCCTGTGTCAAAATAATACAATAAATGTAAAACTTTCTATGTCTTCCATTAGTAAATATTGTTTAAATTATGTCCTAAATTGATCATTTTATTAAATCCGTTGAAATGTCACACTCGCCGTTTTTTGACGTTTCGGCGTATTTGTTGAGCGTCTTATGAAAAACAGTAGGCATTTGCAGCCTTTTCTACGATCTGAAATTTTATTTAAACGTGAAAAGATGTTTTTTAAGTGTACAATAAAAAATTTGTAGAAGTTTCAAGGGAAAATATTAAAAAGAAAATAAATGCGACCTTTTGATTTGTGTCTAGTCAAAATGTCACACAAAGCCGTTTTTTACATTTTTGTTACAAGTATGACAAGTCATATAATACAGTTTTGGAGGGGGCAAAATTTGAATTTATAATAGCACAAAAAAATAGTATCTAACATAAAAATTTACATTTCAGGGATTTATTTGAACCCATTTTCGACTACATGTCGAAAGTATAAACGACACAGTCAGCGATTACTTCTGTCTAGTCATAATGTCACATCATGCTTTTTTACTCGTTTTGACGTTACGTTCTGTATAACTTGACATGTAGTGCCTAGCGTCGCAAATATCTCATGCAAAACCATAACTTTTTTTTATAACTTTTTATTTGATACAATATCTCAACAGATTTTATCGAATCTAATTAAAATTAATAACTGTATCCGTTTACCGGTTCATAGTTGAGATTAAATTTCCTTTTGTTTATGCAGTTGACAAATTTGATTAAATTATTTTTGTTGTTATAAGTTTTGAATTTGCTTTCAACAATTGATACTTAACCTTTAATACAGGTGATTGAATAAACGCTTCAATTTTAACATAAAAAAATTATTCAGAAACTATCAAAAGCGGATAAAAGAAAGCAGAAGAAAAGACCGTGGTTTAAAAAAAAATCCTGTTACAATCAAAAGAAAGAGAAAATATCTTTGCTCCGAGGTGATACTATATTAATAAATATTATATTTCTATAAATAATTAATTTATCTGCACTTTAAGAAATATGTGCCGCTTACGTAGCAAGTCAAGCAGACCGTTCATATAAATTATGCTGTATGATTGAGCTTCACGAAATGAATTATTTTAAAAAGTGCGACGTTATTTTTACAATGGCAATGCATGAAAAATAACGTCAAATTAACGTTACCAAAACTAACACCAACACCGTACGCGACGTCATACAGTAATGCATGTATACGCATGAATTTCTCGCTACATTGGATACCCATCGGTGGCCTACGGCTGTTGTCTGCTCTATGGTCGACCAATTGTAATTTGTTAAAAATATTCTGTCAATTAAAAACAAAAGAGCTTTTGCAAGATTTAGACGTGGGGTAGCTCCACTAAAAATAGAAACTGGAAGGTATAAAGAAAAGAAGTCCACGAGATGACATGTTGTGGAGCTATACTATTGAAGATGAACTTCATGTCCTTTTAAAATGCTCATTATAGACATATCATGATATATTAAGCTAAACATTTTAACTTATAAATATCAGATACCGAAAAATTCATATTTCTATTTAACAACGACAATGTTGCTGCAATAGTTGGCAAAAACATCAACAATATTTTATTGAAAAGAAACGGCATTTTATTTCACTAGTTCTTAAAGAAAAAGATGTTTTATTTTCATTTAGTATATGGACACTGTAAATTTTAAATGTAAATGAGTAAAAATGTGTTTATATTTATATATTGTGTCTCAAAAGTCTCTCATTTATCTTTTGAAAAATTGGTGCATACAATGCAAATGTTTTAATGATTTGTTTATTTCTGTGAATCTCATTTTATGTTTGTATGTGGTGAGACTTTAATAAAATATTGAATCTAAAAATATTCAGAAACTATAAACTTTACTTAAATTTATACTTGAGTCAGAAAATTAAAACCAACAGAGTCAGAATTAAATTTTTAAGCTGACAAATGTTTTACCCTCAACGGGCATTCAATACCATTGACATACTACAGCAAAATCGCGATATACATGTACATATATTTTGGACATCTTATCAGTAATTTCTCTAATGTTAAACTATGCTAGATTATAATTATTCGCTTATTTGGCAAATTCATATTCTACTAAGCTATTTTCAATTATTTAAGTTTTGATAAATACCATTACAAATAACATATTTGTCGCAGTTTCCTCAGTGAGGGTATTCCATTGAGAAAATATATATAATAAACAAGGTTGTCGGGTAAATGTGGATTACGGATTAAGATGTTAGATGTCAAACTTCAATTAACAAACTGAGGCGAATTGAACACGAATATGTATTTTCTCTTCAACAGTGTTTTTATTCTCTGTTCTTTATTTTCATTTAAACTAAACTAAATACGTTTTGACAAATTAAAGAAAAATAAACATTATATGTTAACCTTCTAGGATTATTCTAAAAGATCGACGGATTTTATGTTGACCATGGGGGTATTTTTTGTTCCGTTACTGAGGATATTTTTTGTCCTTTATGAATCCATATGACAAATTTGACTCCAGTAAGGATAAATTTTGTCTCATAGAAAAATCGGTAGTTTTATCTAATAGATTTACTTTTCCATTTTATCGGATATAATAGTTATTTTGAAAATGCAAACGATAATTATTCATTAAAGGTTCGTATGCATGTATCAAGATCCAGCAACTTTTGACTAGTATAAAGGATTGCCTTTGTTTTATAGCTCAAAACGGTATTATTTGTTAAATGCTTTCCATTGGTTGAATAATGAAATGTATGTTTCAGAAATTACACAAGTTCAATTTTAAGCTTTGACTCCTGGGGTAATGTCATTTACAGTAAAGACGAAAATCTACACATGTACATCCTTATAAAAAGAAGATGTGGTATGATTGCCAATGTTCATAATTATATCATAACTATTGTTCTCCCTAATGATAAATCTATAATATATGCCACTGGACGTTAAACGATCAACTATTAATTCATCCATCTTATCCTTTTAGTTTTGTGATAATTTGCATATCAAATACATGAAACAACTGCAGATTTGCACTAAAGTCAGAAGGCCGAAAGTATTGCACATATAAAATATTCATTCACAGCCCTACGTTTTGATTCCCTCACTAAACAACACTTTATAAATTTCATGCATCCGTAACGCTTTTCTGAATTTACTTTCACAAGGAACTCTCGATGCGGTAATATTTGAAAGCCAAAGAATGTATAAAATATAGATAGGAGTGTGGAGCTATAAGACCAATATAGGACCTACACATTCACAACATTATTTAAATAAAATTGAGAATGGAAATTGGGAATGTGTTAAAGAGACAACAACCCGACCATAGAACAGACAACAGCAGATGATCACAAATAGGTCTTCAGTGCAGCGAGAAATTCCCGCACCCGAAGGCGTCCTTCGGCTGGCCCCGAAACAAATATATATACTAGTTCAATGATAATAGACGTCATACTAAACTCCAAATTATACACAAGAAACTAAAATTAAAAATAAAACAAGACTACCAAAGGCCAGAGGCTCCTGACTTGGGACAGGCGCAAAAATGCGGCGGGGTTAAACATGTTTTTTGAGATCTCAACCCTCCCCCTATACCTCAGCCAATGTAGAAAAGTAAACGCATAACAATACGCACATTATAATTCAGTTCAAGAGAAGTCCGAGTCCGATGTCAGAAGATGTAACAAAAGAAAATAAACAAAATGACAATAATACATATATAACAAAAGACTACTAGCAGTTAACTGACATGCCAGCTCCTGACCTCAATTAAACTGATTGAAAGATTATGTCTTCATCATATGAATATCAGTATATATGTGTCTGTCCAAAGTCGTAGTTCAATGGTTTTCGTAACATCAATAATGATTATATTTGGGCTTTCTCGATGGCAAGATTGCTTTGTTATATAAAGAAGGGCGTTAGTTTGCTCAATTGAATTATTTCATATTTTCTTGTTCAAGACGGGGCGGGGCCTTTAATAACCGACTTTACAGTTTCCGTATTTTTTTCATTATTGAAGGTCGTATAGATATAACTGCCAATATTCCTCTTGATTTGAACTTTTTTGAATAGTTGTCTCACTAGCAAATATATCACATTTTCTAATTTTTACATAAGCCTGCAATCCATCAATGGCCAGCTTATCAACTGTAGCTGAAACCTACGTTTCCTTAAAAAAAAAAAAAAAAAAAAAATCTGAATTTATAAACTGACAATTTAAGAAATGTTTGTCATATATCGATATCTGTTCGTGACATATCCAACATATTTTAGATATTAAGATGTGTAAACCCTTTAATAAACCTTATTTCTTTTGGCAATACCTACTTTAATACAATAAAAACTATTATCAGAAAATCGGTATGAAAGTGTTTGCAATTATAAAGATCAAGTAAAAAGAAGTGTGTATATATATATTCGAAACTAAAACATGATCGAATATATAACTGGTGGCTTTGGTTGTTACCTGCTCTTTTCGGGTTGTTGTCTCTTTAACATATTCCCCATTTCCATTCTCAATTTTAAATAAACTAAAATTTAAAACAAACTGTTTTCAGATCAAAATACATTTAACAAGCGAGTGCGTTGATACAGTTTATATACTTGTATGTCAGGTAAGAAGTGACACCAAGTAATATGTACACTAAAATGTTTATCGTCTTCCATTATATATGAGGGTGTAGGTTGGGGTTTATAGAATTGAAAAGTATTGACAAAAAAAAAAAAAATAAAGAATACAAAAAATAACCAGACAAATATAAAGAAAAGAGAATGATGAGGTTATAGAATATATGGCATAAAAAATGATCGGCAAAAGGTATAACGAATAGAAAAAATTGCCGAAAATGACAGAATACAGAAATAATGAAACCCCATTCAGACCCTCATAATCTGACGTTGACATTTATATCTTAAGGAAATCATGGCCATACGATACAGTTTTAAATGTACAATGATTTTTTAAGAAAGTTCACATACAAGCTAATTTTACAAAATTAATTTGAATATGTAATAAAATTATATCTTCATGTGATAGATTTAAAAGTTCGACATTTACTTAAAATTTTGGTTTCTTGGACATTTCTGTCCTTTGAACAGACATGTTAACTTTTTTTGTTTCAAAAGATAAACATATGCGCATTTCGGTAAAGAGATTAGGAATATCTTTGTTACAAAATTGGACTCTTCATTTGTGTAACATTTCTTTGTTAATGATTATTTTTGTAAATAGAAATTGATTTTAGAAAAAACCGGCATTTTGTTGTATATTTATTCAATTGAAAAAAGTTGGTTATTTCTTCATAAAAGTTGGAACGATTAATCTTCATACAGTATCAAGCCAAAAGTCCTTTTAAAAAGGGATCCATATGCTCGTTTTAAGCTAATGGTTAAATCTCGATAAAATGCATCTTTTCCCGATATTTCAGTTTGACGTCGCCTTCAACAACGAGCAAAACCCAAACCGCATAATCATTTATAAAAGTTCCCAAAATTACAAATATAAATTCAAACAATTCAAACGAGAAAACTAACGGCCTGATTGATGTACAACACTTATAAAAATAATACAACGACAACCACTGGTTACAGCAAAAGGGGTTCCAACCATTTGTCCCAATTAAAAGAATTTCAGGTCAAACAAACGGGAGTTCTTATCTACGGAACAATAACTGGATCCGCCACTGTACAGTCTCCTGACGCTTACGAGTAATAGTATACCTATAGGATAGTCTCAGATTATGGTGTTACAAAATGCTTTTAATTGTCTGTGAGGTTTTTTTTTATTAATGTTTTATTTCATTTAGTCCTGCAATTTATTGATTGATTAATGAAAATATCATAGCAATTCTTTTAGTTTATCTAATTAAATATACAATTAATTTCATTTAGTTATTTGGATTTAATAACCTCAAATTAAAGGGTGCGAAAAGATATATTAATGTAACTGTTTCAAAGTTCAAATTCATCAATTATTGATTGACGTGAATAAATAAAGTTTATTTTCTCGAGGAATAAACTGCATAGTATACAAATCCTTGTTCTAATATAAATAGTAATAGTTTTCATCGGCGAAAAAGATAGATACTTTTGTAGTGTAGGAAGAATCGTAAAAGTGTTATTTTTCTAAATTCTATTGTTTACTCGGAAATCGTAAAGTCTAAAATTGATTTTTTTTACCATATTGGATTTCATATTGTGTATTGAATTGAAACATGAACGCGGACTTCGATGAGAACACCTGGATTGAAAGTTTGCAAACGTTCCGACCAATGAAATTCATTTTAATATGTAACGCGGACTTCAACGAGAGCACCTAGATGAAATATTTTATTTATACAATTAGTTTTTATTTAGAAATTACCGCTAAAATATAGTTAATAAAATTAAATGAGAGCAACAATGCAGAATTGTTTCTTTTCCATTCTTGTTTTTTTTAACAATGTTCATTTTTATTTGGTAGATAGAATTATATTAAATGCCCCAAACGTAAAGATAAGTTTTTTGAAATGCATTAAAAGACGTAAGAGAATGCCGACTAAGAGCCAGTCAAGGTAGTTTAACTTAAACCTACCCATCGTTATCGCAGACTAAAATTTATCTCATAAAAACAGAATACATGTTGATTTATTGCAAGAATTTTTGTACGTCACGGTGCATGTCAGCACGATAATCCCTTCACAGAATCGTAACCACGCTTCAATATTTTCGTTTGATATTTGCTGCTCTTCCACAATTAACGACCGTTTTACTCCAGTGACCGGTATTACAATTTAACAGTTTTAAAAGTTCATTGAGCTGTTACTTCATTTACAATTTTGAGCAAGACCAAACTGTTTATCAAATTCAACAAATGTCAACATTATCTTCATCAATTTTATTATTTAACGAAACATTGTTTTTCATTACAAGCTATTCCATATATCAATATACAGCTAGTGAATATTTGTTGTTTACCGAAAATATAAGATACATCGATTTAAATTATGTACACAATGAATTATTTCTGTGAAGTTACTTTTATTTCCGAATTTACGAGTACAATATAGTAAAACAGAAAAAGAGAAACGGTAAATATACAGGAATACATAAAGTTTCGTAAGTAATTGCAAGGGACCACACGTTACTTACATGCCACGAGTTTTCATAGCACTTAGCAATTTTGAAACGAATATGTGAGGTCTACTGCATTTAAGCAAATTAAAATTGTTATACATCTAACTATTTTATTTGCAACAGATTCACAAGTTTTGCATTTTTTAAACCGTGCATCAATATTTTAATGTTTTTATTTCAATTCCTTGTATGTCACGTGTTTTGTTCATTCATTTGTTTAAATTGTGAAGCATGTGACTTTACTAAGAATACACGCATTTAACTAAAGTCGATAAAGTTTGAAACAAATAAACGATAGATACATCGAGGTTGTTTTGCTTGAGTGATTTACCTATACAAAGCGCGGGTCTCAACAATGTTTAAAACGAATTAATGCCAGCTTGAAATAGTTTAACGGGGGCGTGGCCTATTGGTTTGACGCATCTTACCACCATCTGAAATTAACTTGATTGACCGCAAAGGAATCTATTTGACTGGCATTAAAAAAATTTGATATGGTTTGAAATGAATTAAAACTAATTTTTAATTTTTGTCAATCTTTATCAAATGATGATTAATCTTATTTAAATAGCGTTAATGCGTTTTTGTCCGTTCAAGTTAAATTCGGGTTACTAGTGACAATATCCCTTGCGAAATGGACAAGATATCATTTTACCATTTTGCAGGCTGACACTGACTTCCCAATCATTTATCCCATCAACAATTAAACTTTGGAATAATTTGAACATATCAGTTCGAAATGTAGACTCATTATCAAAATTCAAAGTAGAATTAAAAAACCACGACATTCGAAATGAGAATCAATCTAAACATTATTTATATGGCCCAAGAAAATTGAATATAATATTAACCCAATTTAGATGTTCGGCATCCTTCTTGAATTGTGACTTGTTTAGAGCTAACATTATATCTGATCCAACATGTAAATGTGGTTTGGATATTGAAGACATGCACCATTTTTTCTTTGATTGTCCTTTCTATCTAAATGAAAGGGCTATTCTTTTTAATGGTCTCAGCTGGCTTCCCGAAGGCTGCGAGTTGGACTTAAAACTATTGGTTTTTGGAAAAGAAACTCTTTCCTATGATCAAAATGTTCAAATTGTTAAACAAGTATTCAGTTTTATAAAGAGATCAAAACGATTCCTCGTAGCATAGTATCAATCTAGGTAAAACGCACATCATCATCATTATCATCATCATCCTAATCTCTGTCGTTCTTTCCACATTCCCTCTCCTTTTTTCAGTATAGTTTAGTAATATTTATGTTGTTCATATTATATGATGCATGCTCATGTTCAATTTGTATTGTTATATATATTGTATTGTGGAGAAGACTTTATAAGTATGTTTTATTTGTGTCTGATCCTTTTTTGCTTTGAGCAAATAAAATATGTTTAAACTAATTAAACTAAGTAATCTGTCAGAAAAGCATAGTGAGGTGATAAGATAGTATGAAAAGGTAGCTCCATATTATATCAAGATGTCTTTGTAGTATACGGCTTTGTCGTCATGAAACAGTAATATGACAGAATAGTATGAAAAAGTTGCTCCATGTTATATCGAGGAGATTGTATAGTATGAAACAGTTGCTCAATGTTATATTAAGATGTCATTTTAGTTTAAAATGTATCTTTATGATATAGCAATATCACATGATAGTATAGTAAAATGACAAATCTGTATGAAAAGGTAGCTCTATGTTATATCAAGATTTCTTCATAGTATAAAAGAATATCTTCATGACAAAGTCAAATGACAATATAGTATGAAGAGGTAACACCATGCTATATCCAAACGTCTTTATAGTATATAAATTTATCTTAGTGATATAGCAAATTGACAGAGTAGTATAGTCAAATGCCGTAAAATTTGCTTCATGTTATATCTCAACCCTTAATGATATGATTATCGTTATCATAAGGCAGCTGTGGCGTTCCATATTATATGGACAATACAATTATACACCAGCAAGAAGATTAAAACAATTATTGTGTATACAACTTTTATCTAATAAAATTATATTCGAAAACAATAAAGAGTTTCGAAAGATGATTTAAGATAATTTCATTCATTCAGCAGTGAGCTTTAAGTGATACCACATATAAAATAAAGGTTATAGTTGCAATTAAAAAGTACGGTATTTACTGTAAGAAAAATACAGCTTCTAAAATAAAATAAAAAACATTTAATGTTAATTTACTTGGTTTTCACAAAGTTTTGATCTATAAATAAAAACTTGATAAGAGTACTATTAAACTTTTAATTCCATTATTTCATCCTGTTTTTTGCTAAATTTCCGAATAGAACTTTATCCAAGTTTAACGAAATTATTATTTATGTTTTGTTATATATCCAGCCACCAAGTTTTATCCATAGGTTTTCTATTTTATTACACGTCTAAAATATGTTGCCTTAATCTTGGTTATCCATATTGTCTAACAGCTATTATTTCATATACTCTTGAACAATTACAGAATCAACTGATAACAGATACATAAAATTTTACGTTCTATTTTACTTTTGTTAACTTGTCGGATGCCTAAATATACATGTGAACCGTGTGGATACAATAATTTCCAACTATTGAAGAAAAAGAATAACAAAATATGAAATTATCTTTATGTCATTCCCCTGATTAATTGTCAAAACGTAAAATAGACAGTGATAGTACCAAAGATGGGTGGAACGAGAAAATTTATATTAGGTAGAGGTTTCGGAAACGAAAATCAACTTGCGACTAAAGTAATAAAAAGGTATTTTAAATTTTTCGAAACAATCTGTGAAAAGTTACTAGCCACTAGTGTAATTAATTTGCAACAACACTTACACAGGTTGGGAAAGGTAAACCGTCTTTCTTTCTTTGTATTGTCTTTGTTTCTCAGTTTATTCATTCGTGTGTATAAGTTCTTTGTTTTTTCTTCATTTCGTTTCGTTTTTGTTCTTGTTTAATGAATATCATTTCAATAAAAACTGATCTTTGTTATTTATTAAAAAAAAAAACAAAAAAAAAACAAATCAGTAAAAGGGAATTTGGTAACCTCTAAAAGAGGAATACCATAGCGAACAAAAATGTTATCTAGTAAAAATTCAAGGGCAGTTATAGTATCAAAGCAGGTCCAATTGACATAGTTCTTTTGTTTGTTGTTACTGAAAATGACCTAAAAGAGTTTGAACATATATATTCGCATTCTGACTTTTTAAATGCCCATTTAATTAGGTGTGTGAATTTTATCTTAATAAGATTATGAGGCAAAGTGGTGTATAGGGTAGAAAAATCAAAACTTTTAACAGATTCGAAATCACCAATATAAGCATGCAATTTATCAAGTACTTCCAACGAATTTATGACACTCCAAAAGTAATTAATTCCACTATTTTTAAAGGCCTTATTTGAACAATTTATTACCAGGTTTTCAATTGTACCAAGTGCACTAGTAAGTAGAATAGACTGTTTAGTAATGGAACAATGGCTTGAAGACGAAATAAATCTATATTTGTAAGGTCTTTTGTGCAGCTTCGGAAGCCAGTACATAGTTGGAACTTTCATTGTATTTGGTTCTGCTTGTTAAGAAATAGCTAAAAGTTTATGTTTGTTACAGATGTCATTTTCCGAAAATGGAGTCAGTTGGATTGTTGTGAATTCGTGAGTTCTTTTTGCAGAACCTCACTGTAAAATTTACGTCAAACAATAATGATATTATTAGCAGGCTTATCAGCCGGGACAAAAACGAATTCCTTGGCGAGTTATTCAAGCTTATGTTTGATACGCGAAATAGGGTTATTATGGTTAATGTTAGGAGTAAAATGTTCTTTAAAATGTTGTATACGTATATCAACTATGTTCATTACTGAATTAAAAAAAGAATCTAAGCATTTCCTGTCAGCTTTTTCTCGTTTTATCGATTTCGAGCAGTAAGTACGGAGTGAGTCGTGGATGATTTTACGACACTCATTCCAATTAATAATTGAAGACGATATTTAGGTCCTTTACTGAGGAATGATTTCAACTATCGGTCACGAACCATATTAAGGTCTCCTGTTATAACATGGGAACTGGGACCATAAATGTATTCGGAATTACTGCAATTTCATGACGTAGGTGTTTTGTCACAGATATTTACATCTTTACACACTTCGCTATAATTAAACACATATTTTCGGGTTGATTTGTTGTAAACATAACAAATAAGAGGGGGTTCAGTATTATCAAAATAGCCAGGAATTTGTTCTTTAACAGAATTATCATTAAAAATACCGGCAATATTTACAAAATCAAAATCTTTATTGACATATTTGATTTTAATAAAATGTTTTTTTTTGTGATCTTCAGGGCGATCAATTTAGGAAAACAGTTTAGAATAACAATATGCAATTATAATTTGGACGATTTTATACTTAGGACTGCAATATGGAATTGTGTTGCAACCCTATAAGATTTTATGTAATTTATTAACAGGTAAAGAACAGAGCTTGGTTAACAGATAATGTCTGCCGTTGATTTTTGAAATAGAAATTAGGTCCGGAATATTTGTATTGTTGGTACGAAATTTTCTTTGACTGCGATTTATTCTAGGAAACAATATACTAATCCACACCATTTTTAAAAAAAAGATATACTGCCAAATTCAAACAAACAAATGTAGACTGAATAACAGAAATATAAACGATTATTGAAGTGCACTTCTGTGCCATCGTTTATGATTATGACAAAACCGGATGTCGTTTCGTTAATATCGAAATTCTAAAAATACTGAATTACAAAAAAAGATATATTGGAGCTGTACAGATGTCTTAAGTAAAGGACCACGCATCATATATATGGAATCAATATATAGTATTTTACGAGAAAAATAAGCAAATGAGCTATTGAAAATAATACTTAGTTGGTTTTTAAAACACGATACTTCTCCATTGTTAACAAAAATATAAATGGCAGGCTATTAAATTTCTGGTGTTAAATGTATCATCAATTTAAGATATCCGGAGACGTGAAAAACACATCTGTTTACGTTGATTGATTTATTAATAGATAAATACAAACGAAATATGATTTGTTCACACACAACAGATGTAATAGAAGTTTTCAAATAAAAAAAATGTAGGCTCGATCAAATTCATGGTTTATCAGATTCACAAAAACTATCATTTGACTGGACACTAGATTCTGCAGTATCTCTTTAATGACACGAAAATGAATGTCACGTCATCCTTGTAGGGTTAAATATTTCTATAAATTAAATGAAAGGGTACTGATTTATATGGAAGACAAATTTAGTAAATTTCAATTTGGTTATCGATTTAAAACGAAGACAACTGACAGTTTGTTTGTACTAAGAACTTTAAGAAATAATTACATACATCTTGGTAAAAGACAAATGTATACATGCTTCATTGACTGGCGTAAAGCTTTATTTAAAAAAAAAATGGTGGTGAAGTTTGCGAAGGTGGCGATTAGTACATAAAAATTATGTTGGCGAAGTTGGCGAAGTTGGCGAACAGTACATAAAAAAATGTTGGCGAACTTGGCGAATAGTAGTGATTTCGTAAAGGTTGGCGAAGTTGGCAAGTTGGCGAACATTACGAACTCTTACATAATCCTGTACCTGTAGTGTTTTACAGAAATGGGAAAATTTCTTTTTCAGAGAAAGGTAATCGTTATTTTGTACAACTGCTCATATTAAAAAGTGTACAGTTATTTGAAATCACACTCGTTTATTCTCGCACTCTTAACACTTTTCTTTTTTCGAATGCTTGATGTTTGGATTACCAACATGTTGACCAAATTCTAGAGAAATCACCACCGAGTAGATAACCTGTCGAAAAATTATATACTATGGAGTCAAAAGTAGTAATTATGAAAATTGTCTATTAAACTTTAGTAATGAATGGAATGGGAAAATATAATCAGTGCACCAACGTAACAAACTAATCAGTAATTATGTGTTTCCATTTTGCATTGGAACAGCTTCCAATTGCTTTTGAGCATTTCTATATGCTCAAGTTAATATGTGTTTCGGATAAGCGAGATTTCTGAAATAAGAATGTTGGTAGGCAACACTTTTTTTTAAGATGAACTCAATACAATAAGGTATTTAGACATATTCTTTCTTTTATAAAACATTATGTGTTAAAATTGCAGTAGTTATTTAAATATCTGAGTTTGGACAAGAAGAATAAATAATTAAATTATCACCGTTTAGACAATTAACATAAGGAGAGAAACTAATGTTATCCGAATTTGGATAGAATACATAATACACATTACCAAAGATCAATAACTGTTCTTATCCAAATTCGGATAAGAAGAATACATGACCTACCTCATAGAGTTAAGTATGCAATGTGACGATCCTTATCCAAATTCGGATAAGTATATCTATATTCAATATTAAGTCGTCTTGGTCGTAAAAAAAATATTGTACATAGGAGTACTTTTTTTATGATTTTCTTTTCCGAATTAAAGGTACCCCAAAAAAAAAAAAAAATGTATATCAAGCAGCCTTATAATGAAAGACTAGAGTATACATTAATTTTCTTATCCTAATTAGTTAATAATGTGATTGATGATTTATTGTTGTTTGTTTTACGTCCAGTGGGAAATATTTCATGTACATGCAAATTTGAAAGCAAATTATTGACGGCACATTGGGTTCTACAAGTATTTCGTTTGTCATTGGTAAAGGTAGTATGTTAGACCGCAGTAGAAAAAATACCATCCAACATGCCCCTACCTAGAAAACGTTTGGAGTTGAATAAGTAAAACGTGTGGATGATTCAACAGTATATAAAGCATCTCAAGAAGGTGGCGGTGATGCCCCCTCCCTTAAATCCGCCTCTGAGTGAAAAGAGTTCTTGAAGTAGACATGAGTACAATTTTTTCATAGAGTTTTGAATTTGCTTGTCTTTCTGCGTGTTTTCAAACATGACGATTCGACCGAATCTAGTATTGTAGTTAAGATAAGCAGCACACAAACGGTGAAATGTCGACACTTCATTTGAATTTTTTCTATGATTATATGTAAAAACTGTCAAAATTTCTGTAAATAATGAAATAATTTAAGACCAAATCAAAACATGAAAAATTAGTTTATAATAAATAGTTCTGTAACCTGACCGTTTTAGCTTTAATATGATAAATAGTATCGTCAAATAATTGAAGCATCTCGTTGTTATATACATTTAGCATCTGCTTACTTTTTAAACCGTATTTCATTGGGCATAATGTATTTTATGGAGTGGAGTGTTGGAGTGGAGTATTGGAGTGAAGTGTTGGAGTGAACTTTTGGAGTGAAATTTTTGGAGTGAGATTTTGGAGTGAAATTTTGGGTGAAATTTTTGGAGTGAGATTTAGGAGTGAAATTTTGAAGTAAAATAGAAGACAAGAATAAGAGAAGAACTGCAATTACAATGTTATGTCCGAGATTTTCATTGAGAAAATGTATCAAGACATTTTACTATTAAGGATTTACATCAAAAGGTCAATTTCGGATACAAAAATGGGGTTGGGGGTTCCTGGCAGATTTTTTTCAATTGCATGAAATTGTAACATTCGGCACAAACAAATCTGTGGACCTATCATCGCTAGTTTTATGCAAAAAAAGTGCCTTCCAATCACCCATTACATTTATAAATAAATCAACTTTTTTGTAGTGGGTTGGGTCGGGTTCCAAATTCTTTTTAATCCTACATTTTGTTATGATAAAACACCCATGCAACCACGCATCCCAGGTTGCCTGATTAGGACCCGACACTATTTTAGTGTTTTGGCAGTTAAAGCTTGGGATGGTCATCTTAAGATGCACTATTTTAGTATAATCAAATATGAAAATTATTCACGAATATATTTATATATGTATGTTTTAATTCTTCATCAATAGATATAGATACTATGACAGATCTGCCATCATCAGGGGTCCAGCTGTCAATTTTATGTTAAAGTCTTAAACTTTGGTCAACTAAGCATATCTCCTACACTTTTATGTTTGCTATACGCAACTATTGGTGCAACATTGAATAATTGTACACAATCTTCGTCAAACTGTAATAAATGCCAGTGTTTCATGATACTTTTTTTATTTTTTATTTTATGTTTATATGGGTTATATTTAGTTATTAAAACTAACGGAATATTTTCTTGTTCCTTCGATTTGTTTTGCTGTAATAATTCAGTACGGTCAATTGATAAAGCATCAGTAATACTATCATCTATTTCGACGTTATCATAACCCCTATCTAATAATTTCACTTTGAAATTAGTTAGAGTGTTTATTAATTTGTTATGGTCACTTGTGTTTCTGTGTTTTTAATCTGCTGTATTGCTTCACCTTTAATAAATCCTCCGAATACATGCTGTGAGTGACAGCTATTTCTATGCAGATAGAGATAAGAATTTGTTTCTTTAAAATGTATTTCAAAGTCAAGAATCCCATGTGTTGTAAATCTTTGACCTTTAATTACATCAACATCTAAGAACGACATTTTATCGTTTGAGATTTCATAGGTGAACTTTAATAAGGGATTAAAATTATTTGCTAGACGAAAACATTCTGTAATTTCATCTGATGCTCAATCATATATTATGAATCCATTGTCCCTATATCTGCCATAATAGAATATTTTGTCTTTATGTTGAAATGCAGAAATTATTTAATTCATTATTTCGAAAACATATTAAGTATGTCACAGATTTCCGGTGAAGGGACTGCACCAATATTGCCGTACCTATTATTTGTTTATATATTTTCCCATCCAATTCAAATACATTGTTTTCTAAAATGAGTTTCAACAGATGTATCAATACATTCACCGGCGGAGCATTGACTTTGAAGTTTGATTGTCAAAATTGTCATAGGCTCGCTCAACGGCGCTTGAGGAAGACTAGTAACATCTGTGTTATATCATACGAAACCAGACAGGCTGTTTGCCATTGGTTTTAATTTCTCAATGATATTTATGAAAGATGTAGTATCTTTTTAATTTATATATGTAGACTGGTTTTGAATAAGAAAATAATCAACATAATGACCGATAAGTTCAGTTAAGGATCCACATTGTGATATAATTGGTCTGCCAGGTGGAATTATATTTAATTCATTAAATCCATCATGTTGTATTTGTTTGAACGTCTCCGTTTCAAGACGGTGAATTTTTGGAAGAATATAAATTCTCCCTGATTATGCATCTCTTAATTTTTGACCATTTGATAAAAAAGATTTAATGATATATTGTCTATAATGCCTTGGTCGTATAATGATTTAACATACTCAATGACCTTGGTTTTAAATTCTGCTTAAAATCTAATTGGCAGTAATGTTGAGTATTTAGTTGTCTTGTGACTTCTGCAATGTGGTCTAGCCTGTCTAAAATAACACAATTTGAATTTTTATCTGCCTTTTTTATCACTATTGTTTTATCATTTTTCAAATGCGTAGTGCTATTCTTTCGCCATTAGTAAGATTGTTTTTACACATTTTTTTCTATTGGTAGAAAAGATAATTATTGTTATTATAAAACACCTATGTAACCACCGCATCCCATATTGCCTGATAGGACCCGACACCACTTGTTCTTAATATACTATGTACTCCAAAATTTCACACCATTTTCTAACTCCAAATCTCGGACATAACATTGTAATTGCAGTTCTTCTCTTATTGTTGTGTTCTATTTTACTTCAAAATTTCACTCGAAAATCTCACTCCAAAAATTTCACTCCAAAATCTCACTCCAAAAATTTCACTCCAAAATCTCACTCCAAAAATTTCACTCCAAAAGTTCCCTCCAACACTCCACTCCAATACTCCACTCCAACACTCCACTCCATAAAATACATTATGCCATTTCATTGTATGTTGCTACTTAAATCGTGTTTACATATATATAATTTACACTATACTTGTATATAAAAATTATATATATAAACAAATACTTTACCTTTTGTAAACGAAAAAAATATATATATGTTTAATTAATTTCCAAGTTAGACAAGAACAAGACTCGATCACAAACTTTTTCCTGATTCATATACGCATGTACAGATTGAATACTCTGACGTAGCTTTCCTTGTATTTCGGTGACCTAAGGTTGAATGACTTCTTGTATTTTTGTTATCGTAACAGCCTCATCTGTTTAGTATTCATGCCGAATCATTACGCTGCACCTTTACTAGAGTGAAAAGCGGGAAAGGGTATACATAAAATTTATGCATATGGACTAATCCCTTAATTCAATTTAGTATTAGAACAGAAATCGAGAATTATTTTTAAAAAGATTTCAACAAAAGAAATCTGACTATTTCCGTAGCGGAGGGGTATTAAGTTTCATCCTTGTCCGTCTGTACGTCCGTACGTCCCAAAATTGGTTGCCTTTCTCTAACTTAAGTTTGCCTCACCCAAATGTTATGAAACTTAAACGCAATGTGTATTACCACACATCAATAATCAAGTGTGAATGTGGGTGGCGTCACTTTTACCGTTCTAGAGTTATGCGTAAACATCACAAATCCAACAGCGATTCCTGGTTTAAATTTGTTGTGTTGCATCATTTCAATGCCTCCAATGTCTAAACACGCGGCTGTGTTTTTATTGTGTTAGACATGCAATATGACGAGCTAATTTTGTTAGGTTCGAGCTGACAAAAGTGCTAGCAGTTCGCAGTATCACTACATCCGGATGTTGGCTTCGAGTTAGATTATAATATACTCGGGGGAGGGGAAGGGGGGACACTTCCTATGTAATGATCGAGTGGTAGGGATGAGCCGCTGGAATAGGTCACAATTTCATGCTCCATGATATATGAAAAGGGTGAGAAATTCAGATTAGATATATCACTAGGTTGATATTATCACTTGCTTGATTAAATCATAAGTATCTGAAACTATCAGATGTCAGTATTTATCTTTGATGCGGTTAAAGCACAATCGTAAATGTATCAGCTATTTGTCAAACCAATAAATCTCTATCTATTCCAATGTGGTGTTTCCACTGATGCTAGTTATAGATGCTATAAATCCGGCCATTTTGACATTTGCACCTAATTAACATTCAAAGGTTTGTATAAATGAAACATGAAACATGATAACAATTATTAAAAAAAAATTCCATAGTGTCAGCGTCCTTTAAGAGGAACGGCAATGTAAATTTTATCAGCTTTTCATTTAAAATTTAAAAAAATTCATTGAAAGTGTAACTCTTTGTGGTGTTACTACATTTATTTGACCAAACATATTTTATTGTCTATTGAAATTTCTTTACAACGAAAGATATATAAAAGGGGCAAATAGAGGAAAGTGTTTAAGAATTTATTGAAAAGCAATTCCCTCCCCTAAAAAAATCTCTATACTAATGTACCAGAGGTCTGTTTTTGTTAATTGATATATGACAAGATATAGATTTTTGGTAAACAAAATATATGAAAAGGGTGGGGTACTTGATGTCTCAACTGCTCACCCTATCAAAAAAAGATTGAAGTCCCCCGCCCTCCCCATCCCCCGAGATAATACAATGTATATAATATAATATAATATAATATTATCATTCTCTGAAACTGACATTATCAAGATGTTGGATTTCTAGATTCATAACATATTGGTTAAGTTTGGAGTAAATTTTTGTCATAAATCGGCATTACCATGGGAACCAACTGTGCCCTTTTCTTGTCGACTTGTTTCTTTATTCATATGAGTCTGACGTCGTACACGACCTTCTTATGAAGAAAAAAAAAAGCTAACTTTATCCGTTAACTTCACTTTTCGCTTTACAGATGATGGACTTTTACTAAATAAGTCAAGTTTGGTGGCTTTTTGGAAAACAGCTATCCCATCGAACTTGAAATAAAGGATACAACAGATACAGTTAAGTCTGCCTTATATCTTGACTTACATCTAGATATTACAATTGTGGATGGGTTGGAAACAATACTTTACGACAAAAGAGATGACTTCAGGCTCCCAATTGTGGACTTTCCATTTCTAGGTAGCACATTCCATCAGCGGATATATTTCTAGTCGTCGTAACCACAGGCCCGTTCTCCTGTTCCCCGAATGTGACCTACCCAATTAAACTTATCATTGGTTTTGTACTTACATGAGCAACACGACTGGGGCCACATTGTTGCATGATCTACTTACCCTTCCGGAGCACCCGAGATTACCCCTGTTTTTTGGTATGGTTCGTGTTGCTCAGTGTTAAGTTTTCTATGTCGTATTTTTTATATTATAACTGTTGTTTGTCTTTGTCTTTTTTTTTTTTTTTGCCATGGCTTTGTCAGTTTATTTTCAACTTATGAGTTTGAATGTCTCTTTGGTATTCTTCGCTTCTCCTTTACAAGACATGCGTGTTTACCGTTATGAATTGACTATAGATATAAGAAGATGTGGTATGAGTGCCAATGAGACAACTCTCCATCCAAGTCAAAATTTATAAATGTAAACCATTATAGGTCAAAGTACGGTCTTCAACACGGAGCCTAGGCTCACACCGAACAGTAAGCTATAAAGGGCCCCAAAATTACTAGTGTAAAACCATTCAAACGGGAAAACCAACGGTCTAATCTATATAAAACGAGAAACGAGAAACACTTATGAACCACATCAACAAACGACAACTACTGAACATCAGATTCCTGACTTAGGACAGGTGCAAACAAATGCAGCGGGTTTAAACGTTTTAATGGTACCAAACCTTCACCCTTTTTCTGAAACAATAGTGTAACATAACAACATAGATAAACACACTATAAAATATCAACTGAAATAGCTTAACTCAATCAAAGGACATATTAACACCATTGAACATACACTGAACAAATAAATTTGACCTATGATACAATGTAAATTCAAAATAAATAAACTAAGGGAAGAATAATAAAAGTAACATGTTATATCGGTATGAAATGTTAAACACTTTAAGAAAAACAATATGCTCGAACAAAAATATCAGCCATTTGCAATAACTTTAAGCACAGGTAAATAAAATAATTTTGTTGTTAGGTATACGTATACAGTTACAATAGAGAAAGGAAATATTTTAACAAAATAAATAATTTTGATGTTCATAGTACGAAGTGGAAATTTATATTAGTACCAAACACTTATCAAAGCTGGTATATAGACCAGATATAACCCTGAATAACATTAAATAACAAAAAAGCATTACAATTACTATCAACAGGTCAAATAAACAAGAAAGTACGATTTGAGAGTACTCGCAGTTACTGACAGCTAGTTAAAAGCCAAAACAATTAATAATAAAAATCATGCATCAGAGACTAAAATCAACTAAAACACATCCCAGGGATTTAGTATTTTAACGTCATGGACAGTCAAAGAAGACATGACTAGTGCAATGCCAAAATAAATGTATCGACAGACAGTAGGATAGTTAGGAGTTTAACCTCTTTATAGATCAAAATGAACGTGGGTGTGTCTTTAAACATCCCGTTTGAAAAGAATACAAATTTAGTTATGTTTTAATTTGCTGATGACAAAATCGATATTAGTGCCAATGTAAACTATATTCAAAGATCTAATTACAACATTGGTAAGATAACCTGAACTAATAAGTTTATTTAAAGGTTCGATGAGTTTACACGAATCATATAGTGATTTCCGCGCTTTAAGTACAATATTACCGTAAAATTTAGGATGTGAAATACCGTTTTTAATCAGTTTTCTACAGGTACAGCCAAATTTACTAATCAAATCTTTGTATCTATGAAAGAATTTAGTAAAAGTTTTACGTAATTTATGGTAAGGAAATCCCTGACTTAATAATTTACTAGTGATGCATTGATTACGTTCGTTAAAATCTATGACATCACTACACACACGGGCATAACGAACGAGTTGGGATATATACACACCGTATCATTGAGCCAAAGGAACATCGCCGTCTATAAAAGGAAAATTAACAATAGGGAATGAAAAATCGTCTCTTTTGTCGTACATTTTCGTATGGAGTTTTCCTTTAGAGATTGAAATGTCCAAGTCCAGAAAAGGACAACTACTGCTGTTTATGTTAGATTTAGTAAAAGTAAGTTCTATTGGGTAAATTTCGGTAGTATATTTAGAGAACTCTGGATTATTTAACGAAAAAATATCATCTAGATAACGGAAGGTATTGTTGAATGTATCAACCAAATGTAACAATGACGTGTCTTTACTGAGTTTGGTCATAAACTGAGATTCATAGCAATACAGGAATAAATCTGCTATTAAAGGGGCGCAGTTAGTGCCCATAGGAATACCTACTACCTGTCGATACACTTTATCGCCAAAACGTACATATATGTTGTCCAGGAGAAAATTTAAAGCTTCAATCATATCTTCACATTTCCAGTAAGTGTATCTAGCATACTTTCCTTTTTCGTTACAGAAAAGGCTTTAAACGAGTTACAGCAAATAAATTTGTAATGAGATTTTCAAAAGACCATTTAATTAAATATGAAAACTTTTTCTTGATAAGATTGTGTGGAAGTGTAGTATAGAGTAGAAAAATCATAACTGTCAACAGAATTAAAAGGACCATCAAAAGCATGTATTTTATCTAAAACCTCTAAAGAATTTTTAACACTCCAAAAATAATTAATACCATTATTTTCATAAGCTTTATTACAAAAGTTAATAACAAGTTCTTTGATAGTAGTAAGGGAGGTAGTTAGAAGAACTGATAGATTGGTAGTAGAACACTTACAAGATGCGGAGATGAAACGGAATTTAAATGGTTTTTTGTGCAATTTAGGTAACCAGTACATAGTAGGGACTTTCAAATGTTCGGAAGAGTATTTAAGCTGGGTAGTGGCAGTGATATGCTTGTTTACAATTTGACTCTCTGTGGAGCGTACGGACCTGAATGTAGATGAATTTGTAATTTCGTATGCCTTTATATTAAAAACAATTTAAGAAGATGCTTAAAATGAGAAAACAAACTAATGGCCTTTTATAGCAAACTATTTGAGTATACGGAATGAGTTTTTTCATTGTTGAAGGCCGTTCGATGGTCTTTAAATACTTACATCCACTTCATTTTAACTGTTGTGGATAGTTGTCTCATTGGCAATCATACCACATCTCCTTATTTTCTTTTTATTATGGTTACTTATTATCTTAAAACGGATCGAGGCCGGATGTGTCTCCTAGATAAACAAACGCCTTCTGATTTGTATGCATCACCAGGCAGGCGAATCCAGGCTTGCTATTTGTCTAATTATTTTGCCTCTTAAGTAAAAACAGGTTTAAATATGACAAGCTACGGAAGCGTATGAGCGCCACATAATTGATTTTTACATCGGATGACCGTGGGGGCATTCCGGTGTATTGTTGCCACAGACATCTCTACCCATGTGACTTTCTTTTTTTGACTGATAACCGAACGCAAATAACATTCCTTATTGCTTATTATATATCAATTTCATCAATGAATATTCATGAAAATATTTTTTTAGAACATAGATAAATGATATGAAAATGTTCTGTCGTGAGAAATATATATATATATATATATCAATAACAAATCAAGAATACCAAAAAATTGTGTAAACGCATGCGGAAGATTATTTCAAGAACTATTACGGGAAAATATGAATGCCTACTCAAATCCAATCTATTAGAAAAATCCAATTAATACAGAAGAGTGTCCACCATGCACTTGCACTGCACTATTATTAGAATAGTAAAAAAGAATGATATACAAATGGATAAAAAATTATATATACAAATATTAATATAATATTTAACAACAAACCAGAGTATACTAATTTGTATCACTATAATATAAAATAGTTATTACTGTGAGGTTGAATACCCTGTCATTTATTCATCATCCACGCACGAACTTGTCTCTATATCTATGTACCTTAACCTCACTTTTTTTCTGAGACAAGACTTTTGTGCTTGTGACCATCCACGAGAACTTGCGGTCATCCGATGTTTAGTACTTCTGGGACCTTATTCACAAAGCATCCGTAAAGTTACCGCACCCGTAAACGTTGCAGAATGGTTGCGGAATTGAAAATTTTGTATTCACAAAAGCTGCGGAAATTTCGCATCCGTAAACGTTGCGGAATACGTCCGGTAATACCTGAGAATATTTACGGGACATCATGACTCAAACTCCCCGGCAGTTCCAGCTCCGATCCGCATACTACTCTACACTAAAATTGATGGAGTAAAGGAAAATAGTTCCGGAACGGAAACGATCACTGTACGGAGTTTGGTCATGACTATCCGTAAACGTTGCGGAATCGGGCACTTGTGTAAATTAAAATTTCAAATCATTTTTACGAAAATATTTGTTTCAGGATAAAAAAATAACTGCAGTTTATCATAGGTACTTGGGGACAGGACAATTCTTTTTTAGGCCCTCCCCTTTTTTTCCAAAATCGGTTATTTTTTTGTTTTCTATTAATTCCAATTATTTTCGCATTTTTCTGACTTGTATTTTCTATTTACTATCAATTCCAAGTTCTTACTATCGACAGCGGACACTGATGTATATAGAGAGGTACTTGGGGACAGGACAATTTTTTTTAGCCCTTCACGGGGCCTCTTTTTTCAAAAATCAGTTGTTTTCTTTTTTTCTATTGATTCCAATTATTTTCGCATTTTTCTGAATCATATGAACAGAAATAATACTAGAAATAACTTGTATTTTCTATTTATTATCAATTCCAAGTTCTTACTATCAACAGCGGACACTGATGTATATAAAGAGGTACTTGGTGACAGGACAAATTTTTTTAGCCCTCCCCGGGGCTCTTTTTTCCAAAATCGGTTCTTTTTTCGGTTTCTATTAATTCCAATTATTTTCGCGTTTTTCTGAATCATATGTACATTAATATACTAGAAATAACTTGTATTTGCTATTTACTATCAATTCCAAGTTTACTATAAACAGCGGTCACAGATGTATAGCTCTCTATACATATAATACATCAGTGACCGCTATTGATAGTAAACTTCAATTAATTGCGTAAGAAATATGTTTGATGGATTATCAATAATTGTATTATTGATATAAAATTACTAGTATGCAACTTTGCAGAATCATCATTTAACAAATGAGTTTTTTTATAACGTTATGTGACTTTGATAAAATTTTAATAAGGCACCGACCATCCATCTTTTGTGCATTGGGCATGTTTTTTTTTTTTTTAGATAGAATGCTTTTCTCGCTGTGTTGAAGACCCATTGGTGGCCTTAAGCTGTTATCTGCTCTTTGGTCGGATTGTTGTCTCTTTGACACATTCCCCGTTTCCATGCTCAATTTTATGCTTCGTTTCTTCTGGAAATGTTCCTCTATATGTTATATTTACGCTTTATATCAAGGCAATACATGTTATTAAAGAACTTAACTCATCATGAAAAGACGAATACAAAACATTACACAAAAGCTACGGCTATTTCACTATGATCTATAACCCCGGGTGTGAACTCAGTTGTTACTATAAATTAAGCAGTTATCATTCGTAAAACCTGAATTCATATGACCCAATTTCCCATTACTCTCCCCCTTTTCCAACAAAAAAATATCCAATTTTGAGTTATTTTCTCCGAATTTACGTTTTGTTAACCTATATACATATATATAGGTGACGCATGCAGATTTTGCACGGTGTAAAGTGAAGTTTGCATCTTAATTAAATTGACCAAAAGTGGTGAGCAAATCGCACATTCACATAAAACATTTTTTTTTAACTTCTCATCACGATCGGCTTTCACTATGTTATTGAATTTGAGCAGTCTAAATACCAAGGATCCGAAATTTCTACGACTTCCACTACAAACAAAAAGGCCTATCAGTAGAGTCAATGAAAATACTGGACATGGAAATTATGAATATATGCTAATTTCAGGTTGTGTTTGTTGAAATTTTATATCGTCGGACAAAATTAACCTACAGCGGCAATATTTACTACAGGCGATTTGGATTGTCATCGGATCTACAACAGTTTGCCATTAGACAAGCTATAAAATACACAGTAAAATTGATACCACTGTACAACGGGATGGACGGAGGAGTAGCCTTCATCTTCAGCAGAATTAATGCATTTTGTACTTAATTCAACGTTATATGCGTCTTCTTTTTCATTCAACATTTGGTTGGTGAGGGTAAATGTAGAAAAGCTCTTCGGACTCACCAAATTTATACAGTGTTACATGCATCTTCATTTGCTTATAAGTTCCATTGAAATGTTCACTTTCTAAGTTAATTTTAAGTCCAGAATGGATTACACTGTGGTATTGTTTTGTAGTTTTATTCTATATAGACCAGCACCACCGATCAACAATACAAATTAGTTTACGAGAGACTATCATTATAGTATCCGTATGTACATGTACAACATAATTCTGATGAGTTTTTAGCATAGATTAATATGGTACATTTCAGTAAAAACTATCAGGAACCCGAGCAACCACAAAAAATCAAACCCACTCTCAATAACTTCAAATTCCATAGTACGTTATTATTTAAAAGTACCTAGCTTACAAGCAAGACAATTTCTGTCTTTATTTTCCTGTTCGGTTGGTTTAGTAAAGTCAAAGTTAAACTTGAATTGGCTAAAAGATTTGTCTAACAGTCGGTTACCCAATACGAATCACCTCATTATTAAGCAAATATGTGTCCAGCTCATGTCTTCCTGCGGACTGTTACCTTGTGAACTAGCGCGCTAAAAATCCGGCTCAGCGTGTCGGTCTAGAACAAAGCAGGGTTGATATTCATATTACATTAACATGTTCTCGTTCTGAATATGCATTTAATTTGCCACTGGATATTAAGCAGCCATCCATCATCATTGAAGATGAAATACATTTTTTACTTAAATGTCCTAAATACATCGAAGAGAGAAAGCAATTTCAAGATACTGTAGAACTTTATAAGGGTGCCAAATGTTAGATATTTATTCATAAATCTAAATTGTTTAATTTGTCTTGATGAATTGTTCAATCGGAAGAGGTAAATCACTGAAGCCTATTTTTGGTTCGCTTAGTTTTATCAGTAGTGGAACAAGGAACTTTTAAAAAGGGGGAGTGGTTACATGTTAATAAGGGAAGGAGGAAGGAGCCAAACCTTATATTTAGTTTTTTTTTTTTTTAGAATATGGAGAAAATCAGCAAAATAATATAAAAGATTAACATACATGGGCATCCATTGATTTTTTTACGATATTAAAAATTCAAAGACAAGTCCATCGGAACATTGTTTGGTATGCTTAAATTCAGAAATTGTAATATAGTGCTAAAATTTAAAGATATTAAGTCGTTTTAACGAGTTAGCTAAGTTGTTAAAACGAGTTACTAAGTCGTTGTAACAAGTTAGGTAAGCTTAAGTCGTTATAAAGAGTTAGCAAAGTCGTTATAACAAGTAGGCTAAGTCGTTATAACGAGTTAGCTAAGAGGTTATAACGACTTAGCTAAGAGTGACTAAGTCGTTAAAACAAGTTATGTAAACTAATGCGTTATAACGAGTTAGCTAAGTCGTTATAACAAGTTAGCTAAGTCTTTATAACGACTTAAAAATAAAACTACACCCTGACATGAACTGGCTTCCGTAGGAGACAGTCTTGACTTTGTTTATAGATGTCTGATATTAATTTCATCATTGAATACATTCAATCAAGTGCCATGATGGGAAACAGCAATACAGATCTTTATCTATTTCTATTCAATCTTATTATTTCAGGAGCCTCAATGGCAGAGTATTTTAAGTAGTTCATCTACAGTATCATAAGCCTGTCAAAACTATGAGTTCGAACCCCACATGTGACAGGTGTGTTCTACTCTGAGATTGCCAGTTTTCCTGCCGAAGGTTGGTTGTTCTCTCATGGAACTCCGGCTTTCTCCACCGATAAAAAATATCCGCGACGATGAAGCAAACAGAACTGAAAGTTGCGTTTAACACCAACAATTAATCAATCAATCAATCAATCCTATCATTTCACTATTTGTTGTGGTACATCAACAATTCTACAATCTATCGTGTGATTAGTTTTTTTAATAATAAATAACATACTAGTATCATAAATGTTTTATGGTTAACTTCCGGCGGAATATGCTTCACGCAGGACAATCGCCAATCATAAAATAGTTCAATAAATATGAACAAAAAGTATCGGTTCTGAAAAGTGGTTGGACCATGAGGATTGGCAGGACACTTTGCTTTGTATCAAATTCATATATTATTATCATATCATTTATGAATGTATTTTGTTATATAGCAAATATGGTTATGATAATCTAAAAAATAATCTAATATATTAAAAAAATATTTACTAAAATCAAATTAAAACATTAAAATAAAGGGGGAAACGGTGAGGGTGCAATGCCCCAAGTACCTGTGAGTTAAACAGTTGACTTTTTGTTAAACGGTACATTTAAATATTTCTTGAAGTTATTTTCCAAAGTTAAAATCGACACATATTGTGTTCATAAGGACAATTCGAAAATGACCATGTAAAAATGCTTTAACTTAAATTTTAATTTGAGTAAAATTAACTTTATTTCATTAACACCCAGTCTTTGATAGAACCATGCAAAAGGCTTATAATTGGGTCCACATGACAAGTCAACCAAATGTAATGAAATTTTGCACATATGTTATGATGGTCAAAAGAAAAAAAATCAAACTTTAGAATTTGATTGTATGCAATTTTTAGATTTTGAAGCGCCATCTACTGGAAAAGGCTTCCGTGTTGAAGGCCGTACATTGACCTATAATGGTTTACTTTTATAAATTGTTATTTGGATGGAGAGTTGTCTCATTGGCACTCACACCACATCTTCCTATATCTATTAATTTCCCAAAATTTCCACTAAAATGTCACATTTTTGTTACTCTGAATATGCTAGATATGGTTATGATTAGCCGGTATTTGAATTGATTCTTATAACAAGCATCATTTGTCCTTCGAAACTTGACAAAATGTTATAACTTGAGTATAGCTATATTTTGGGGCTTACCGGTCTAAAAGGGCATTTGGAGCATTTTTTGGATACTTGCTAAAAAGATCAACAAAAAGACATCAAACCTTTAAAAGTACTATAATTTTTTTAATGTTTTAAATATTTCTATAAAGATTTACATGTGTGCTACAAGTTTTATGATTTGTGAGCTGGGGTCTCTTACACCGTTACCATGGCAACGGAATAAAAATGTGTAATTTTCACAATAATCCGTGTATTAAATCATGAAAACTTATTTATCTTTTGACACTTGCATATGATATTTGGCATGAAGGTGTATTACAATAAGACAGTGCATCTCATAAATATTAAGTCCGTCAAATGACCTTGACCTTTGACCTCAAGCTAATTCGTATCTAGTACAAGTGTACGTCCGAATCCTTAAAATTATATTACGCCTATATGATTGTAGTACTTTCAAATCCAGTTTTAAATAATTTGGTTTTATATTATGAACGTCTTAAAAAGTAAGAAATGCCTTCAAGTTCATGTCGTGATCTGCGTCTCAGGTGACCTGTATAAAATTAAGCCTTGTCTTGTGAAAACGTACCCGAAAGAAACTTTAGTCTATTTTGAATTATAATGAATTATTCACCTTTAAGGTTGTCTTCTAGTCTTCTCATGAATAATATTATCATATTTAATTAGTTTACAAAAAACAAATCTAATTTTAGGGTGAATATAATCACATATTTTAATGATTAAAAGAAATAAGCACGTCAAACACATTGTCATGAAAAATCTCATTCTGTTTAGTGTTAAATTAGGATTAAACTTGTATTGGGATAAAAGATATTAGTGTATTTTACAGATATTTTTTTGTAAGACTCCCACTTATTTTTAACTAATAGCTTTTTTAGATTAGAATTTTGGAGCATACATGTTTGCAACCATTTACATTACAGAATTTTCCTACAGTACTGACAACGCTGTAACTGCACTACTATAGATCACACAACGTATCTTTTATATAAACATTTTTGATATTCAAATGATCAATTTCGTTGAACATTATTGATCAAAAACCATTTCAAAAGATATTTAATGATTTTTTTTTTTGCCATGGCGTTGTCAATTTCCCTCTACTTACGAGTTCTGATTGTCCTCTTGGTATTTTCCGCCTCTTATTTAGTTGATATTATTTTTGCCATTTCTAGGTACACAGCATACATACATTGTACATTATCAAAGCGTAGTGACTTTGTTGATCTTATTGAACTTGGAATAAAAGATACACATACAGTAAAGTTTGCTTCTGATTTAACTACCATTTAGATATTTACAGTAAAGGACAGATGATGACTAAAATTTTGGACCAAAATATGATTTTAATTTTTCATATTAAGAGCATTCCTTTTTATGTAGCAACTTTCAAGCAGCATATTGATATTTATCTCCCAGTCGATATGACATTCTAGAGCTTGCGTTCCAATCAGTATTTTCTACGGTTGTTTCTTACAAAGAAACTATTTAACTATTGCCTAGGGTTCCAAAAAGTAATTTTTGAAAATATTACAAGGCCGTAACTAGACCCCAAATAGTAGTGAGGCGAGGGGTCTGGGGACCGCTAGATCCCCAGTGAGTGCAGGGCAAAGCCCTGCTAGTGGGAACAGGGGGACAAAGCTCCCCATCAAGCTCCGGGGTTTTATGGGTAAATGAAAAATAAACAACTATGTATACCGGACAACAGATGAAGAAATTGATGATAAACAATTGCAATAAATGCAGAAATACATTAAAAGCTGACAAGTTGTTATTGTTGGAATTTTTTTTTGTATAAACCACTACAAGTAATTTTTTATATTGAAGACTTGATCACTTTAATAGGCCACTAGTCTAAATGCAACATATAAAGATAGTCCGTAAGATAAATTCGTTACAAATTGTGCTAGTAACCTTATACGATATAAATGGAGTCCGTAAATTCCATATGGGTTGAGATCGAACACTAGTGTCCTCAATTGAGGTATAAACCTAATGGGACAAATATCTAAATGACAACAATGAACAAAAACCTATACACATGAACCGAATTTCAGGCTGAAGATGGTCGATAAGCTCTAGAATGTCATATCGACTGGGAGGCTCCTGACTTCGGATAGCTTGATACAGGCTGTGGTTGTGGTTAAACAAGTCTCTGAGCGCTCAAACCTCATAACCGGGGACATTGGTGTAACATCACAACATAAGAACAAGCTGTGTAAATTAAGTAAAAAGATTTCTTGAGATAGACATAAAGCATAAAAAAACTTTGAAAAAGTCAACAGAGACAAAGTAACGATCTGGATGGGCTCGCAGTTATTTAAAGCTTGTTCAAAGCCAATTGCAACACATACATACATCAAGATTTCCAAGAGTAAAATATCAGTAAACATCCAATGGATTTTGTATCAAGACAGCATAAGCAGTATGAGAAAGAAATGGCAAAATATTAGTATTGTAAGGATGTAGGACCAGAAGTGTTCATAACTATTGCATTACAGATTTTGTTATGATTTAATAAGTTATTAAGGTAGTTCAGGGGTATAGACAAAAAATGACAGAATTTTCTTATACTTTGCCAAAATGAAGATTTTACTATGCTTTTTTCAAAAAAAATAATAAAAAGTATAGGTCACCGCGCTATTTTTCAAGGTACGAGTCGTTCAAAATTGCCAAAATTTGCTTAGATTGTTCATAAAAAAACACATTTTTGTGCATAAAAAGAAATCTATAAGACAGAATTTTGAAATAAAATATGAGAAGATAGGTTTTATAATATAGTTTTAAGAAAATGGAAAGAAAAAATGGTGTCACCGAACTCTTGTTCTTGCTACAAGTAAAAAATGAAAATTTCCCTATATGTCCAGTATAAATTTTGTACTAAAAGAGTTATCTCCCCTTAAATGGCTTTTTTGAAATATTGATTCTAAAAAAAACAAATATTTGGTATTTGTTAAAACATTATCGATAAAGCAATGAATCACTAACTTTTCTTAATATAAATAAACAGTGTAACCAATAAATTGCAAATCTGTCTCCAAATTTGCAGATTTGGGCAAAGAACTAGACCGATTATGTACTGTGATTGTACAATTCAAGATGGCGGTATACCCCTGAACTACCTTAACAGCATCAAAGATAGCACCGATAAAGATAAACAAATTTTCTAAGATCTTTTACAGTTTTCAAATGATAAACCTTTACGAAAAGATCTATTAAAAGGATTAATATGATTAGACAGATCATATATAAACTTAAGGTTTCAATACACAAAATCACACTTAAAAATTAGGATGAAATACCCCGTTTGTAATAAGGTTTCTGAAGGCACAGCCAAATTCCAAATGAATCTAAGAAAAAAATAGGTAAAGGGTGTTTTAAAGTAATTTGTCGTTATACGAACCCATGAAAAACGTCAATACAGGCATTGCCTCGGACTACCTGTTCAAGCTTTTTAATAGTGTTTTGTCACTAGTACAGGTATCATGATTCTCTAATCAGCAAAATTGACATATGTAACTTAATGTGACGATGATAAAATGGAGGGAATGAAAAAAGTACGGACTAAGCAGGCGAATTGGTCCTATGTTTCAATGTCTGTTTTCTATATTGTTACATATAAATTATTTTACAGAGATATTCTTTATTGTCAAAGCAAATACAGATACATTGTATAAAATTACCGTTTATGTTTTTTGGCAAGATTATTAACGTTATTCGCTATGAAGGTTTCAATGACAATTTTCATATACCCCAAAACAACACGAAACTGAATATTAATATTTTGAATTACAATAAAAGCTATCTGATAGCACACATTTTCAGAATTTTTCAGAATTTTGTTGGGGGAGTCCCCTTTTCCCGAGGTAGAAGCAAAACTTCGATGCGCATATGATTCTTCCGTACCAATAACTGTTGTAGTGTTACACCCCTGAATACATGAAACTCTATTTACCAATTTGGTTTCATGGTAATGTGGTCCTTCCAAATGCAGAAAGTAATCGGTTCGTTTCTTGCCCAGGTCAATACAAAGACTATAAAATTGGTATTTATCATTTTCCGGCTAAGTTCGCGGCATCTGTTTGTAAATGCAAAGACTGGTCGGCTTTGAATAAAAATAGAATGTCTTGGTATAGTGACAACTATAACCTTATGAACTTGCAAGTTATATTTAGACTTAGGTTATTGGTCTTATACAGCAAAGTAATCGTATAACATGATCTCGAGTAAATATGCTTTTTATTCTGTGAAGTTACTTCTTTTTTTTTAAACATTTTGAACACAAAATCTATATTTACGTTATGCTTTACTTAAAAATGGATGATACATTAATTACATCTAGCATGAGAATGAATAAAAGTCTTAAATTATGACTATAAAACTAGAAAGTCAACAAAAAATATTAACAGTTTTCATATTTCACACTTCCGTGAGTACTTCCTTTGCTTTCTTAAATATTTTCATCTTCATCTGTACGTAACATTAAGCGCCGCTGTTTGACTAATTATAACCTGGAATTGAGGTCCCAATCCTGTTTAAAATCTTTGAAACGAGAACTCGAGAATTGTTGCCCGTTGTCAACCACCACTGCAGAAGGTGTGCAATATCTAGCAAACATTGTACCTTAATGCTAAGACGGTTAACATACATGACAACAACAATGTCAACAAAGCAATATCATGATTTTCAATGTAGTAGTCTATTCCAAATAAATAAAGGTTTCCTTTGAATATAACAAAACTGCTCTTAGCCATGACATACTGTTTGATAATTTGAGTGATTTTGAAACTTATTGCAGATTATACAGTATACAATATCAATGTTCAAATTACACTACGAAGTTATTTATTTGGCACGCTTTGGTCTTCACTAAACATTGATGTTCTCGTATAATTTCAATAATTTTTTTTAAAATGTTTTTGGTAAAATAATACGTTCCAAATATTTTTGGTATAATGATACGTTATGTGTTGTAAAATGACGTTAACAGTACCAATTTTATTGCACCAGATACGCATTTTGAAAATAAATGTCTCTTAAGTGATGCTCTTGGCCGAAATATTTTAAAATCCAAAACTTGATTCAAACATTGAATAGCTGATTAAACTATAAGGGACCAAAAGGTAAAAGAGTTCATCACAAAAAGTTATTTTGTACCTGTTTTTCCAATGTTATGTCTCCCCTTGCTTTTCGGTCATCGTTAATGCAACTTGCTCTAAGTTGAATTGACAGCGGTTGGGCTAGAAAGGGCTAAACGCATAATAAATGAAAACAAGGAAACCAACATGTTATAAATTTCATGCGTCCGAAGCGCTTTTCTGGATTTACCTTCATCAGGAACGCTCAAAGCCGAATATTTGAAATTCAAGGATGAATAAAACAGTTGAAGAGCTATATAACTAAAAAAAAACCTAAAAAATAGCCAAATCCATCTTAGGCCAACTTTGGCCGAGGGAGTTGAAACCTTAGTTTCTTTATAATTTCAAAATTTTTAAACGGACAATTTTAGAAAGGTTTGTTATAAATCATATCAGTACCGAAGTATTGACTACTGAGCTGATGATACCCTCGGAGTCCACCAGCAGAGGTATCGACCCAGTGATGTAAAAAATGAAAACAACACGTTATAAATTTCATGCGTCCGAAGCGCTTTTCTGGATTTACCTTCATCAGGAACGCTCAAAGCCGAATATTTGAAAGTCAAGGATGAATAAAACCGAAAAAGTTGAAGAGCTATATAACTAAAAAAGACATAAAAAAAGCCAAATCCATCTTAGGCCAACTTTGCCCGAGGGAGTTGAAACCTTAGTTTCTTTATAATTTATAACCACTGAGCTGATGATACCCTCGGGAAATAAAGTGTCCGCAAAACTAAGTTGGTTTAAAGTATATAGTACACTTTCCCATAGTTTAGTTATTTCTCATTTGAGTAGAAGGTGTCTTCAACAATAGAATTGTATCTATATTTACATATATGTATGGACAAATATTCTATGGTTAAATCATACCTTATTTGGGTATAAGTTGTCTTCAACAATAAAACGGTGTCTGTATATAATATATATATATATATACATAATAATTTTGTATGATGAATAAACTCTTCATAGATTCAAGGATTTAAATTTTGTACGCCACACGTGCGTTTTGTGTACCTTAGTTGGGTATGAGGTGTCTTCAACAATAAAACGGTGTCTTTATTTATATATATTGAATATTTTTTCATGGTACAATTATACTTTATTTTGGGTACAAGGTGTTTCCCAAATACGTCTCAGCATGCTAACTGACACTTGATGAATAGTAACTAATTTGTTATCGTTATTTTTACAATTGCCAAAATCATAAGCTAGCATAAAACCGCTAATAGGATGCAATCTTAATCCAAGTTTTTTTATACACAAAGCAACATAAACATCTTCCAGATGAAAAAACGGAACATCTTTTGATATTTTCACTATTTTTGTGACAACATTCAAACTGGTGACGTATCCAGTACCCGAACAAAACCCTGGATATGTTGTTTGTGGATAACTTTTAAATGAAGCATACCATTTGGACCGTTTATCTCGTATAGGATGTGCCAAATGAGCACAGCTTCCTCAACGGCAGTCTGTAAAGCATTGGCGTTTTGCTTTATGACTCTAATTAGTCCAGGAATATGAACATACATATCATCATCTGTTTTCATAACGAACTGTGCGTTTTTACAGTGTTTTGTTGCCCATTGATAACCCATCAATGTTTTGTAAGTGAGATTATTGTATGCGTCCTTAAAGTTTCCCAAAATAATATCCTTGGTTTGGACGTTTTCATTCTCTAATTCTTTAGTCATTGGCGATTCGCCAAGAAGAAATACGTATCTGATATGTCCTTTGTTCATTTTTGTATGCGTCAACCAAGTCTCTCTTATAGCGTTTCGACTCAACTTATTTTGAGGAGAAGATGTTATCATAATCAGTATATTGATAGACTCGTTTCTTGTTTTACAAATGTCTTCATTGTTGATGATAAAGTTAAAGCTTTCTGGGAAACAACCAGTACATTTCTGTTGCTTGTCTATTTGTGTTTGTTCAACAAATTTTTTAGTACTAGTATGTAAAGTTTTATTTAGTTCAACAGTTTTTTGGGTACTTGTGTGCAAGTGTTGAAGAGTTGTCAAAGTTTTAATCTTTTGAAGAACAACTTTTGTGTCACCTGTAGCATCATATAACAAGATTGGTTTCACATAAAGCGTTAAAATCTGACGTTTGTGTATATGTACCAGAACATTGGAAATACAATTCCGAGTACAATAATAAATGGAAGCAGACGTACAACTTCCTGCCTGAAATTCCTTCGCTTCATGTGACTAGTCTTATGCATGTTGTTTGGTTTTCCTTTGTGAAGGTACTACGTAAATCTATAAGAAAAAAAAAAAAAAACAGTTTGATATAAAATAAAGGTTTGAAATCATACATACATACAAATTTCTTAAACCAACACTTTCCTATTTAATAGAATCGTAGTTTAATAAACCTAAAACAAAACGGAAAAAGTTTACACTAATTCGTTTTGGATTTTGGTCATTTTAAAAGTGCTTGGAATATGTATTGCAAAAGGAACTTTGTGAGCTCCTCTCAACGCAAAATTGGGCGTTTATTGTAATGAATAACATTAAGACCCAACAACGTTTTAATAGATACCCACGTGTTTGCAGTGATAGTTCAAATTACAATGAAGGTAATATTTTCAGGACTAAACACTTTATCAACTAGGATGTAAATATCTCAAACTGGTCATAACATTTTCAAAATTTTAACACAAATATTGAGATTAATCAAGAGAAAAAAAAAAAAAAAAATAAAAAAATAAGAAGTTGTCAAAGGTGCAAAAACATAAAAAAACCAACCCAAAAGTTAAAGATGAAACACCTTTGCCAAAATAAAAAAAGACTATCAAAAGTCCACAACACAGAAAAAAATGGTTACATAAATCTTATCACAACAAATCCAGAGTGAAACTAGGTGTTCGGAAGGGTCATTAGATTCTGTTTCACTTGTGATAATCGTGGTGTTCTCGGGTTCAAATAAGTTGTAATTGATGATATTAATTTATCGTACAAAAATAAGTTATGCTACTTAAAGAAATTCTCTGTCGCTTATGCGTTATCGAAAGAACGAAAATAATGCAAGATGAAACAACGAAATTAAAACAAAATCAACATGAATCTCTTTATACTAGAGTTGATACAGGGCTATACGGAAGTGTATGCAATTTATGGTCTTACTTTTAGAAATTTAATGAAAAGGAAAATTTAGCACATGAGTTTTTATGGTTATATTATTTATAATGAAAACAAGTTTAGAAAATATCCTTTGAATCGTTTGTTCTGTTTGTTTTGGCTAAGTAGACTTATTGACAAAGGCTAGAATTATGCCATTGTTATCGAATCATTATTCTCCTAGTTTAGGGGATAAACATATATTCTTTAATTCGTTTAGTTACAAAAATGTTTCACTGTTTTAATTTCCTTTGAAATTATATTAAGATTTTCCGTTGGCATTGCATGCGATAGTTTTCATTCTGTTTGGTATGACGTTTCTGTAAAAAAATGCCTGTATTATTGTTCTTGTTTATGTTCATAGAAATCCACTTAACTGGCCAATGATTACCTATTTGTTTATTTTGGAGATCTGTATGTATTTATCAATATATTTTCATTTACGCGTCGTACATTTGTATGTTCGTTATGTGCAATTACGCATGTCAATTATGTCAAAGGAAAATTAAAACAATATAAAATACTATCTTTTGGTCTTTGTATATGTAAGAGAATGATAAGCCCTTTCTTCATGATTAAGAACGAGCGTTTGCGAGTACATATCATGAAAAAAGGGATTATCATTCTCTTACAAACGTGGAATATTGTAAAGCGATCAGGCCCAAATAATCTCTTGATTGGCTTTAATCAAGATTTTGTTTGATTTTTAGTGGAGTGTTTATTATTAATGCACGACTTCCTTTTTAGGCATTTTATTTATGGCTAAGTCGTTGTAATGTAAAGACTATCTTATAATATGGAAAAATTTATTGAAACTGTGTTTTAGGCATTAGATGAAACAACAAATACGATGAAATGGTAGAAATTGTTTAAGTTTCCTAATTGTTATTATGAATGTAAATCATGTAATCTATCAGTTAGGAAGTATTTTTTCGTTTATTTACAGTTCAAAATCAATAAAATTCTAAATTTTAATCACAACTAAAGTTTCATCCACAGCCAATATTTGATTCCGAAAAACGTTTTCATTAAGTAATGTAATTAATTCAAATTGAAATGTTCATATAAAATGACTTTGATGAAATTCAAAGGTTGATTTAACCCCCTGTATGAAAAAACTCTTCGTACCAACCGCGGATCCAGTTATCTGAAGTTTTGTAAATATTTAAGTTATATTTAGTTGAAAGAGCTTTTTTTTTCTTTCTTTCTTTCCTTTTGCTTATGATTATGTTTATTCTTTATTTTAATTTTGAAATTATTAATATTCAAATTATAACTTTAACGATTCCAATTTTTACTGCACCAGTAAACTTCAACTTATTTGTTTCTTGTTTGTTTAACTATTAAATTTGAAATCAATTTCAATCATAAAATTTAATCCCGTCAAGTTTATCAACGACTTCGGGCAGTAATAACTCATTACTCACTGTTAGCAGGTATAAACAACAGAACAATCCCTTACTAAGAACATGAGTTACATTCATTCTTCACAGTTAAGAGACCTAAAATCCTACAATTCCATTGGTCCAGAGCACTTTACTATATTCTAATTCAAATTAAATGCCGTGACCCAGACCATGACAAATTAAATCTTACCAATTCCCACACCTTCAATGTAATTATTTTAAAATGCTTAATCTATTCGGTAGGAATATAATTTTTCACTTTAATCCTTATCAATTGTGGATAGCGTTCATCTCTTTAGAATTGTTTTTATTGACAAAATGCTAATTTGCTATTTATTGCAACTAACACGCACACAACTTGTGAAAATTGTGGACATAATTTATTTAGCATTTTGCTAAATCTTGTTAACGTTTTGCAGTTAAAGCGTCCCTACTATATATAAAAAAAAAAAAAAAAAAACATAAATTATCTATTTTTTAAGCTTTGCTAATCCTTTTTTCGTTTAGTGTAAACAATGTATTTCATTTTTCTCTCCCAAAATATCCTTCCAGAAGTTACCAAATTTGTTCAAGAAAAGGTTTCATAAAAGATAAATCAATATAAAACATAAGGATTTCAGTATTTGCAGTAGATTAAACTGATTGAAAGCTTAAGGAGGAGGTATAACAGGCGCCATTATTTGGCCCTTGAAATTGTGAAAATAGTAAAAATTCTCCAATCCTGCAAATACTATTTTAGTTATACTGATAAATAAAATAGTGATATAAACTGAACCTTTTGTTAAAATTAATCACACGCAGAAAAAAAAAGGAAAAAGTTCTTTTACCTCTATTGGCAGCCTTCATCTCAAAATGAGGCTAGTACAGAATTTGCAGTTTTGCGTGAAATAAAAAAAAAAAAAAAAAATGAAGCCTTACAGGGAATTTGCAAAACACAATTGAATATTGATACTAATATCTGACAGACTACTGTGAAGATCGGAGGAAGTTATCCCATAGATTAAATATATTCATATATGTTGTGTAATTGGTAATCATACCGCATCTTCTTATTTCCATATGTACCTTCTCCTTTGTTATGTCATCTGTACATGTTTGTATTTAGTAGAAGCCGTATCTTAAAAGAGAGGCAAAAATACCAGAGGGACATTCAAACTAATAAGTCGAAAATAAACTGACAACGTCATGGCTAAAAAAGACCAGAACCAACAGACAAACAAAAGTACACAACATAGACTGAGCAACACGAACCCCACCAAAAACTTGGGGTGATCTCAGGTGCTCCGGTGCTCCACATGTTGCACCCTTCGTGTTGCTGATGTTAGTACAAACCCGGTAATAAGTCTAATTCCGTAGGTCACATTCGGGAAAAGGGGACGGGATTATAGTTACGACATTAGGAACATATACGCTATCATCTGTGAAACGGATATTCCATAACAGTCTACCAACTCGTGATGGCGTTCGTAAAACTTACGAAGTGATCATTTCAACTTCACCATTTGGAACTCTTGGTTTAAAAGCTTACAAGTGAGCAACCATCCTCCATCAAGGAAAGCCTGATAGGAAATACAAGCCCTGGAATATCATATCAACTGGGAGATATATAATCCGTATGCAGGCGCTGCTGGAATGTTGCTATATAGAAATGGAAAGTTCACAATTGGAGACACATTGCTGGCGTACAAATTTGAATCTTGGTATCTATAATGAGTTTAGTTTTAACCACTGGGTCGTTGCCACTGCTGGTGGAGTTTTCACCCCGAGGGTATTACCAGCCCAGTATTCAGTATTTCTGACATGGTCATAGTTATAAATTAACTCTTTACAAAACTTTACATTTTTTGAAAAATACCAAGAATTTTCTACCCCAGGAATAGATAACCTTAGCTGGATCCTCAATGCTCTTCAACTTCGTACTTTATTTGGCCTTTTCAACTTTTTTGATTTGAGCGCTATTGATGAGTCTTTTGTAGACGAAATGCGCTACTGGCGTACAAAACTTGAATCCTGGTATCTATGATGAGTTTATTAATGACAACTAAAGCTTACATCTGCAAACGATTCCAATACTTTGATCCTTTTTACGAACACATCAAAGTTGTTGTTACGTAATCACCATAAATACCTAGAAGTGTAGATATTCGTGAATAACACAGCGGCTTTCTAACAATAAAATAAAAGAAATTACACCCCAAGTTTTTCAATGATAGAAACATTCAAAGCTTGAAATAACTCCGATTCTTTAAATCTAATTCTATTCCCTTTTTCTATTTCAACACGGATTACGATTAGTCCATTATTGATATATCTAGGATACAGCTAATTAATAATAATCATGTAAACAAAGGTGACAGTAGTTAACTGATATTCAAATTTCATTTATCAATTATGAAGATATAAATCAAGTTAAAACAAACAAAGCTTGATGGATTCGAACGAAATTAAAAAAGAGTTAGAACAGGGCATCGACAGGGTAAACGTCTTCCACTACGCATGCGTCATCCGCCATACAAATGAACAATCGGGCAAAATGTTACAATCGGGAATAAGACACAATCGGCAAATGCAAGATCAAACGTCTGTTCTGGTTTCTAAAAATCTAAACTCAAAACAAAAATGTTGCTAGTAAGTTAAGACACATCGCATCGATCAACGCATTTGTAATGGTGACCGTAAAACTTATATAGTACCGACTGCATCCTCATAACTCTGTTTGAACAGTGTTTCTATAAGAAGCATATCACTATTAATGAATTCCGTATAGTGTGAACATACACGAGCGTAAAATATCAATTAAGAAATGTTAACGACGTATGATGGCGCAGACGGTATGTTACTACTGAGAAATGGGAAGTTTACTTTTAGAAAAGTGAAATCATCACGTATGAATTCTGCTTCATATGAGTGCAAAACAAGTCAGCCATTTGGTGTGCACAATGTGTACGCATATGAGGGAAGACGGTTGAGATATGTGACTAGCCACGAGATTTGCAGGCTTATTGTGGTATTTAAGCTTAACGATGTATGCAGGAAATAGTACTTCCGCTTCACACAAAAGCATTTTTGTACTTGCCAGCAAAACATGAAACCGAAGTTCAAAAATACTTTGAGACGACAATCAAACTATATTTAATTGATTAAAATAGCATTAAGACTTTTAATTCAGTATAGAAATAAACTTGTATGTAAACAGAATTTGACATAAACGCCTTTTTTCTCACAATGCAGATATATCTCCATAAGCCTGGAAATGTCATGGCGGGTCACATATCAGTCTATCAAACTACTATGCGTGGGAACCATTTTGTTTTAAATATGTACTACTTTCCAGTATGTTCTTTTTTGACCGCGCCAGATTTGGTGGTGTAACATCTTCTAAAGTCTATCCAAATTATTTTGCAAAGGATTCTGCTCAAGCCGGTGCTAGGGGCCGTCTCAAACTTGCAGTGAGGTGAGAGTTTTTTTTTACTCTGTGTTGAAGGCCTTACTGTGACTTTGAGATGAAGAACACCAATAAAATCGCTGTTCACTTGTTCTTTGTGTATTGTTTTTACTGTGCATGTACTGATTTTGTGTCATGAATGGATACCCCATATCTTTTATTTTTTCTATTAAACAAAACGTTTAATTTTTACAACGAAAAGAAAAAATGAGGTGAAACTATTGTTTTAATACTCTGCCACCTTCATCAGGATCAAAACTGATAGATAATCAAACGATAATTGGTATTTATGAATGAAAGATCTGTCAACGTAATGGAATTGCAGCAAGATGAATCATGATTATGTACACTTAAATATAAACCCGTTTATTTAGAAAAAAAATCAAGGTTATTTGATTCATGAAAGGTTTTAAATATTTTGTTTGAACAAGTTTACGTTTTGAGGCATCAAACGAGCAGTGTTTTCACAACTTAAAATGCTAATATTTAAAAACTTATTTTGTTGTTCTGGAGTAGAACACAACTAATTAATAATAATTATTTAACTTAAGGCGACAGTAGTTAACCGATGTTCATATCTGGAATTCGTTTAGGAATGACAAATCAAGGTACTAGAAACCAACAGAAAATGAGGGATTCGCATGAACTCTAAAAAGAACGGGTGAGTCGACAGGGTTAGAGTCGCCTACTATGTATGCATTACCCGCGATGCGAATTCACAATAAGTCAAAATGTCACTATCGAGAATAGGACACACTTGGGAATAGGACAGACCTGATGACTATATACTGGTATATGAAGATCTAAGACAACGAAAACATGTCGAGACACCTACACATTGTATTAGTCAACCAATTCGTGATTGTGACCGTACAACGTATGATAAGTCGATGTCAGTCGTTTTTCCTCATATTCTGCTGGAGCAGTTTTTGTGTAAGAAGGACACTCCTTTTAATGAAGTCCGTTTAGTATGAAAATGCACATGAAGGTGATGTATAAACTGAGATATAAAAAGGCCATACGATGGATCATACTGCTGAAAATAAGAAGTTAACTATTGAAAAGTTCAAATCATTACATTTATCACAAATGCTAGTTTGATGTCGTTCATCTGTGTCAATATCGATAAAAAGTTAACTGGGATATGAGATGAATTTTAAATAAGATAATGAAGTAATCCAAGATATATCAACTTTTTGTTTTTTCCAATGGACCTCTTTTTCTGATTTAGCAATTTGCTGACAGCTAGCATAACAATCAAATGACACCATGATAGAGAGTTTACAAGGAAGCTATTGAAACCAGAAATCCAAGTGGTGAAGTTGCAATCATCCCTTCGAAAATTTTACGGACGCCATCACGAGTTGGTTGACCCTTATGGAGTATCTGTTTCACAGATGACGACCAATATGTTCCAATTGTTGAAACTTCAATCCCGTCGTCTTTTCCTCGAATGTGACCTACCAAATTAGACTTATCACCGGGGTTGTACTAACATGTGCAATCCGACGGGTGGTGCCACATTTGGAGCAGGATCTGCTTACCCTTCCAGATCATCTGTGATCATCCGCGGTTTTTGGTGGGGTTCATGTTGCTCAGTTTTTAGTTTTATATGTTGTATTTTGTGTGCTGTTGTTTGTCTTTTCGTTTTTTGTCATAGCATTGTCAGTTTGTTTTCGACTTATGAGTTTGAAAATCCCTTTGGTATCTTTCACCTCTCTCTCAAATTTTAAGTCTTCCCCGAGGCCTCTTCAGGATGTAGCAAAGTGTGACTTTTGACTTTTTATTAATATTAATGATTTATAAATAGATAAGATTTAAAAACAAACTTGAATCCGTGTTAAATTGAAGGCTTAAACACCATTGCTTTTCTCTGTCGTATTTTGTAAATCATTTCGTTTTTTGCTGAGAGTATTTATATAAATATTGAAGTAAAAATTTATTCCATCATAACATTCTATAATTCATTACATACTAAAGGAATAACAGTCAAATCCGAAATGACGGCGGCAACTCTTTAACCTCAGTACTGTTATTCCGATTCTAATGAACATGATGAATTACAAAAAGAAAAAAAATACGTAGAGCTTGAAAAAATTTAGATTTGAAATCAAAAATAAAATTTCAGATTGATTCCGGATTTACAAATATGCATTTAATCTGGAATATGTGTGAACGTAAACCAGTATAGTTGTCAAATTGTTAATCATATTTTTTTATGTCGTGTGCAAGGGGCGTTGACCTTAACATTCTAAATATACCTTAAATACTTAAATATTAAATGGGTCAAATTGCATTTTATTTATTAAATCTAGCAAATCTGTAAACTTATTGTTTAATCAAAGAAACAGTTCGACAGTTGAGAAACAAAATTTCATTCAAATTTTGATCACTCGAGTATAAAAAACAGCGAAATACAAAAGGCCCTATATCTTACAGACAAAACATTCTATATATAGATGGAGTTTTAAAAATTATGCATTTGGAAGTCAATACAATTTGATTTTCTCCCAATAACCCATTTTGAAACCATTTTAAATTACGTTAAGTCAAATAGTGTTATATATGACATGGAATAAGTACATTCTGCAAAAAATCAATGAATATAACTAAAAAAATTTCGAAACATGTTTGTATACTATCTAAATAATCTGTATTGGAAGAAATGCTAGATAGAACACTTTAATTTTGATCAATTGGATACAATACGCTCACATGTTGACAAGTATTATATTTCCTTTTGTATACCTCTTAAGTTTATTTACTACGTCTTTACAAATTAAAGAACTAATTAGTTTTTGTAAAAGAAATAATTTTTCTATAGACTATATTGACGGGAGCAAAATTAAGTTTTTGAACATGATTTTGCAAAAAAAAAACAACAAACAAACAAACAAACAAACAAACAAACTTCCTAGCTTATAGTCACAAGAGGAGATCAGTAAGAATGTCGGAATAAAAATAACAGATTGTTTACTTTTATTTTCTGCTTCAACTAGAATTGATAATTGATCAATAATTTTGTACCCGAAGCCCCCTCAAAAGTTATGTTTGAATTTGTTCTAGATTTACATCTGTTTATCATTGACATTAACTCTTTTTGTGTAAAAAATGTTAATATAACAAACGGAACTAAAGGAAGTTTGTCGTCCATGCCTTCATTTATTTTCAAAACAAATCTCTCAAATTTCTTCTTTTGGTTGAAAACGTGAGCACATAACAATGGGATAGTGGTAATGATATTTTTTTTCATTTTCTAAGTAAAATATTTTCCTCGTAAACTGGAAACAATTCTGTTCAAAGATAAGGAATAACACGACTAAATCATAGCCCCTTGCTTATTATATATGATATTCTACAACTTCAAACATTCATCACTATTTTGTATTAAGTTTTAATATAGTGATGGACAGTTGTCTCATTGGCACTCACACCACATCTTCCTATATCTATAATCATTTCATGTCAAAACTATACCTTATCCTGACTTGTGCTGAAAAAATCAACATAACTTTAATTGCATATTCGAGCGCACTGGTTCCCGGAAGTTGGTAGTAAAAAACAGCAATTCTTATCTGAGCAACAGGGCAAGTATGCCCTCCTATCTTAATTTCATATAGTTTTTTTATTATTCAAGAGACTTTTAACAAGGGCTCTACAGTGATCATAAGGCCTTAAGCTTTCATTTGATACCAAAATTACCCAAATATTTTACTTATTGATAAAGTTACAGCTATGCATAGGAACTATTTTGTTTAAAATATGTACTACTTTCATGTATGTTCTTTCTGACCGGGCCGAATAAGTTGTTGACTTGAAAGTGTTTACAATGAAATTCTTCATATAACTAATTTTTACAAGGGCATAACTCTTTTAAAAATAGTTGTTTGTCACTCATTTTCAAATAGTCCTAGGCATTGCTGACTTAAACCTTTGAAATAATCTTGATAACAATCTGGCAAGAATTGTATACGTGAGAGCTTTTGCAATGAAATTTGTTATATAATCAATATTTCCAAGGGACATAACTCTTTTGAAAATTGTTGATCGTCAATCATTTTCGAATTAGTCTGACACATTGGTGATATTTATGTATATCCCATATGCAGGTGAAGTTGGTATATTGCTACTAAGGTGGGGGAAATTGATAATTTTAAAATTAGAATCGTCTCGTTTGTCATAGATTCCGAAAGTGTAATGAAATAATCTGGCTTCTTTGATCTTCTTGTTTTTGACAAGTGTCTGAAGGAACTCCGATTCATATAAAAATAAGAAGAGGTCGGCAAGGAGAGGCGCACAGTTCGTTCCCATAGGAATGTCGACAGTTTGTTTAAAAAGTTACCTCCAAATTCTGCAAAAATGTTGTCGATAAGAAACTCCAGCATACTGATCACTTGTTCCTCTGTGTAGCATGTTTTACCCTTTTGTTCGCTATTAACAAAAATATGCCTTATGGTATCCCAAAGTAATAAATTTATAGCGTATGCTTCCATTTTTATGTTGAAAGCCATTGTGGAATATTTCGTTTAGGCGATTTTTCAACTTCACATGGGGAATGGTGGTATACAAGGTTGAAAAATCAAAAGTTTTGATAGAACTAATTTCAGAAAAAGACCGAGATTTCAAATTATCCAGAAGTTCTTTAGAATTTTTAAGAATCCACATATGATTTATACCACTACGCGAGTAAAGAGTTTCATAGTATTTCTGAAGACCCTCTTTCACTGCGGACAGTATTTTAGTCAATCTAATGGACAATTCTTTGGTGGAACATGCAGATGAGTCGACAATGTACCGTTGTTTGTACGGTATTTTGTGAAGCTTAGGTATCCAATACAAACAAGGTAAGTCCTTTGATTGGTTGTTCAATGTAATGTTCTTTGAAGCAATGAAGGACTTATGACTCGCCAAAATCTCATCCTTGTCAAATGATATGTCTTTGTATGTGGGATTACCCGAGTGCTCATTTATTCGTTATTCTTTAACAAGACATTCGTAGTAATACGATTTACATACAAAGACAATATTATTTGAAGCCTTATCCGCAGGAACAACAACATACTTATCATGAAGAGATGATAGACATTTCACAGTCTCATTGTCTCTGAAAATGGACTTTGGTCGATCATTCACACAGTTTTTCAACTTATGAATACGACGTTTTATCAGAGACCTGATTGTTTTGACCCATTCTGACAAAGTGTCCAGTTCAACTTCTTCTCGTTTAGCCCATGCTCTGACGTAGTCCTCAATGGAATCCATAATTATTTTGAAGTTATGGTTCCAATTGATGTGTTGGGGTTATCTAAACTTTTGACCATGAGAAATCACCTTTCGGAGATTTTCATGTTGAATTATGTTTAAATCCCCAGTAATAACATGGTCAGAGGGGTTGTAATTATAAGGCGAGTGGGAACAGTCACATATCAGAGGGTTATTTAGGTATTGTTCTAAATCAAGGTTCTGCAATGCTTGTTTATAGTTAAATACTTTGGGTGCAATGGTTTTGGTGTAACTGTAGAATACAATAGGAACAGACTGATTTTGAAAATAAATAGGAATTTTAGATGTTACCTCTTTGTGATGTAGAACGTTGCAGATGTTAATTGCATCAGTTCCTCTATTAGTAAAGTGAACAGGAAGGGATTTCCTCTTTTCCTCATGTAAAGGTTCCGATCTTATTAGAATCATATCAATCGAACAAGTACAAAAAGATAAGCAAGATTTGTCCAATACAACTACACAGATCGAATACCTAACCGTGTCACACAAACATGGCGAAACAATTACAATAAGAAGGCATCGACGAACAAAGGCAATCTAATATATTCCGTATGACGTTTTAAATACACAATGAACTAAAAAATACAGACAGGCAGTCTAACATATTCCGTATGATGTTTCAAATACATACTGAACAAATAAATATAGACCTACATCAATACTTGATCCCCAATGAAAGCCTGATCAGAGGTAAAGGTTGTTTTAATCGAGAAAGAATATACACCGATGCCAATGGACAATAATTCTAACACAGACCATTATAGAATGGAATCAACCACCATCTAAAGTCACTTCGGCTGATACAATAGAGAGATTCAGTCAATCTCTGAGTGGAAAAAGTCGGCACAGTTTGTATATACAGTTTAATTCTATATTGGAGTTTATTTGAATTGCAAATATCTTTGAAAAGACTAACTTCGTTCACCAGCACTGCGTAAAGTGTACAGTTTCTCACTTTGAAGTAGGACAGGAAGAAGACGATGTAGCATATTCTTACGCTTCCTTTCCAGATTTCAAATCGAAGTCGTAACCATTGGTACTCAACGGTATTTCACCCCAACAAAACATGTCTTTCAGAGGTTCAATGTCTTTATGTTGATGCTCAAGGCCAAAATATTCAAAAGTCAAAAACCTAATATAGCTGCCGAAAAGAGCTACCGAAAAGCTAATTTATCAAAAAAGATGGCGACATTCCTTAGTTACCAACAGGTAGATTATGAAATTTTCACTTGTCATTCAGATTAATCGATTCAAAATAATAACAGTATAATTATAAGTATTGCCTTATTTAGTAAAATATCATTTATGAAACCAAACTTTATCATACCTTATTTGATCAACTGAGACACAATTTATCCGGAGTCAGGAGAGATACTGACAACATCCTTTATAAATTTTTCAAATTTTTAATACTTTATCAACATCAATATAAATGAATTTCCAGTTTGGTAAGCATGCAATTGTCAAAGTTGGGTAAAGATATGTATTGATGTTTTTATGTAACAGAATTCGTTAATAGTAAAACAAAGGATCTGGGGTATTCATCCATAATACAAAATCAATATATGCACAGCTGTGTTTGTTTAAACCATAGGCTGTTAATAATGATATGTGAATGTCTTTATTAAGGTCTTTCCTTTCACTATAAGGAAAGACCTTACTGTATTTCTTCTGATTATTATTATTACTATTATTATTATTATTATTATTATTATTATTATTCTTTCCGCCAAACTTTAACGACATTTCCCTAAAAAAAGTACGCGACATGTTAAAATGATATTAGGTATCTAGCATCGGTTGACCAAAAGCTATCTTGCGGTGAGGGCACGACCCCGTAACATTTCCTTTATAGCGGTTATCTCCCCTAACACCGAAAACCTTGGTATCAATAACCATTATAGGTAGAAAAAAAAACGAAGGGTGGAATTTATTCAGGAGCAGACCCTGGTTCTTCGTTACATTTGGATCGAAAAGATTCAACGACTCATTGGTAGGGTTATGCCCCTTTGAAAATTAACCAATGTCGTTTGGCCACTAAAACTCAGAAATCGTAAGTTGTAGCCACCTAGGACCTTCCCTAATGATCATCAATTCACGTGACCATGAAAGCTGTCTTAAGGTCAAAGGTCAAGGTCATGACCTAGATTTTGACCTTAGCTTATTATCGGATTTACTCAATAACCGTAAAGGATGGCTGATAAAATGTAACGGAGAAAATGTGTGTCTTGGCGAGATCTACATTTGTTATGTGGGTTCAAAATTATTGGACCAACTATTATGGACCTAGGGCATCAAAACTGTTTTTGGGTCCGAAATGATGATTTTTTGCTTATAACTCAAAAGAGGTTAGAGATAGAAAGAAGGTTTGAATTGCAAAAATGTTCAGCATAATAAGATCTATAAAATTAGATCAATATCAGAGGTCAATGTCTTTAGCAACGACATAAAACACCTTAGCAACCATATATTATTTAACTTAGAAGGCTATGAATAATATAAATATGAAATTTTTAATACTGGAAATAACATTTTTGTCCCTAGCAACGACATATAAGTCCTTAGCAATCACTTATCTTTTTAACTTGAAAGACTATGAATAGTACATATGACATTTTAATACTGGAAGTAATATTTTTATCCTTAGGAATGATTTTTGTCCTTAACAATCACTTGTTATAAACATAAAAGTCCTAAGCAACCATATATTTTTGAACTAAGAAGGCTATCAATAAAAGAAAAAAGGAAAGACCTTTCAATTGTTCATGAACTATTGACTTTTTAATTTGTGAATATAATGCATATTTATCGTATGTTGTATACATTATATATATATTATACGTTGTATACAGAGGCCAGCTGAAGCACGCCTTCAGGCGTGGGATTTTCTCGCTGTGTTAAAGACCCATTGGTGGCCTTGTTGTTCGATTGAAAGAGAAAATCTGCACGTAATTGCAATACAGAAACCGAAAACATTTATTTTTGTTTGAAGAATTGCTAAATAACAACGGAGGCGTTCAATTTAATATTCAATTTGATTCTAAATGATCAAAGGGATTACAAATTTTATTGAAATGGCTGATAGACAGCAAATCCAAAGTTTACCAATGAGAACATTTACTTGAATCAAATACATACTTATTGATTTAATAATATTCATTCCTGTACCGTATATGCATCGATTTGTTATGTTAAGATATTGAATGTTGATTCCATTCAATGAAATTAATATTTTCCTGATTACTTTTGATTATTATTTTAATATTGTACTTACCAAGTAGGCATTTTAGCTATTTCGGGGTATGTCCATATAACAGATTGTTTGTATTTGTATATATAACTACTTAAATTGCTACTGACAAAATGTCGACTATATAATATGATACTTCCATTCACAAGGTGTCTATTTAACTTCCAATAACCGTGATCGTTTGTAAAATCTTTCAAATACCTGATCACAACGTTTTGCAAATAATGCTTCATTTCACAAGTATATAATTGGCAGTAATTATTCAATTATATATACAATATTAGGTCAATGTCAGAAAAATATAAACTTTTTTGTATGAGGCTGAGAAACTGAGGAAGAGCGTGGTCGTACCGAGGCTTTCCCAGTTTTGTGCCAAATACAAAAAAGTTTATATTTTTCTGACATTGGCCTAATATTGTTTTTATACTGCAACTTAAATCAACACATTACTAGCTTTTTGAATTGTAGCACAAATTTCAAACTTATTTGCATCCCTAAATGAACCCCTTATTGTGGAAAAAGTGATCCATGATGGAATTGACATTGCACAAAATATAGCTTTGTTACTATATTTAGGAAATAAACACAACTAGTTGCAGTATAAAATGAAAAAAAAAACATTCTTAAGGTAGTATGGAGGAATTAAAAAAACAATAACAACACTGTTCACTTTTTCCCAGAATGCAGTTCATATCGTGTTATTTTTAAACATATGATAAAAGTATTTATCTCGGAACTTGTTTTCATTGTACAGGTTGTCAAAAAATACTACATTTTCTTATGATTACATAAGATAAAAGGCATTATTTTGTTAATTGAAAGAAAACTCAATTACAGAGTTTTAAAATAAAAGATCGCTTTCGTAACAAAAACAGATCATCGTACTTTCTTTCTGGCTATAATAGAAAATCCAAAAATTTATTTCCTTTATAAAATTATCGGAATCATCTTTCCCTTAAAGTCTAAGGTTAAATGTTTTAATCCTTCTAAAAATTATGTTTAATAAATAAGCCGTAATAACAAAATTAAATCACATAATTTTCCAAATATAATTGAAAAGTCTTACAAATGAATTACAATCCTGTCTTAACATTTGCTTATTTTATTAAAAATCTAGACTAATCTTTTTCTACTATTTTCCGATCTAAGATGATGGAAGACCCGATACTACTTTGACTAATTTAAATAGGCGGCAATGATAAAGAAAAATATTTGCACAATTTTGATATTAATAAATGACAAACAGCAAAAAGTCTGTATATTGTACAACGTGGTGTAAAAGAGGGGCGAAATATACCAAAGGGACACTCAAACTCATAAGTTGAAAATAAACTGACAACGCCATGTCTAAAAAAGAAAAAGACCAACAGACAAACAATAGTACACAAAACACAACATAGAAAACTAAAGACTGAGCAACACGAACCCCACCAAAAACTGGGGATGATCTCAGGTGCTCCAGAAGAGTAAGCATATCCTGCTCCACATGGAGCACCCGTCGTGTTGCGTGTAACTTGACCATCATAGTAATTTGATAGTTTAATTCATAGGAGACTTCAGTATTTTTATTTGCAATTTGTTGAGTAGTACTGTGCATGCGCATTCTCCATCAATAACAGCAATATTAATCAATTTTATTGCACTTATTCAATATAGTGTTTATATCAATTAGTGTAAAAATGAACTACTTATATTGACACTGTTGGGTATTGTTGAAAGGTATGCATTTAGGCTTTGAAGTTAGTTCATCAACAGTTCTTCCGTCCACTACTAAGAAAAAGAAACGGAATGTTTCTGTGGAAATTTGGAAATTTAAAATATTTGAAAATGTACAATTATCTGGTATACATCAACAACATGTACTTCCAATTTCTATGTAAATAAATCATAATCTCGAAACAATGAATTCATTGGCCTTTAGAGTTAAACAACGAACAGAAGGAATGGTTGATAAATAAATATTACTAAATTGCGTTTCAATTATCAAGTAAGAAAACACTATCCCTTCAACTAATTAAAAAAAAAAAAAAATACAGCCTTTTTTATTGGGCGATGGGATTTTGTTTTGATTGAATAAGTACACTTTATCGAGCAGTTGCATTGCAATAATTTTATAGTCGTCCTGCAGAGATCATAATCAACAAGTTAAATATCAAATCAGCAGCTATTTATTCTTGCTCTTTCCGATTTCAAATTATTTGTCTTTTCTTAAAGGTACCGACACAACAAAAATGTTACAGATTTTTGTTAGGCTAGTATATTGTTTGTTTTTTTACCGTAACAAGTGCTTTGTTTTAAGTTACTATTATAAAAAAAAATGTAAGATCATATTATCACCCATCATACTAGTCTTCAAATAATTAATATTTAGCTCAAATCTGGGAAATATGACAACGTGAATCTATTAAGCCACCTCTTCTCTGTTTCTTATTCACCGGAAGTAACATTTCACATTTTAACTATTAATATGTTATACCTAAAATATTACATTTAGGATGTGAAGAACATCTTCATCACCTCTACAATTATGTACACAATTTGGTTGGTGGTTACAGTGTTTTCGACATTTTGACCCAGTCATACATTCCTATGGCAACTATTGTATATTAATGGGTTTTTATTCTCAAGAGTCGAATACTATGGATTAACTAATTTTCGAGGGTACCCTTTTTCTAAGATTGAGGACAAATTGTATTTTCTTGGAATTTATCTGAAATTTAAGATAATAGTAAATTAAAAAGATTGTTTTTTTACCGTCTCGTCACAATACATGCTACTGTGACGTCTCAAAAAAAGTCCTTTTTTATGTGTTTTGGTGAAATCAAATACAGATTTTGGTCATATTTGTATAGTTTTGGACCTGCAAGTATAGAGCGCATGCTAGTACCAACTAAATAACATACCACAATGTTTATAAATACGAATAACACCTTCGATGTAAATATCTTTGTACTTTCATACGTTTATTTTTTTTTCGAATGTTAAATCTTCTTAATAATATCCATAGTATTTCAACGTTATTACAGTCTGAACGTTGGGCATACTTAACGATTAATGTTGAGTTTAAATCACTTAAATTTGAAAGACTTCATTTCTGTAGGCCAAAAAAGGTTAACCTATATCAACAAATTGCACGAAACGAAGAACCCTACGTGAAAATTGGTACCCCACGAATGAAAATAAAGTCATAGTGTGTTATAAAATAAGTTGATATGAATTACTTTTTTGTATTGAATTATTTACATGTCTTTTTCAATATTTGCCTAATTTTATGGGCGGGTTAAAAACTAGTTTTGAATAGTCTCAATTGCAGTAAACGCTTGTAACTGCAAGTTACCAGAAGTAATAAAAAGAAGATAAAAAATAAAATAAACCTATGGTAATACGAAAACCAATATGAAATATTCTTTTGGTTTTATAGAAGATCCATAAAATTTCTTTTTTATTATTGATTTGATATTTATTGAGATTTTATAAACATGTTTTGTATAGTCTCAATTGCAGTGCACCTTAAGTATCTGCTATAAATAACCAGACGTAATTTAAGTAGAGAATAATAATATAAGTCGTATTGTCTTGGGCTTACAAGTTGCATTATTCAAATCGATGCGTTTGATTGTTTCTCCTTTTTGGAAATGGATGGGTGTTGTAAAGCTGCAATTCATATTCCTAATGTTTTTCAGCTTATTTCAAAATGTTGTGTTATGTTTAGCATCTGCATTTGCTAACGTTGTTTTAGTAATGAAAATCTAATTTCGTTGAAAGACTGGTGGGACTTTATACTCTGTAAAATGGAGATAGGTTAACATCCATATCAAGGAAAAGATAATAAGCAATAGAGAGGGAAAAGTCGTTCCGTTTATCAAAATATTTGTTATTGTAAATTGTATGTTATGCGATAAACGCTGGAGCCATTAAAAACGTTAAGTCAATACCCTATGAATATATTTATTTTACAATTATGCCTAGTTTAAATTTGTTAGTTTAAAATCGATCAACCATGTACAATTTTTATATCAATGTCTAAAACGGTCACCGGTAACCATTAATGATGATAAACGACGACAGAGTTACATTTCATCATTTTATACAGATTTAATCATGATTGTTGACGAAGAAGATATAGATATCTTAATATCAGCAGATGTTAATCTTAATATGTGTCACGTGATTGTTGGTTGTATCTTAACGAAGTTTTCCCATAAATTTTGATTCGAAACAAACGAAGAGATATACATCTGTAATGAGAGAAAGTCATCGTTGGAATACCATTCACTTGGCGTTGAACGTTATGGTCTTATCTCCTAAGACCTAAATGATTATTAAAAAAACTTTAAACCTGAAGGAAATCTCTTTTTGTCTCTTTTTATTACTACCGGTAATTTGCAGTTATTGAGCGTTTACTGCAATTGAGACTATTCAAAACTGTTTTTTAAAATCGCAATTAAAATTAAGTAAATATTCAAAAAGACATGGACCCTACAACGTATGATAAGTCGATTTCAGTCGTTTTCCCTCATAATTCTGGTGGAACAGTTTTTGTGTAAGAAGGACACTCCTTTTAATGAAGTCCATTTTGTGTGAAAATGCACATGAGGGTGATGTATAAACTGAAATATATAAAGGCCATACGATGGATCATACTGCTAAAATGAGAAGTTAACTATGGAAAAGTTCAAAACATTACATTTGTCACAAATGCTAGTTTGATGTCGTTTATCCGTGTCAATATCGAGAAAAAGTTAACTGGGATATGAGATGAATTTTAAATAAGATAATGAAGAGATCTAAGGCATATCAACTTTTTTGTTTTTATTTCCAATGGACCTCTTTTTCCGAAACAGCAATTTGTTGACAGCTGGCATAA